>BTPG01000006.1:139050544-139315746 GCA_036245525.1 Semisulcospira habei
TAAATAAAGTGCATGTAGCAATATTTTGACCTCTTCTTTCCTCAAATTTAATTTTCATCTTCCAACCCAAACTTGGTACTGAGATAACTGAGATACAGAGATGTCTGATGATAGGACTTTTCTCTGCTTGCTAATTTGGATAACCCCTCGGAAGGGTCAGGGGTCACAACAGAAGAGGTTAACAAATGTGTGAAAAATGCCAATTTTGGAATCACGTGCAAAAGTGAGTCCTCGTATGTTCTGGGCCAATGGTCTACCGTTGTCCGCTGTCCTTGGTATTCTTGAACGTTAACATTTTCTTGGAGACTATTTAAGCCACAGTCTTTAAACTTGGCCCAAGGATACTTTGTGGCAAGACCTTTCTAAACATACTAATTTCATTGACCTGTCTCAAAGGATCAGAAAATAGGTAAAAAAAATAGCCATACATGTATTTGGACAAAGTGACTACAATACTACACCACTTCAATCCCAAACTTGGTACAAAGATACCTGAGGTAAGACCTTTCTATGCGTGCTAATCTGGATGACCCCTTGGAAAGGTCAAGGGTCACAAGAAATCAGGAAATATGTTAAAAAAAAAACAAAAAACATTTTGACAAAAGGATGTTTTTTCCAATAGTATTTATAACTTCAGACCTAAACTTAGTAAAGAGATACCTTTTGGTAAGATCTTCCTATGCATACTAATTTGGATGACCCCTCGAAAGGTGAAGGGTCACAAGAGATCAGGAAATAGGTCACATAGCTATTGCTTGAGATTTTTGAAAGTCTCCAATATTACAGTATTTACAACTTCAAAGCCAAACATGGTCCAGCGATACCTTATGATAAGACCTTTGTGTGGATGCTAATTTGGATGATCCTTGGAAAGGTCAAAGGTCACAAGAGAATGGCAAATGATGTGGAAAAAGTCAATTTTTAGGAGAAAGGTAGCTAATAAGACCTTTCTATGCATACTATTTTGTTTAAAGTTATATTCCCCAGGATCAAGCATCTCAACACAGTCGGAAACTGCAACAGAAATTGCTGACACTATAGGTCCTTTGTGTACTATCTTAGAGCTTTATGATGTAAGTACAACGCCAAATGTCGAAATTCATCGTTTGGAGGGTGTATTGTTTTTGTACCCGAGCTGTGGATTTATTGTCTGCATCGTCCTCAGTTTGAATTAATATAGGTATATTTATGAGCCTACATCACAAGGCAGAACCCGTCCGACTATTAGTGTATTGCAATACTGCAGGTCACGAGGTCATCGGTGTTGTGTACACACGTGTCAGTGTACTGATGTTCTCCGGCATCCCTTTGACATAATTTTTCACGAGAAAGTAGAATAAGCCTTCCAATCTCGCTATGCTGTGAAAAAAAATCACAATGCGGGTTCCGCTCAACCTGCTAGGAAAAGATTACTAGTAACGATCGTGAGTACATTAGTGCACCGAGGGCGTGCATGCAAAGCGAATCCACAGTGCCTAGTTTGACCTTTAATTGAACCTTTTACCCCTCGGAAACACGCACAGTCTACCGTCATTGAAACAGAACATTGGTATTTATACCCACTTTCTGCACTGCAGTCAATTTCACATCTCACACATCAGAGTCTATGTAACTGAAAGCATCATTTGAAACGACAAATGCACCATCGCAGCAGAAACACTACCTCTCTGAATCGAGTGAATGAGAGTCCACACGGACGAAAACACGTTACGAGCAGCGATGTGCAGCTTTGACACACACCATAGTTTTCAGATCTCTGCAGCATAAAATGTGATCTTCTTCTTCTGGAACGCCGTCACACTTGGAGTTTGGCTCTCAAAATGAAATCGGTGGTCTTTTGTAGCTCCTCCACAGGCCTGTACAGTTTCTCTTCTAGAGTGGTGGGCTTCGGCCATATCTCCTCCCTCAGCAGCTGGTGGTTACCACATTCCTGGAGGATGTGCTCTGTGGTCTGCTCTGCTTCTCCACAAGGGCACAGGGGAAATGGCACAAGGTGGAAGCATCTGTGCAGGTGGAAATTGAGTCAGTTGTGCCTGGTCCTCAGACGGAAGATGGTCACCTGCTCTTGTCTAGGCAGCTGCTGGTAACTGTCTAATGTGTCTTGGGGCCGTTGTGGTGGTCTGTACATAGACTTGACCTTCACCGTACCTCGCTAAAAAACTTAAACGCTGTACCTCGTGGGTGCACAGCTACCCATGGTTTTTGTATAGGTAATCCCTTACATAGTACTGGGCCTACCTCATGGGTGCACAGTGCCCATGGTTTTTATATAGGGATTGTATTTGCATAGTCCTGGGCCTACCTTGTGGATGCACAGCTGCCCACGTTTTTTTTTTTATTACTTTAATATTGGGCATTATATGTAAGCGAGTAAGGCAAGTAAGGGTGTTTGTGTGGTGTGTGTGTGTGTTCGTTTACGCACATGTGAGCGAGTGTTCTCCATGTATCTCCTCAAGTTGGCGTAGCTATATGAATCATCCCATCACACACTCACACAGACACACACACATGAGCACACACACGCGTACACAGAGAGAGAGAGAGAGAGAGAGAGAGAGACAGACAGAGAGAGTGTAATATATACTAATATAGGTCATCAAAAGTATTTTATTTGTATTCATAACTCATGAAATTTAGAGCATGGACTGATAAACTGAAGTTCCTTTAAAAAGTCCTGAACTCAAGTTCCATGTTGACCAACTTGTGCTCATTGCTAGAACTGCATCACCTGTGCTGATAAACTGCAAGTTCCTGAAAAAAGTCTAGATCTTGAACTGATGAATGTTCGTAGTCAACCAGCTTGAACTCACTGCTGGATGTGAACGACATCGCCCGACTCGAATGAAGCCCTGCAGTCTTGGCATACCACAAAGAGATGATCTTTGCAGACCCAAGCACTCGTGAAAAACATAATATACGGGTCTTTCGATCCCGTATCCAGTCGCAAGAGCCGCAACAGCCCTGCCTTTTCTGCTCCTCTTTCTGTCTTGACTTCCGCTTTGGCTTTGCACCAGGTGACTGATCCGGCTTCCTCTTTCCCAAGGGTGTGCCTCGCATTCTCTTCATTCATACATCTGGAACTAGCTCCTGCTCGGTTCACTGTGGAAGTCAATTACTTCGCGCAGATCCCTTGAAAGGTTTCTTTCCGCCAGCCGTTGTTGCAGATTTTCGAGGGCAATCTGCTTCATGACCTTCAGGAGGAAGGGGTGTCTCGTGTTCTTCTTTGATAGTGAACTGTCTGGAAATTTTAGTTTCCAGATGTCACGGGCAGCGATTGTACTTACTTACTTATGCCTGTCACCCCTCCCAGGGTATAGGCCGTCGACGAGAGACCTCCAGTGACTCCTGTCCTGTGCTTCTCCTTCGATTTTACTCCAGGTGGTTCCCAGTCTGTTGATGTTTGCTTGGAGGTCTCGACGCCAGGTGTTTCTCGGCCTGCCTCTTTTCCTCTTTCCCTGGGGGTTCCATGACAATGCCTGCCTGGTGATACTGGAAACTGGCTTTCTCAGACTGTGACCAATCCATCCCCATCTTCTTCGCCCAATTTTCCCCACCCGGGTCTGCCCTGGGGGACTTGGGTGGGGTTAGGTATTTTTTAGTTCCCAGGGTCACCCTGGTCAGCCCCACAGGGTGGGTTTTTCTCTCTATTCTGGGGCATGTGTTTCTGTCTACCCGAGGTCCATTCATCTGTATTTGCCTTTTTAAAACTCTCCCTACTGTCTGCACTGCCTGTAGCTCTTGATGTTGGATGTGTGTTGCTAAATGGTCTTAGCTTTATTTATGCCCCATGTTGCAGGTTTATTAATGTATTTGACCGGCTGGCGACATACATTCAATTTTCTGTTTAGTTTTTTTTTCACAAGCAGTGCAGGCACGTCCTGAGAAAGCCTTGTTGCTGTCGGGACGTTAAGCAATGTACAATCATCATCAATTCTTCGCCCAATTTCATTCTCTGCTGTTATCTGCTCTGTTCTCTCCCAGAGTCTGATGTTGCTGATCTTCTCTGGCCAGTGGATTTTCAAGATTCTTCTAAGGCAACTGTTAATGAAGATCTGTACTCTGTTGACTGTGGTTTTTGTCAACCTCCAAGTCTCTGGTCCATATAGGAGAACTGCTTTTATGTTTGAGTTGAAAATCCTGACTTTGGTGTGTTGTGACAGCTCTCTGGAACTCCACACTTTTTTCAGCTGGAGAAAGGCTGCTCTGGATTTACCGATTCGTGCTCTGATATCTGCATCAGTGCCACCTTTTTTGTCGATGATGTTCCCGAGATAGGTGAAGGACTCCACCTCCTCCAGCGGGGTGCCAGGAAGCAAGACTGGTTCTTCCCTGGTTGCGTTCAGCCTTATTGTCTTTGTTTTCTGTTTGTGGATGGTGAGGCCCACCTGGGATGAGATGTCAGCAAGCCTTGTGGTCTTGTCCTGCATTTGTTGATGAGTGTGGGACAGTAACGCCAAGCCGTCTGCAAAATCGAGGTCATCAAGCTGTGTCCACTGTATTCTGCTTCTTCTCTGCTCTGTGGTCCTCTTCATGACCCAGTCTATGGCCAGTAGGAATAAGAACGAAGACAGTAAACACCCCTGCCTGACGCCGGTTCTGACCTGGAGCTCCCTGGTGAACTGCCCTTCGTGGATCACAAGACATGTCATGCCATCGTAGCTGCTCTTGATCAGGCAGACGAGCTTTGTGGGTACACCGTAATGTTGTAGGAGTTTCCACAGAGTCTCTCGGTCCACACTGTCAATTGCTTTCTCGTAATCCACAAAGTTGATGTACAGCGGGGAGCTCCACTCCAGAGACGGCTCCACGATGATGCGGGAGAGTGGCAATCTGGTCTGTACATGATCGGTTTTTCCGGAATCCTGCTTGCTGGTCTCTCAGCTGGGGGTTGACAGAGCTCTTCATTCTCTCCAGGATGATCCTGTTGAAGACCTTTCCTGGTACTGACAGCAAGGTGATTCCTCTGTAGTTGGAACACTTCCTGAGTTCGCCTTTTTTGGGAAGCTTGATTAAAGTCAGCTGGCATCACCTCCTCTTCCCAGATCTTTCCAAACAGTGGGTACAGCATCTCTACTGTTGTTTCTAGGTCTGCTTTCAGAGCCTCCGCTGGGATGCCATCTGGTCCTACTGCTTTGCCGTTCTTAAAAAATGCCACTGCTCTTCTGATCTCTTCCCGGCTGGGTCTGTCACAGCTGATGGGTAGGTCAGTCTCTGCTGGCTGGATGTCTGTTGGGTCCGGTGGGGTGGGTCTGTTCAGTAACTCTTCAAAATACTCAGCCCATCTGTCAAGTTGGTCTGCTCTGTCTGCAATAGGCTTGCCGCCTTTGTCTTTTACTGGTCTTTCTCTATGGCCACACTTGCCTGACAATCTTCTGGTAATGTCGTAGAGCTGTTTCAGGTTGCCGCTGCCTGCTGCCTTTTCTGCCTCTGCTGCTAAGCCATCTGTGTAGGCTCTTTTGTCTGCCCTGATACTCCTCTTCACCTCGCGGTTGGCTTCCAAGTATTCCTCATGTGCCCTTGCTTTGGCCGCTCTCGTGCGACTGTTGTTGACAACTGTTTTCTTCTGCTTCCTCACTTCTATCTTCTTCAAGGTCTGTGCCGACAGCCAGTCCTTGTGATGGTGTTTCTTGAGCCCTACAGTGTCTTTGCAGGTTGAGTTCAGTGCCTCTCTAACGGCGTTCCACTGCTGCTCTGTGGTGACCGCCTCCTCTTCATTTACTAGCTCCTGTAGCGCTTGAAACCGGTTGGACAGCACCAGTTTGAACTCTTCTCTCACTCCAGGCTCTCTCAGAAGGCCTACATTATAGCGCTGTCTTCTTCTTGTCCCTGTGCTGTTTTCTTTAACTTGAGCTTTATTTTTAAGGTAAGCATATGATGGTCTGAGGCGACATCTGCTCCCCTCCTCACTCGAACATCTTGAAGGGATCTTCTAAATTTCTTGCTAATGCAGATATGGTCTATTTTGTTCTCTGTAGTATGGTCAGGTGAGACCCACGTTGCTTTGTGTATTCTTTTGTGTGGGAAGATGCTGCCTCCAGTGACAAGTCTGTTTAGAGCACAAAAGTCTACGAACCTCTCCCCGTTCTCACTCATTTCCCCTAGTCCCTGTCTCCCCATCACCTCTTCGTATCCGGTGTTGTCCTCCCCTATTTTGGCATTAAAATCACCCATGACGATGGTGATGTCTCGCTCCGCACCTCGTATTACAGAGGAGGTGGTCATGTCATCTGAAGAACCTATTTCTTCTTTTAATACTATTTTGTTGGACGTAGCGGGTGAAACCATCCCTAAAACTTCCGCATCAGTCCCTTGAAAGCCGAGAGTACCATGGTTCAATGAAGAGTGCCGCAAGGCCCAAATAGCGCGCAAATCTGCTCAGCGACGTGCTTTCCGTAATCCGTCGCAAGTGAATATTTTAACCTTTAAAAGACAGAGGGCGAAAGCCCGTTACATTTTTAAACGTGAATGCCGTGCTTCCTGGAGATGCTTCGTCTCATCTTTAACTTCTCGGACTCCGTCCCAGAAAGTATGGAAGGCTGTTCAGAGAATTAGGGGCAGGGGTGGCTCGGCTTCTGTTGGCCATCTTAGAGATGGTGCCAGCTTGGTTACAGATAAAAAAGCTGTGGCCAATTTGCTTGCCTCCACCATTGCCCATAATTCTTCAACGGAGCATTATTCACCTTTCTTCCAGAGAGAGAAGGAGAAGCGAGAGTCTCGTATTTGTGATTTTAAGTCCGATAACTCAGAAGACTATAATGTCCCATTTACATTATCAGAATTGCAGCAAGTTTTGCAGAAATGTAATGACTCTGCTGCTGGCCTAGATACCGTCCACTATCAATTCCTAACGCATCTGCCTGAGTCGTGAGAGGTCACTCCTTGTACTTCTCAAGGCCTTTAACCATATCTGGAGAACTGGTCATTTTCCGCCGTCTTGGCGCCAGGCTGTGGTTGTACCGATCCCCAAGCCGGGTAAGGATCCTTCCGACCCGGGCAACTACCAGCCTATCGCTTTGACATCATGTTTATGTAAAACTATGGAGCGACTGGTCAACGCCCGCCTGGTGTGGCATCTTGAGTCACAGGGTCTCCTCACAGACCTCCAGCGCGGGTTCTGGCCCTTCCGTAGTACAACTGACCATTTAGTCCGCTTTGAATCATTTATTCGAGATTCTTTTGTCAACAAGCAGCATGTCTATGCAGTTTTCTTCGATCTTGAGAAGGCATATGACACTACCTGGAAGTATGGCATAATGTCTGACTTGTTGGACATGGGTTTTAAAGGGCACCTGCCCGTTTTTATTCACAATTTTTTGACTAACCGGTCGTTCCATGTCCGTGTGGGCTCCACCCTCTCCGACTCCTTTGAACAGGAGATGGGTGTCCCACAGGGCAGCATTCTATCTCCTGTTTTATTTAGTATTAAAATTAATAACATTGTAAAGGCCATCAAGGATGATTCTGAATGCTCTTTGTTTGTTGACGACTTTGCTTTGTGCGCACGTGGTCGAGGACTTGCGTCCCTTGAGAGGCGCTTGCAGCTGTGCGTTGATCGCATCCAGCGGTGGGTGTCTCTCAATGGATTCAAGTTCTCGCCCTCCAAGACTGTTTGTGTGCATTTTACTAACCAGACGAAATTTTTTCCAGAACCTAGCCTGAGCATTGCTGGAGTGCCAATTAAGGTGGCCGAGGAGGCAAAGTTTCTGGGAGTCATTTTTGACAAAAGACTTACCTTCCGCAACCATATTAATTACCTTAGAACCTCTTGTCAGAAGGCTCTCGACATTCTTCGTGTCGTCGGTCGTACTGACTGGGGTGCGGACCGTACTGTCTTACTTCGTCTGTACCGGGCCCTTGTTCGGTCCAAACTGGATTACGGCTCTGTGGGGTATGGCTCAGCTTCCAAGTCTGTGCTACAGCGTCTGAACACAATTCACCATCAGGGTCTGCGGATATGTCTTGAGGCCTTCAGGACGTCTCTAGTTCCTAGTCTGTATGCCGAGGCAGGGGAGCCTTCTCTCAAGCTTCGCCGCATCCGCCTCATGCTCAGCTACGTTCTGAAACTGAAGGCCCATCCAGACAATCCTGCCTATGATTGTGTTTTTAAACCATCGTTTGCAGAGATTTACGATACCCATCCGGGAGCTGTCCGTCCACTTTCTTTCCGTGTCCGACCTCATCTGCAGGCGGCCGGATTGGACCTGGACAGAGTTTCGGAATCCCTGAAACACATCACTCCACCTTGGCTCTTACCAGTTCCTGACATCTTGCTGGACCTGACTGCCCACAAGAAAGACTCTACTCCACCAGCCATATACCAACAGAGCCTCAATGAACTGCTTTCAATTTTTCCTGGCTATTGTCGCATCTATACAGATGGGTCAAAGTCTGAGGATGGGAGAGTGGCTGCGGCCGCAGTGTCCTCTCGCCATCCTAGACGCCCATTTAAGCACCGCCTCCCAGATCACTCATCTGTATTTAGTGCGGAACTGCAGGCGGTTCTGCTGGCACTCGGGCATGCTTATCGATCTATAGAAAGGAACTTCCTGATTCTGTCTGACTCTCTTTCTGCCCTGCAGGCCCTTCAGGGCACGGGAAATGACCACCCACTGCTGGTGCAGATCAGAGAGCTCCACGCGGACTTGATGAAGGAATATTATGATATCATTTTTATTTGGGTGCCAGGGCATGTGGGCATCGAAGGAAACAGGATCGCAGATTCTGCTGCCAACGATGCCCGCAATGACCTGTCCCTGACACACAGACTGTTTATAGTGATTTTAGACATGTGGCTAGTGCGTACATAGCCCGTGAGTGGTAGTCCGAGTGGGACAAAGAGGAAGCTAACAAGCTGCATGAAGCCCTTCCTAAGTTGTCCGACGGTCTACCTTATCGCTGTGGCAGCCGCCGTGAGGAGACTGTCCTGGCTCGGCTCCACATCGGCCACACGTATGTTACGCACTCTTATTTACTTAAACAGGAGGAGCGTCCATGGTGTTATGCCTGCGATGAGCAGTACTCTGTTCAACACTTTTTGTTGTCTTGTGCTGATCTAATCGACACAAGGTATAAACATTTCACGGCAGACTCCTTGAAGGTTTTGTTCCGGGATGTGCCCCCGGACAAGATCTTCAGTTTTCTGAGAGAGTGCCATATTTTTAATAAGATTTGAGCGTTTATAGATTATGATGTTTCTATTATTTTGACCTTTTTGAGAGTCTTCCGACGTTTTCTTTAAAGACCTGTGCGACATTTTAGCCTGACATATTTTTAAGGTATATTTACATCATGTCTTAAGACCTTTCTTTTAGTCTGGCTGACCAGATTTTTACCCTTCCCGCCGTGAGATGGCCTTAGTTGCCTGCTCGGCGTTAAACCCAAATAACTAACTAACTCGCTCCGCACATTTGTCCACAGCACTCTGGAGTCGGTCATAAAACTCTTGTTTCTCTTCCTCGTCACTGTCATTGGTGGGCGCATAACACTGGATGACGTTCAACTTGATCTTTCTCCTAGTTCTAAAGGCTGCTGTGATAATTCTTGGCCCAAGAGGTTCCCAGAAAATCAGCGCTCTCAGTGCCACTGGTGACAGCATGAATGCTACACCTTCTGTATGGGGGCATTCTCCTCTTCATGACCTGAATACAGAATCATCTCCCCATTTAACAGCCTTTTCTGGCCAGACTGTCCATCTGGCTTCATTGATACCTAGCAGGGAAAGGTTGTAATTTTGCATTTCCGCTTCTATCTGGGCGGACTTCCCGCTCTGGTACATGGTCTTGACATTCCATGTGCTCATGATTGTGTCCCTGGATAGAGAGAGGCGGCTCAGTCCTGTGGCTTCCGAAGACTTCCGGCTTTCACCACACGACGTCATAAATCTTCTGGTAGAAGAACCTTCCTCCTCCAGAAAAGGAATTGCTGTTTGTCTTTTCGTCGGCGTTTTTGTAGCTATTTCTTATTTGCAGGGTGGGGAAGCTACCCCCATGCCCAACCCCCTTACTAGGAGGACCAGGGGTTTTCTGTCGGGGCCTCCTTCCCTTAAAGCTGAGAAACAGTCAAAAAACTCCGCCCCGCACGTGTTTTAAAAAACTTTGCAGGACCCAGTGAGGGCCCTGTCTTCGTGAACGTTCGGCTAACTTCGGCAAACCGGTTTGCAACTCAGTTGACTGAGTTTTCAACTGCGTTTGTCGTGCTGGCAAAACTCCCGTGAAAAAGACAGGCCACTTCCTGTATGCAGCGTGTGGGCACCGCGATCACTGATCTAAACCAGCGATATTTTTACTGATATCAACAGTAGCAGACGACACTCGACCACCCGACGGACAGAGCAGGCCATTTGTGTCTTGCCTGGACGCACACTGGATATGGACTAGGCCGAGCTATCCGTAAGTTACACAGCACAGCCTGAAGCTTTATTTGATATCGGAAGGGTGAGGAAGGATGGGTTATTTGTCATTTTGTGTTTGTTGTTATATCTTTTCATCTGGAGTGGCCTACAGCAATTTTTTTTCTCCATACGAAGGGCAGCTACTAAAAATCGGCTTGACCCATGGCGACCTTGTATCTTTTGGCATCTATGTAAACAGTCGATTCTCTCTCTCTCTCTCTCTCTCTCTCTCTCTCTCTCTCTCTCTCTCTCTCTCTCTCTCTCTCTCTCTCTCAATTTACTGTGTTGGTTGTACATCACAATGCTTCTTTATTTATTTATATTAGCCTATATTAGACTGGAGGTACGTGTTGAAAAAATTCGTTCACAACTACAAAGTGTCAGGAGTCATACTTACAGCATGTACAGCCGTACATTCTGCCATCATAGTCCCCAGCGCGTAAAATCCGTGGCTGTCGGTCAGTTTCAAAGTGTCACAGAATCGTCTGCTGTTGTCCGATCTGCTAATCGCGATGATTTCCGTGCAACAGGAAGTGGTCTGTCGTTTTCCGAGAGTTTTGCAAGCTCCGGATACGCAGTTGCCAACTCCGTCAACTGAGTTACGAACCGATTTGACCCACTTAGGGGCAGGGCCCAAGCTGGGTCCTGTAGTCTTTTTAAAACACGCGCTGGGCAGGTTTTTCTCATTGCACCTCAGCTTTAAACCTTGGTTCACGGCACCTTATTTCATTCGGTGCACCCCTCTCGCGAGGGACCCCCTATACACCACTCAGGGGATGCGCCTCAATGCCCTATGGTCCCAGCGCGAGGGGGCAGCGATTGTGGCCAGGTCAATTAGGTTGTAAGAGTACATAGGCCATCGCTTGGTGACCTTCTTTGTTGAGAAGGAATGGGCCATCTTGTCGACGGCGTCAGCAGCCCTTTTAGTTGAGTTGTAGAGCCGAACTATGTCCGGCTTCATTTTAGGAGCCTCTGAATCAATTTGAGCATCATGATGCATGGTGCTCATGAGAGCAACGTTCTTAGCCAACTTGGACTGGTAGTTCACCAGTGTAGTTTTCTCTTGAAAAACGAAGGTTGAAGCATGCACTGGCTGGCCTTTCTTTTGTTTGAATGGCTCTGGATGAAATCGCTTATTCTTCACACAGTGCCCGGCCCACGAACATCAAGCCGTTGCTCAGTAGGGTGTCTGCCAGCTCATTGTCTGTGAAAAAGTTGTCATTGGTGATGTTCTGTCCACTCTTGAAGAAAGGCGTCGATAAACGGATCGCCACGTTTCTGCCCAGATTTTGCTGACATTCAGCACCCAGTGGTCTCCTAAGATACGGCTCAGCTACCAGAGGAAAGTTGTTCTCCACATTCACTGCCCAGAAAATCTTTATCCTGTATCTGTCGGGCTTTTATGGCAGATACTGGAGAAACGAACAGCTTCCACGAAATGGGACCAGCTGCTCGTCTATTGTGATGAAGGGGCCTGGTATGTCAGTCAGTCAGTCATGGCTTGGCTTCGCGAACGAAGATTCTATAGGGCTTGCCCACGTCGTCTGCAGGCATTTTCGTGACTGCGGAGGCCAATCCGGGACAGGCAGGTTCGACCGCAGTGGCTGCAGGGGAAGGTCTGGTCAGGGTTCTGAGTTACGACAACTCTGTTTTTTCTCCTGAGCCGCTTGTCCTTGAGGTTAGCTCTGCGAGAGTCCTCAAAGGAGGTGGCTGCCTTATGAATGGTGGAGCGCCAGGTGTCACGGTCCGCAGAAAGCGAAGACCACTGGCGGTGGTCGATTTGGCAGGCACTAAGTGACTTCTTGAGACTGTCTTTGTATCTCTTCTTTGGTGCCCCTCTGTCTCGGTGTCCAGTGGCGAGCTCGCCGAACAGAGTGATCTTGGGTAGGCGATGATCCTCCATCCTGGAGACGTGCCCCGCCCAGTGAAGCTGTGTCCGCAGCAGCAAAGCCTCGATGCTCAAAGTTTCCGCCTGTTCAAGGACCTCGACGTTGGTGACATAGTCACTCCAGTGAATGCTGAGGATGGTACGCAGGCAGCGCTGGTGAAAGCGTTCGAGGAGTCGTAGTTGGCTGCGGTAGAGGGCCCAGGACTCGGAACCGTACAGCAGGGTGGTGAGGACGACAGCTCTGTACACGCTGATCTTGGTGCCTTTTTTCAGCTGTTGATTGTGCCACACCCGCTTGAATAGTCGCCCGAAAGCACTGTTCGCTTTTGCCAGCCTGTTGTCCAGCTCCTTGTCCAGCTTGGCGTCTGACGTGATGATGCAGCCGAGGTAGGTAAACTGGTGTACAGACTTCAGTTCGGACTCGCCGATGTTGATGTGGGGAGGGCGATGCTCTTCCTTGGGTGCTGGCTGATGAAGGACCTCTGTCTTTTTCAGACTGACCTCAAGTCCAAAGAGCTGGGCGGCATCTGCGAAGCAGGACGTAATGCGCTGCAAGGCTCTCTCTGTGTGTGCAACGAGGGCAGCGTCATCAGCAAAGAGCAGCTCACGAATCAGTTGGTCTAGGGTTTTCGTGTGGGCCTGCAGTCGTCTGAGGTTGAACAGGCTGCCATCGAGACGATATCTGATGTACACTGCGTCGTCATCGTCGAGGTCCACTGTGGCCTGCTTCAACATCATGCTGAAGAAGATGGTGAAGAGGGTCGGTGCCAGCACGCAGCCTTGCTTCACGCCGTTGCGAATGGGGAATGGTTTTGAGAGGTCACTGTTTAGTCTGACCTGGCCTTGCTGGTCCTCGTGGAGCTGGACGATCATGTTGAGGAACTTTGGGGGACAGCCTAGTCGCTCCAGGATCTGCCACATACCTTGCCTGCTCACAGTGTCAAACGCTTTTGTTAGGTCGACAAACGTTACGTACAGCCCTTTGTTCTGCTCGCGGCACTTCTCCTGAAGCTGTCTCAGCACAAAGACCATGTTGGTGGTACTCCTGTTGGCTCTGAAGCCACACTGGCCCTCTGGGATGTGGTCTTCAGCGATGGCAGGTACCAGCCGATTCAGGAGCAACCTTGCGAGAATTTTCCCGGCAATGGACAGCAGGGTAATTCCACGATAATTAGAGCAGGCAGACTTCTCTCCTTTGTTCTTGTACAGGGTGATGATGACTGCATCACGGAGATCCTTTGGTAGTGTTCCTTTTTCCCAGCAGCAGAGAAAGAGGTCGTGGAGCTTGTTGTGCAGTGCTGGGCCTCCATGTTTCCATATCTCTGGCAGGATTCCGTCAATGCCTGCTGCTTTGCCACTCTTGAGCTGGTGGATTGCTGTGAGGGTCTCTTCGGCGGTGGGCGGTTCGTCCAATTCAACCTTTAGTGGAAGGTGTGGGATTTGGAGGATGACTGTTTCTTGAACAGTGCGCTCAGCGCCGAAGAGGTCCCGAAAGTACTCCGACCAGCGGTTCAAGATGGAAGTATTATCTGTGAGGAGTGCCTGTCCATCAGCGCTTTGCAGGGGACTTTGTACCAGGTGCCTAGGGCCATACACTGCTTTCAGTGCTTCGTAGAAGCCCCTGTAGTCACCGTTGTCAGTGCAGAGCTGGGTCCTCTGTGCGAGTCTGGACCACCACTCGTTCTGGAGTTCTCTAAGCTTGAGCTGGAGACTGCTGCAGATGAGGCGGAAGGCAGACTTCTTCACAGGGCAGGAAGGCTGGGCTAGGTGGGCCTGGTGGGCGGCTCTTTTTTTTTGCTAGAAGTCCCTGGATCTCTAAGTCGTTTTCGTCAAACCAGTCTTTGTTCCTCTTTCTAGCAAAGCCCAAGACTTCCACAGACGATTTTACAATAGCAGTTTTCAGTTGTTCCCAGAGTGTTTCAGGGGAGGAGTCTGCTGGATCAACTGTGTCTTTGAGCATGCGCTGTAAATCGGCCTGAAGGGCAGCTTTCTTGTCGTCACGCTGAAGGCTGGCAACATCAAGCTTTTTCTTGGGAGGGCCCCCTTTCTTGGGTTTCAGCTTGAGGCGGAGCCTGAGTTTGCAGCGAACAAGGCGGTGGTCAGTGTGGCACTCTGCGCTGGGCATCACTCTGGTGAGGAGGACGTCACTGCGGTCCCTCTGACGCACTAGGACATAGTCGATAAGGTGCCAGTGCTTGGAGCGAGGATGCATCCAGGTGGTCTTTCGACTGTCCTTTTGCTGGAAAGTAGTGTTGGTGATGACAAGTTGCTGCTCTGCACAGAGCTCCAACAGTAGGCGACCATTGTCATTGCAGTTCCCAATGCCATTCTTGCCGAGGACTCCTTTCCAGGCTTCACAGTCTTGGCCCACTCTGGCGTTGAAGTCGCCAAGGATGATGACTTTGTCGTCTGCAGGGGTGCTCTGCAGGAGGCTGCGCAGGTCAGAGTAGAACTTGTCTTTTTCTGCAGGCTCTGCCAGGAGGGTTGGGGAGTACACACTGAGAAGGGTGACGTATTGCTGGTGTCTCAGTGGGAGGCGCATGGACATGATGCGGTCGGAGTGACCCGTTGGTAGGTTTTCCAACTTAGTCGCAATGGGGGTCTTTACCATGAAGCCCACGCCTGAGAGCCGTCTTTCTGATGCAGGCCTGCCTGACCAGTAGAGGGTGTAGCCAGCGCCAAGTTCTTGGAGGCTGCCTTCCTCCGGGAGGCGTACTTCGCTGAGCGCGGCGATGTCGATGTTTAACCTCCGCAATTCATGGGCAATGAGGGCGGAGCGACGCTCAGGGCGTCCGCTGTCTGCTGTGTCGAGCATGATTCGGATGTTCCAGCATGCTACGTTGAGTCCGGTCGTGGTCGTCATGAGAGTGGATCCGTTGTTTTTTCTTGTTTTCTGACCGCATGAGAAGATGCCCGTTGACCGCGGCTAGCCAACTGGGGTTACGAGGGGATGAGCTTTGGTTAGGCCACCTTTTCTAGGCCCCTCTCCGTGTGGAGCAAGCAGTGCTGTCCCTAGAGAAGGCTGCTTGGTCGTTCAGGGTGTGCCGAGTGACGTCATCCCCAGGTCAACATCAGGCGACCAATATCCTGAACCACCTGCATGCAGGTTTGAGACTGCGGCTTCCAGTGACATCTTTCACCTGCCGTTTTGCCCCTTGCCCATCGCTACAGGACTTGGAAAGTTCAGTGTCATAGTCCGTGGGCGTTTCCTAAAGCCTGCGCGGTGGAGCTTTTTGGTGGAGTGCAGTGTGCGCAGTACTGGCCCCACCCTTTAAACCCTTGGTTCGTTTGCCATGGCCTAGCAAGCTGGGACGGTGGCATCGAGGTCCTCAGGTCGTAGGTTTTATATCAGACTGTCCTTGTCTTAGTCTCTGGCTCAAAAGCCTTCCCCGGAGACACGGGGGCTTTGATGTCAGGGGTTTCCTCCCTTAGCCTTTCCGCAGCCAAGCGGCCAGGCCTGCAAGGCAGCAGGGGACTCGTGGGGGCCGGGGTCGTCTATGTCCCGTGCAGATGTGAACATCTGCCCACTGCCCAGACGGTGACACTTACCAGAGGAAAAAAATCCAATGCCGGAACCCGGTATCGAACCTCGCACCTTTGGTATTGGAGGCAGACGCCTTAACCACTGCGCCACTTCCCTGAGAAACGAACAGCTTCCACGAAATGGGACCAGCTGCTCGTCTATTGTGATGAAGGGGCCTGGTATGTAGTGGACTGACAAGTTGTGAGAAAAGTCATCCCAGAATTCATGGAATGGAGCAAAGACATCCCAACTTCTTCTGGCTGTCCTGGTGGCTAAGTCATCAAATCTCATGTATGTGGCTAGTTGCAGGAAGCGTTTTCTGCTGATAATTGCCCGTATGAAAATCATTCCATCACCAGGATCGAAGACAACATCCGCGGACAGCATACTCTGTTTGTGTACAGGACACAAACAAGTAAAGCCTTGATCTCCATCTCGTCTGTTTCTTTAAAATCTCCCTTTTGACGTTTGCCCTCCAGATTTGTATACTTGACGATTGACTTGACCATCTTTCGAGAAAAGAACAGCTGGAATGCGTTGGAGGGCTCTTCAACATAAGCACATCCTACAAGCTGACTGGCTGGTAGGCGGAACACGTTTTCAGTAGAGGTTCGACCTGATCATTCAGATGGAGGGACCAAGCTCCTTTGTTCCATCTTTGGCAGTGAAGATAGTCTCTTCAAGATGACCAATGTCTCGCTGAGTCTGTCCAATCCTCTGTCTTTCAGGAGCTCTTCTCTGTTGGCGGTTGACTATTTGATCGGCCAAATACGGGTATCCTCCTCTGGGTCTGAGTCAGGAGCATACTCAGCATTATTCTCATCAACTGCTGCAGCTGGTCGGCATTTTGTGTCTGAGAATTTGGCGTGGGTGCACAACTACCCACGAGCTACGCTGTGTAAGTTTTCTTCTTTGCGAGTATGGGTGACTGCACCCACGAGGTATGGCAAAGGTTATACAATGTTTTTGTTGTTTATTTACTCCATTGTTTACAAACAAAACAATACCATTTTTAGTAAAAACATAGACAAAACCTTTATTGACAAAGTCATGAAATTTTAAAGTCGAGACTTAAAAAATGACCAAGAAACATTGACTTTAATGAAAGTGTGGGTACTCTGCACCCACGGGGTACGGCAAAGGTTAATGATGGTCTTCATCTCTGTGAAGCTGACTCCATTTTCATCTTGTTCTTCCTCTGCACCCAATTTTGTCATTCTGTCAGTTTTATCATTGCCATAGATGCCACAGTGTGAAGGGATCCACTGCAGCACCAGTCTGGTGCACTTGATGTTTTGCAGTGCCTCTTGTAGATGTGGCAGTTTTCTTGCTGTTGCTGCCTCCAGGACAGACATGGCATGGTATGGTATGGTACAGTGTCTCCAAGGTGCACATATCCATCTAATTAAAGATGCTCAAGGCACCGCCGTAGGGATGGCAGCTGGAGCTTTGAAAGCCTGCTGCTACTAAGCGCTACTTTATGTGCAAACCTCCACCGGGCTATTACCTTCGGTGCATGTGAGATATTTCTGTTTCCATTTCACCGGCCCTACTGGGCCTTCTCTTTTCGATTAGTGATAATGGGATTTTTAACATGCGCACTGGATGATTATGCGTGCTGTGCACACAAAGGCGAGACAGGCCGAGTCTGTATGTAAATTTGACTCGATGGGAATGAGGAAAAGTCCACATCCCATTCCTGCCCACCAGGGGATTCGAACCCAGGATCTCACGACTGCTAGCGCAGTGTCTTATCCACTAAGCTACGTCCCCATGTCAGCAAGCGGGCTTCATAAGCTACAAGAGCACAGAAGACCAGACAACACACCTTGCACAGGTCATAGAAGATGCGTGGGTGGGACCGAAAAAAAAGTTGAATCCTGAAGTGAGTCGCCATGAGGAGGCACTACATGAGGCTTGTTGTTGGAGAGGCTGTGTACTGGCAGGGAGAGACTGACATACTCTGCCCCCTTTTTCGCAGAACTGCTAGCCAGCGGTGGGAACTGAAAGCAAGAACGACAGGCACAGACGCTACACTACCACACTAGACGCATCACAACAACCATTTGACCCACATAAAATGTGATAACTAGCTTGTAACCATATGATAAAATCTTGTGAAATCAGTAAGAGATAAATTCCACTGAAGATCGTGAATTCTGAAAATCACTAGCACTCGCAAAACTATAGGAAGATCAACAAAGACTGTAGATTACTTGCTGGTTCAGCAGGAAAGCAGCAAATTGTGGGTGGGCGGTCAAGCCAAGCTCTTGCTTTATGCGTTGCCACATGTCCATATTCCCTTGTTCGATGTCAATTTTACTTGGGGTATCCTGTCTCTCTTCCTCTTTCTTCTCTTCAATTCCGAGTCATTGTCGGCGCGAATCGATGATACTTTCTTTTTTTTCTTCGCTGGTTTATCTGCCATCTTGTCTCTGATTGGTTATAATTATGCAGATGACATAAGGTTGTATAGAATAGTTATGACGTCAGCTACCATCACCTATCGGAATAAATCTTTTCACGTATTTGTCAAAAGATTCCGGTGGGCCTCTTTTCGCTTTGAACGGATGAAAGAAAGCATTTGGTGGGACAATAGGGTGGTCACTGTCTAAGTGGGTATGTATACTGAATCCCAGTGAAAGCTTTTTGCGAACTGAAGTCTTAAAAAAGGTCGGGCGTGTCCCTTTAAGTACTTGCAAAGGTCAAGGGTCATGGGGGATTGACAAAAGTGTGAAAAGTGCATACAATTTGAGAAAACATTGCAGGTACAAAAGCCAACCCTGTTAAAACTGGATCTTTCATGCATGAAAGCCTTAAGGGCTTTGCCATTCTTGTTGAAAGGTTTTTTTAAAAATATAATTTTAGTTTAACTCAAAGTTTTGAATAGGTCATACGTATGAGACTAAAATGGCTGTGCCATTCTAGTTTTTTCCCGCTGCATTTTCTTGCAATGCAGTCAACTGAGCTCTCACAGTTGCGGGGGCTCATAATGATCAATTCCTCTTTTTGACCACACTTCATATCTATGTTCCTTGGATGGCTGGAGGCCTTGGTAGCAGTAACAAAGATTTCTGAAACAATCTGTGTTAAATGGTGAAGGGGTTGAGGGGTAATACCCAGGGTTGGAAGATTTAACGATATAACGATTTAACAAATTAAATTTTTGGTTAAAGAAAATTTAACGCGTTAATGTTTTTACAAAGTTAAAGAAAATTCAACGAATTAAAAAATAAAAGTAACGATTATCGATTTCTTAAGTTAAAAATTTTGTTACTTCAGTTCGTTTTTCTGCCATGAACAACAGATGCCTATACGCAAAGCCGGTTTGACCCAGTTGCAGGCGGTTTGGAGGATCTATGCCTCTGGGTGAAAAACTTAACGGATCCCCTTTGCTTGAGAAGATCACGAGCGTAGATTATCCCAGGAAGAGGCATAGATCCTAATGAGCCCCCTGCAATTGTGGGGGCTCATGAGGATCTATGCCTCTTTCAGTTGGGTGGTTTTTGTTTCAGGAGTGAGAAGGCAGATGGCACTCGTACAGCAAAGATTGGACAGGTGAAAAACTTGACGGATCCCTTTGCTTGAGAAAATCACGAGCGTAGATTATCCCAGCAAGAGGCATAGATCCTCACAAGCCCCCACAGTTGCGGGGGCTCATGAGGATCTATTCCTCTTTCAGTTGGGTGGTTTTCGTTTCAGGAGTAAAAAAGCAGATGGTACAGCAACGATTGGACAGGTGAAAAACTTAAGGGATCCACTTTGCTTGACCGAAACAAGAGCGCAGATTATCCCAGCAAGAGGCATAGATCCTCATGAGCCCCCGCAGTTGCGGGGGCTCATGAGGATCTATGCCCCTTGCAGTTGGGTGGGTTTCGTTTCAGGAGTGAGAAGGCAGATGGTACAGCAACGATTGGACAGCACAGGTGAAAACCTGAAGGGGTGCATGCATACATTTTTAATAGTAGTAGGCATAGATCGTCATTACCCCACCAACCCCCCGCCCCCCCCCCCCCCCCCCCCACCCAAAACTGCTGGGGTTCTTGAGGATCTATGGCTCTTGCAGATGAGTGGATTTGTCAGCAGCGTGAAATAAGATCAAACAAGCCTAAATTGTTCCATTTTTAGCCGCATGACTTTTTCTTGCGCTGTGCAGTTTTCCGAGTTTTTTTTTTTTTCTTCCCCCTTCTCATAACTACTGCATGTATCTGGCCAGATAGTGTTTTAGATAGTGGGTAGAGAAGGAAATCTGGTGGCGTGTCACTTTTCAACTGCATGCCACTTTTTTTGTCTGAGCTGAGCAATAAATGATCATTCATGTATTTAACGCAAATTTATTTCATTAAAAAGAAAAATTAAAGAAAATTGATTTCTTTAATTTTCCAAAAAAAGTAAAGAAAATTTATTTCTTTAACCTTTTACCAGAATTAAAGAAAAGTTATTTCATTAAAGGAAAAAAAGTAATGACTATCAACCCTGGTAATACCTGACTACAATACAGTACGTTTTGTTGGCCCCACCCCCCCACCCCCCCCCACACACACACACACACTCCTCTCCATACCTCACCCTGCCCCCTGCTTTTTGATATCTTGGCAGTTGGTGAGGACGTGCTCACATATGCTTGGCCGTCACTTGGTCACTTAGAAAAAAATTACCCAATGGATTTGTACGCTGTGGGTCAATGACCCACATGTATAATGTTTTAGAATGAACACTGGTATAACTGTCCTTTGATTTCAATTTCACCATTTCAGTCATGGCAAGTATACAGCCTCGGAGTGAACCTCGTAAGGAGCAAGTGTGCAGTGTGTGCCTTGCACAGTGTACTCACTCCAGATTCTTCTGCGACTCCTGTGCCAGCTGGGTTCACACAAACTGTGAGAGTCTCACTCCTGACAAGGTGAAAAGTTTTCAGCGTCTGCCTCCGGACTTGCCCTACATCTGCAGAAAGTGCCGAAGTGACGAAGAAGGGGTGTTTGATTATGAGAAAGCTTCGGAGAGACTGCATAAGGTACTACTGTGATATATTGTATTTGACACATTATTTCATACTGGTTACCAATAGGGGTCATTCTATTACAAACGATGACTTTTTAGAAAAGATTGTCATTAGATACACAGATGTATAAATGAAGAAACAGTACAGGCAGTATGAGCATGAAAAATTTAATTTTATACTTAAACTTTTATAGAATGCATCAGCATGTAGTCCAAACTGGTGGCCAAAAATAGGACTGCCAACCCCTTTGTCATTTCTGAACACAGCATGTGGAATCTGTACCATGCTTGACCTGAAATTTGTATGCCTCCCAAACTTTTGTTATTATCAATAAATGTATTTTGAAATGAATATTGTAAAAGTGACTTGGTGTTATTCTTTGTTTACTTTGGTTGAAAAAGGCATTGTGTGCCGCTCGTCATTATTCCAAAACTAACAATTAATATCCACCCTATATGAGTCTGATCCAAGTTGGATTCAAACATTCCAATATTTATGGCATGCACTTCAAGACCAAGCCGATCTTTTAGTCTGAAGGACAGTTTGAAACAAACAGTTGTGAAGTGTGTCCACAGCATCATGAACAATGTGCATGCAACATAAAAATTTCATTAAAAAAATCAATTTTGGCTCACGTGTGATAGCAAAGTATGTATTGTAATGGGCCGTTACTTTAACTTTGGCATTTTCTTGGAGACTATTTAAGCTTCAGACTTCAAAGTTGGCCCAAGGACATTTTGTGGCAAGATCTTTCTAAAGATAACAATTTCAGTAACCTCTCTCAAAGGTCAAGGTCACAGGAGGGTCCTGAAACTGGATGGGCCAAGTGCTGGCAAAGTCAGCAAACAAGTGATATTTGTAAATTAAATTGCTTTCAACTTCACACACGCACGCACACACACACAATCATATAAGAGAGGGGTGATAGTGGCAGCAGAGGGTGTAATGTTAATGGGTAGGTTGACTCTCTCAGCAGATTAACCCATATCATACTGGCGCTAAAAGCTTCAAATTTGTAGACTGCCATATATGCAAGCTACATTACAGTACTTACAGATAAGGATATAGACCGATGGCTTTAGTTCAAGGGTAGTGCCAGAATAGCTTGGCGCCTAGAGGCGCCAAGCTATTCTGGCACTACCCTTGAACTATTTTAGTCAAACGTATTTCATACACTGGTGTATTCCGAATGATATGGGTTAAACAATGATGGAAAAGTGCCCGTTTTACAATCTGTCCTGAGCCAGTTTTCTGTCAGTTAATTGTGTTGGGGCAGTGATGCTGATGTCTGCTGAGGCCCCAACAGTGCATGGTCATTCACTGATTCTGTCAGTCCCATTTACTAAACTGTTCCTTTTCCCGTGTTCGCAACACAACCCTTGAAACAACAGTTCAGGTTCATGAATGTGTCAGGGGTACACACACAGCCATGTGGGATGAAACTTTTGTTTACATCACATGGCATCGCTGTCAGCATGCTGCTTTTGTTGCACTGATTGGAGGAACTTCAGTGGAGCTTAGTTGGTTGGTTAGTTTGAGTTTAACATCCACGGCACCGAAGTGATAATGGACGGCCCTGACAGGCGGGTTATGGGGGACAGGGAAATCTATTACCTATGGAGTACACCTGAACACTGGTCAATTCAGGCGCACTCCAACTGTGCCACTTTGATTTACCAGGACCTTTCAGCGGACATCTATTAAACAAGCCCATCTTTTCCCCCTGGATTGCGAGTGCAGCTACCGGGGCCGTGATGGGGATTCGAACCCACAACCCGGCGATTCCCTTCACTCTACTGCCCCGATGCTTAACCCACCTGAGCTATTTCAGACTCTAATTCAGTGGAGTTTACTGACCCCTCATTCACACAGAATCTCAGTGTACCTGAGATTATAAGCTTAAGTTTAAATGTTTAAATTTTTTTTTTTTTTTTGGGGGGGGGGGGGGGGGTAGCAATCAAATTCCGTCTTTGAGTTTCAGAAACATGTAGAGTTATGGCAGCTTAATAACTGCTTGGCATGCAAAGCAAAGAGAACAAGGACTTTTTCTTATGGCTTCCCGTATGCATGTCCAAGAGACAGATATGATAGGTATCTAGTGAACATTTCCAGACCTCACCTTGCTCAATCCCACAAGCAACTTACTTACGCCCATCACCCCCCCTGGGGCATAGGCCGCCGACAAGGTCCCTCCAGCCGTCTCTGTCCTGGGCGAGTCTCTCCAGCTGTCCCCAGGTGTGGCCCATCTTCTTGGCATCTGTCTCCAGGTCACGTCGCCAGGTGTTTCGTGGCCG
Source organism: Semisulcospira habei (assembly GCA_036245525.1). NCBI lineage: Eukaryota > Metazoa > Mollusca > Gastropoda > Semisulcospiridae > Semisulcospira > Semisulcospira habei. Next base: position 139,073,642 of record BTPG01000006.1, read on the forward strand.
ACCTCTCTTCCTTTTTCCCTGTGGGTTCCATCTTAGGGCTTGCTTTGTGGTGTTGGTTGCTGGCTTGCGTAGTGTGTGACCTATCCATCTCCAGCGGCATTGTTGAAGCTCCACTTCTGCAGGCTTCTGCTTTGTCCGCTGCCACAATTCCTCGTTGCTGATTTTGTCCGGCCAGCGTATCCCGAGGAGCCTTCTCAGACTGTTGTTGATGAACGTCTGTATTTTCTTGGTGGTCGACACTGTGGTCCTCCAGGTCTCTGCTCCATAAAGGAGTACTGGTTTCACATTGGTGTTGAACAGTCGGATCTTGGTGTTGACTGACAGATCTCTTGAAGTCCAGACGTTCTTTAGCTGGAGAAATGCTGCCCTGGCCTTGCCTATCCTGGTCTTCACGTCAGTATCCGTCCCACCCTTCTTGTCGACTATGCTGCCGAGGTAGGTGAAGCTCTCCACCTCTTCTAGCGCCTCGCCTTCCAGTGTGATGGGCGTTCCACTGGCAGCGTTGACTTTCAGCACCTTGCTCTTTCCACGGTGGATGTTTAGGCCTAGCCTTGCGGAGTTCACTGCCACTGCGTTTGTCTTTTCTTGCATCTGTTGTTGGGTGTGCGAGAGCAGGGCTAGGTCATCTGCAAAGTCCAGGTCGTCCAGTTGGGTCCAAAGTGTCCATTGGATGCCATTTCACTTCTGTGCTGTGGATGTCGTCATGACCCAGTCGATGGCCAGAAGGAACAGGAACGGTGACAGCAAACACCCCTGTCTCACCCCTGTCCAGACTTGGAAGGCGTGGGTGAGCTGGTTTCCACAGATCACTCTGCAGGTCAGTCCCTCGTAGGAGTTCCTGATGATGTTGGTGAGCTTTTCAGGTACTCCATAGTGTCTCAGCAACTTCCATAAGGTGGCTCTGTTGACACTGTCGAAGGCCTTCTCGTAATCAAGGAAGTTGATGTAGAGGGACGAGTTCCACTCTAGCGACTGTTCCAGGATAATTCGCAGCGTGGCGATCTGGTCAGTGCATGATCGGTCCTTGCGAAAGCCCGCCTGTTGATCTCGAAGTTGGGGGTCCACTGTGTCCTTTATCCTGTTGAGTAGGATCCTGCTGAAGACTTTGCCTGGGACAGACAGTAGGGTGATTCCTCTATAGTTGGCACAGTTGCTGAGGTCTCCATTTTTTGGCAGCTTGACCAGGTAACCCTCCTTCCACTCTGCTGGTACTTGTTCTCTCTGCCAGATTTTCCTGAAGAGGGGGTGGAGCATCTCGATTATGGTTTCAGTATCCGCCTTTAGCGCTTCTGCCGGTATACTGTCGGGTCCGGCTGCCTTGCCCGACTTGAGCTGTTTGATGGCTTTCCGGGTCTCCTCCTTGGTGGGCTCGCTACAGTCTATCGGCATCTCTCTCGGCTACCTGAATGTCTGGTGGGTCTTGTGGAGCTGGTCTATTTAAGAGCTCCTCAAAGTGCTCCTTCCATCTGTTCTTCTGTCCCTCCTCTCCTTGGATGGCTCTTCCCTGTTTATCCTTTACTGGCCTCTCTGGCTTGGCAAACTTCCCTGAAAGCTTTTTTGTGATGTTGTAGAGCTCTCTCATGTTTCCATGTCGGGCTGCCTCCTCTGCTTCTTGTGCCAGTGACTCTACAAAATTTCTCTTGTCTGCCTTGATGCTATTCTTTACTATTTTGTTGGCTGTTGTGTATGCCTCCTGAGCGCGGGCCTTCTCTTTCTTGTGCGGCTGTTTACTTTTGCTTTCTTCTTCTTTCTATCTACTACTTTCTCGAGTGTCATTGGTGTTATCCACTCTTTGTGAGTGTGCTTCATGTAGCCCAACACCTCCTTGCATGCTGCAGTTACTGCGTCTCTCACCCCTCTCCACTGCTCGTCAATGGTTCCTTCGTCCAGAAGCTCTTGGAGAACCTGGAACCTGTTGGAGAGGGCGAGTCTGTACTCCTCATGCTTGCCTGAATCTTTCAGCAGCGTAGTGTTGAACCTCTGGCGCTGACAGGTCTCGCCGGTCCAGTTCCTCTTCAGCTTCAGTTTCATTCTGGCAACAACCAGGTGGTGGTCTGAAGCAACGTCGGCTCCTCTCTTCTTTCGGACGTCCTGGAGAGATCTTCGGAACCTTCTCGAGATGCACACGTGGTCGATCTGATTCTCGGTTAAATGGTCCGGTGATACCCATGTCGCCTTGTGGATGCGCTTGTGCGGGAAGACTGTGCCGCCTATGACAAGGTTGCTTATGGCGCATAGGTCTGCAAATCTCTCTCCGTTATTGTTCATTGCTCCCAAACCCTGCTGCCCCATAACCTCCTCGAAGCCCCTGTTATCGCTGCCGACCTTGGCGTTGAAATCGCCCATGATGATGTTGAAATCTCTTCTAGAGAGGGTTCCAACGATGGTCTGCAGTCTATTATAAAACTGGTCTTTGGTCTCGTCATCGCTGTCGTTGGTTGGGGCATAGCACTGGATGATGTTCATGCTAATCCTCTTCTGCTGTGTTCTGAACGAGGCTGTGATGATGCGTGGGCCATGGCCTTCCCACCCGATGAGAGCACTCTGCGCAGTTTTGGAGAGCATGAGAGCCACTCCCTCTGTGTGTGGTGCATTGTCCTCCTCATGGCCGGAAAACAGCAGCCTCTCTCCTGTGGTCAGTCTCTTCTGTCCGCTGCCCGTCCATCTGGCCTCACTGATGCCAAGGACGTCGAGACGGTAGTTCCTCATCTCCACTGCCACCTGAGCTGTTTTCCCTGCTTCGTACATGGTCTTCACATTCCATGTTCCGATGTTGATGGTTGCCCTGGTCGAAAGGATGGGAGTCTGCTGAGTGGCTTCCTTTCGGCTTTCACCACCCCGCGTCATAAATCCTCCGGCTGAAGGTCCATCCTCTCCCAGGGCCGAGTCAGTTGTTGGTTTTCTTGTTGGCGTTTCTGTAGCAATGTGTGTTTTTATGGGGTGGGGCAGCTGACCCCACGCCCAACCCTCCTCCTTTCACATCCGGGCTTGGGACCGGCCATGGCGGAGTTCCCACAAGCAAGCATGCACAAAAAAGTGGTGACTTTAATCACAGAGATACGCAGATACAGCAAGGCAAAAGAAAGCCACGGCACGAGGCTAGAGTGATATGGGTACAGGCTGAGTGAGAAACAACCTGGTCTGCTGAATTAGATCGGCAGAGGTAGGCCATGGTGACGCGTGGCAAACAGACTAACTAAACTTATCAAATATGAGTTTTGTAAAATGAAGACCTCCTTTGCTCTTCTTCTCTTTTGTATGTAGGAGAGTTCCAACGACGTGAACCAGGGGCACCAGAAAATCTGTTACATGTGGATTGTTGAAAAAAGAGTAGAAAAGTCTCAGTTGAGGCAAGACAATATTGAAAACCGGTTTTAGCAGCATAATTTAACAACCAAAGCCCACCATAGAGCAAATCGCTTTATTGCCTCTGAGGTGTCATACCAGTTTTTATTTTTCATCAATATGTTTATATTTGCCTAACAGCATAACAGGCATCAATTTGTAATGAATTCAGGAGATTAACCACAAAATGAGTCAGTTGGTCTGTGTTAGTACTGTTACTTGTATTTATTCTCTTCTTTTTTTTGTTGATCATTACTGATGGTGTAGGAATAAGAGATGTACTAACCTCTGTGATTTGCCTGAGCTGAAAGTGTGAATTGAAAGCAGGAGGTTACATTCCCAGCCACGTGTATTTAATTTTTTAACTTTAAGTCCTGAAAGCTGTTCATTTGGATGTAATTTCCTTGAGTCATGGAGTTGAGGAAAATAAACACACACTTAAGTCGAACAACTCTGTGAAACATTCAACTTATCCGAATGACAGATTTGTCCAATGACGGATAAGTCAATGAAAATCTTTCCCCTGCAGGTTCGATTTGAGCGCTATCGACTGTACTTGTGGACACTTTGTATGGCTTTTCCTCAAAATTATGAAGCCATGGCATGTAGTATTTGCAATAAAAATGCATGCACATTTTCTCACATGAACATTGACTTTGAAATCATTGACTTAGAAAGGTTGTGTCAGCTGTCTAAATGATTCTGTGCTATCAGTCTGTGTTTATGCATGTTGATTACAAGACGACTAACCCATTGGTTGTTGATAGTGCTTTTTCTGGGTAATTCCTTCTGCAATCCCCTGTAGTTAAAGGACTACCAACAGTTAACTTGTTTAAATATTGTATGTTTAGTTTCAGTTACACTTTTCTGGCTGGATATATTTTTCAGGCTGCCATCCAGGGCTACAAAAAGCTTCAGGCATGTGTGAAGAGGGAACTGCTGTTTCTGGATGGGGGCTTTGTGGGCGTGTCTGGGATTGGCAACCTGGCTGTAGACCAGTACAGTCAGACACTTTTGGACATGCATGCCCGCGATCAGGCCGGTATCCCTGCTTGCACCAGTATGGAAGGCCAGGCCCTGTTCTGTGCAGCATCGCTGGCTGTGAGCGCTAGAGAATCCCTGGCCACAGAGCTGCGTGTCCGCTGTTGTCTGGAAATGGTCGCCCATGAGAGTTACTACAGGTGGCAGAAAAATCATGCGCAGCTGGCCCAGTGTGCACCAGAGTACATGGACAGCTGTCTGGACTGTGCCATCCCTGGAGAGGCCGCGTCAGTGTGGATGATGTCTGTCCTGCCCAGTGTGGTGAACCGACCTCTCACCTCCGTCTACCCACACATTGGACACCCCAGTAACCAAGCGCCCAAGGTTCTTAACACAACCTTTTACCCTCGCGGAGAGGGTGTGATGTCACAGCCGGTCAAGATTATGTGGACAAATAAGGACATGGTAAACGCCAACCAGAAGTGGATGCCAAATCACTTTGTACCGCTGTTTGAGCACCAACAACCTGATTCAGGCCCCTCTTCACCTGCACCAGAAGCCAAGCATGAGATGGACCACGAAATAGAAGGGCACATGGATGACAACTTTGATGACCCTGACCTTCAGGCTGCCGTTGCACAGGCCACCAGAGAGGCTATTGCAGTTGCTGAGGGTGGCTTTCCCATGGATATTCCCAGATACATGGATGTCTACGAGGCATATGATTACATCACCAGTGCCACAGAGGTGCTGGATGGTATTCCCAAGGGACGCAAAGATAACTGCTGGTTTCTCATAGACAACAGCTACAATGTTAACAACCCAACAAAGAAGAACTGTTTCTTTGATGACTGTGGGGTGTGGGATTCCAAACTGGGTTCCGTGGTCAAGTCGTATTATGTTTTTGGCAGCAAGAATGAGCTTAACAGCATTAGGGTGAAGGATGGCCTTTATCAGATGCTTACAGCCTGTGAACAGGGCAAGAGGCAGTGGGTGAACCTTGACCCTCCCCCTGACCCGGACAAGATGGTTATCTGTCACCGCTACTATGCTTTCTTGAAGCGCGACACCAACTACAAGAGGCGCATCCTCTGGTTTACCTTCCCACCTGGCTTTGAAAAAGGGCGCGACGTTGCCATCGCAGAGTACTGCGGCCTGTATCCTGGGCATGGTGTTGCCCATGGCAACTCTAAGAATCGCAAAGCATATCGCCGCACAGATCCCAAGCTGCTGGACCAGATTGCAGAGCACCTCAAGTCCAATGACATCACACCCAACAAGCTGTACAAGGACCTGGTCAAAAGCATTGGCCCTGACAATACCCTGCGTGATGCCCGTCAGATCCGCAACCTAAAGTACAAGATCAACAAGAAGGCTGGAAAGGTCAAGCCGCGACCTCGCACTAAAGGTCAGAGTGTGCATGGTACACAGACCCCAGTGGTGGAGAGCCAGCGCCCCATCCAGGTTGTTATCCAGGGTGTGCAAAGCATGGATGACATAGGGCATGTTGTGCTGGATGAGAGTGAAAGTCACAAGGTCATGCAGGTGTCAGGTCAAACAGCCATTCAGCTGGTGGGGCCCGATGGTGTCACCACTGCACTGCAGAGAGACGTTGACACTCAGACCATCATAATTGAGGGCTTGTCTGCTGAACTAGTCAGTCAAGTCAGTCAGACCTTCATGGAGCAGGCTGAATGATGGACACACTCACACATCTAGCCTTTTGATCATCAGAACATTCTGACTCGGAATCACATAAGTGATAACAGGTGCACCTTTGTCTCACAGCCTCCTTTGGCATACTAAAAAAAGTTGTGAGGTACAGCTGAAACTAGTGGCTCTTTTGTTCAAAATGTTTTTCAGTATTCTGTATTTGAAATGTTCTTGCAGAATGTCCTGCTGGAGGTACTTCACACTTGGAAAGTATGTTTATTGGGTGTGTGTGTGTGGGGGGGGGGGGGGGGGGGGGGGTCCTTTGCATTTTATATGCATGGCAGTTACCTGAGCCTTTTAGCTGAAGAATTTGTGAACTGGAGTCTGAGAATATGTTGCCATTTTCTGTTCAATATATGGATGCAACAAATTCAGCTTCAGAGTTATTTGTGCAAGCACCACTTCCACTAGGACTGTGTATGCAAATGTTTTGAACTGAGACTTCCTGACTTATTTGCAGCTTTTGACATTATTTTCTGGACAAGCATGAAGGACATGTGCTACTACTAGCACTGATAAAATTATTGGTGTAGGAGGAACCTTGAACTGTGAATATGTGAAAGGGTATAATCCAGAGATGAGGAATTTATGGTCAGGAAATAGCTCTTAATTGCTTCATAGGCACTTATAAACTGGAATTCAGTTGAGTTTTAGTTGTGGTGTCCTCCAGTTAACCCACCTTGTTCATGCAGTCACTGGTACTGTTTACAGTACCAGTGACGGTATGCACATAGAGGATAATATACAGTTGAGAAATGTTGGACTTGCTGGGTCAAATCTGGAATGAAGCAAAGGTTAGCCATGCAATCATTTTGTTTACCTGTGACTACCTTCACATAGTTGCAGTCAGACTACTTGTGGATTAAAGCAATCACTTTGTGTAATCAGTCCACATACTCATGATTTGGTGCTGGAGGACCTGATGTATGCTGAGGTAATCAGAGCAGTTTTTGTGGTTTTACATCATGTCCCATTTTTAGGCATCTTTTGGTTTGTTATGTACTTCATGATTGTTATGGACATATCTCACCTTGAAGTTGAAACCAGAGATTGATTATATTCTGTATGAAAATAAATGCCAGCTTAAAACTTGATGTTGGATATGTTTTAAATATTTATTGTCTTGTTCTTTTACACTGCGGTGAGAGCCGGAGAGCTGTGATATTTTAAGGGTAGGAAAAGATTGGCTTTGTTTCTTCCCCAACATAACGCTAATCTGCAACTTCTCTTGAACTATCATGGCACAGCTGGTGCACGGTCTTAGATACTACCCAATACTGTGGTAGAAAGTGTAACTGATGAAAAACCTGATGAGTTATTTGCCACTGTTGGTTACTACAAAGTGGAAAAGAGGTACAAATTGCAAATTTGCCTGGTCTGTAAAGAAATGTGTATAAATCATGCCATAAAGTGGACTGCTCAAGACACTTTACATTAACCCATTACATCTTGAGGCAGACTCTTTGGCTCATGTGCAAGCAAAGTGAGCCTATTTTCTGGGCCAATGGTCATCCGTCTGCTGTTTTCCGTGGTAAACTTTAACGTTGCCATTTTCTCGGAGACTATTCAAGCCACAGTCTTCAAACTTGGCCCAAGGATACTTTGTGGCAAAACCTTTCAAAACATACAAATTTCAGTGACCTCTCTCGAAGGTGAAGGTCACAGGGGATCAAGAAATAGGTTAAAAAAAATAGCCATATTTTGACAAAATTTATGTTTTCTCAAATACTATTTACAACTTCAAACCCAAACTTGGTACAAAGATACCTGGTGGTAAGACCTTTCATGCATACTAATTTGGTCGACCCCTCTGGAAAGGTCAAGGGTCACAAGATCAGGAAATAGGTAAGAAAATGGCCATATTTTGACATAAGATTTGTTTCTCAAATACTACTCACATTCGGAGAATGGTCGACTGGTGCTCGGAAAATGACCTGGAACTGAATGTCTCAAAAGTCCCGATACTGCCCCTTGTCATCAATGGGGAAACCGTAGAACAAGTCGACTCGTTTAAATTTCTCGGCTCCATCATCTTGAGCGATCTGGGTTGGGACAATAACACTACGGCCATTGTGAAAAAGTGCCAACAGCGTCTCCACTTTCTGAGACGGCTGCGGAAACTCGGTATGTCAAGAGGTATCATGGCACAGTTCTACCGTGCGGTGATAGAGAGCACCTTGTGCTTCGCTATCACTGTCTGGTATGGCAGCACAACCGCAACAGAAAAGAACCAGCTCGAGCACATTGTTAAGACTGCCTCCAAAATAGCTGGCTGCGACTTTCCATCTGTTGCCTCCATCTTCAAAACACGTATGGAACGGAAGGCAGGAAAAATCGTTCGCGATCTGTCACACCCAGCCAATCATCTCTTCAAGCCTCTGCCCTCTGGCCGGCGGTTTCGTGCTTTGAAAGCCAGAACCTCTCGATTCAGATGCAGTTTCTTTCCAGAAGCTGTACTCAATTCATCACCATCCATGGAACAAGGTGATTCCATGATTGTGACATAGGACGGATGTGTGTAATATTGTGTTTATCTATCTTAGTGCTGTATACAGGACGACTGAGTGTATGTCATGATGAATGCATGTGTAGTAAGTGAGGATGTATTTTACTGTCGCCATGTCACACAAAAATCCTTGTAACGTTTTACTTGGTGAATAAATGTCTTATGTCAACTTCAAACCCAAACTTGGTACAGAGACTCCTAATGGTAACGCCTTCCTGTGCATACTAATTTGGATGACCACTCAGAAAAGTCAAGGGTCACAAGATATCAGAAAAATAGGTCACAAATAGCCTTTTTGGGGGACAAAAACATTTTTATCTCAAATACTACTTCCAACTTCTCCCCACACAGATGGTACACAAATACCTGATGGTAAGACCATCCTATGGATGCTAATTTGGTTGACCCTTTGGAAAGGTCATGGGTCACAAAAGATTTTTTTCTCCAGGATTTTTGTAAACTTTTCAACCAAATGTAACAGAAAGGTAGCTGGTGATAAGTTCTTTCTATGCTTGCTAATTTTGTTCACTACTCACAAAGGTCAAGGGTCATGGGAGGTTGACAAAAGTGAAAAATGCATAAAATTTCAGAACAGAAGGCGTGACCTCTTGGAAAGGTCAAAGTCACAAAGGTTACATTAAGTATGTTGATCGGTCATGCACATGATCCTTAAGCGCTTTGCCATTCTTGTTTAAAATTGCTATTGTCGTATGAAGGCAACATTACAGATTTGGAGATAGATTTTAGTTCAAGGGTGGTGCCAGAAAATCAGTCAAATTTATTTCAAGCAATATTGTATCAGGAAGAGAAGGGTTAAAAGGGTTAAAATCAGTAGGAACACCTGTTTAGAGAAATTGTAGAGAAAGACCTTTGTATCTTTTGGGAATAGACCAATAAGTAAGCAATTTTAAGCCCCTGATGGCCTCGGCACAGAATTTTTGGATCTTGATGAGGCACACATACCACAAGAGTCAAATTCGCTTCCGCTGTTTCTGTATTCAATCTGGGAATAAATTCTGACAAAAGAATGGACATGGTCAAATTCTGCGACTCTAGATAGATCAGAAAGAGCAGCCCTAAAAGTCAACAACAGTGGAGAATTATCTAATGGATTAATCCCTTCACTGCCAGTGGATGTAGATCGTTTTTCAAATAATTGTAAATTATATGTCAAAGATCCCCAGCCATCAGCTGAAAGGAATATAGGTGTTCAATATTTTTTTAACAGTGAAAGTTTTTCATAATAATACTGAATGCCACATTGCTACACATACACACATCCTCACACACAAAGACAACCATGTCATAGTTGGAATTCATTTTCATTCAAGATTCAAAATGTGCAACAGTACATATTTGTACAAAACCAGAAGAACGATTTGCAACAAATCAAAAGGAATCTCATGTACTCCCAACAAATAGCTCTTCACTTCTCGTTACCTTATTTAGTGGTGTATACTTCATTGGCACCTCATTTAATGGAAACAAACTGGTACGATGCAATGTGAACAAAATTAAATTACATGTACATCATAATGCAAACTGTCATCGGGCAGCATACCAAAAAAATCAGTTAAGTACTTGATAGCCTTCTGAAATTCGTTCAACTCCCTGAAAAAGTTTTTAGATGCAGCTAGTCCAATGAATACTGGTGCATGTACATGAAGCAGACATACTGTTGATGACAGGGATAAACGTACATGCTAAGATAAAGTACACATGTAATGCAATGATAAACAGTGAAATTATAACGACTGTAATGTAATGATGAACATTAAAAGTATAACGACAAACTGACTGACATACACCTCAGGTCAGCCTCAGTATTACGTGCATCACACTAAATCAAAATTGGATACAACGCGGCGAGGCCTATGGCTTACAAGTCGATAACCAGTGAGCAAAAAGTACTATGGGCAACAGCAGCCTTAGCTGACCCACACACAGCTGTACGCGGGCCAGCTATGGCTGATGTCGCCCAGATGACTGCTTACTGTTGTTTGCTTACTATTTTGCTTACCGTTAGCTTATGGGTGTTTTTTTTTTTAATCACAAGCCAGTGTAAAGTATATTTAGCAGCACATCATTGCGAACACCAATAATGCGGCCTTTCTTCACAGCTCCCATATGTGGTGATATAGTGAGGCTGACCTGTACTTTTTCTGTCTCGCTCAGCTCATGATGCTGTTGTGATGAAAAATGTGAAGTTTTCAGATGCAGCTAGTCCAGTGAAAATCTAGTTATAAATGTAATACATGTAATTGGAATACATGTAAATGTAATTATGAAGCACATGTACCAGTAATAATGAGTGAAAAGTCCAATAGAATGGCAAAACTGATCCGACATACTTCTTCATACAATTTTCTGTTCAGCTAGCTGTGACATGCTGATTACCTCCAAATCGCTACACTATGTGCGACGGTTTGAATGAGATAGCCAATGGGCTTTTGGGGAATTTGCTCTGGTAATAATGTTTTAAAAGTTCTGGTTGTATGGGGAAAAAAATCCTACAAGAGTGATCAATCGATGTTCTTGGCATCCCAGATATAATCTAACAGTTTTGACACAAACACGCTGCAGGGATGTGCTAGCTACTCCACACAGCATATTTTATCTCATTAACACATTCTACCCGAGGACCGAAATACCCAAATTTTAAAGTTGCTCTCTGAAGGACTGTATTATACAGTTCTAGAGACAGATCGAGCATGATAGTTCAATGGTGGTGCTGGAATAGCTTGGCGCCTATGGGTGTCAAGCTATTCTGGCACCACCCTTGAACCATCATGTTCGATCCATGTCTTGCTGTGGTGTGTCCGGGTGGAATGAGTTAAGAAGGCTGTGGAAAAGAGGCCATTGTAAAGAAGATGAAAATGAAGACCCAAATTTTATGCTTTTCAGCATATGGTCATGGCCATAAGTCTATTACTATAAGTATGCAACACACGTAAAGCGCATGCGGTATAATGTAGTAATTTTTTTTTTTAATTGACGTGCAATGCTCGATCACCCCAGCTTATATTTTGTACTTAGTTAGTCGTAGTTGTAGCAACGGCAGGTACGAAAAATGACATAGTCACTGACTGTGTTAATATCTTCACCATTGTAAAATAAAGATTCATTGATTCATTGATTCAGCTTGAAGGTTCTGTATAGAAATAAGCAAAATATCTACACAAACTTCACACACAAACGCCACGCAAGATCCTGAACTATACAACAAAAGTAGTTTGTTCAAAATTGCATGCCTAGTAAATTATATGTCAAAACATCAATACATCATACAACTAACATATTACTATTATTACTAAAGATTTCAGTGTATCTAGCTCACATATTTCTTTTTTCAATGGGTCTACCCATGTATTTTTGACACCCTGTCTTAAAATAGACACTTGGAAAATACCTGTTCAAACGAGTGTCACCCATGACATTACACATCAACATTTGCATACTTACAGTAATAGACCTGTGTCATAATTAATAGCATCCATAAGCCGTGCAATCCCACGACAATTAACACAACAGTCTAAAGATAATAATAATGTGTAATTACATTTCCACAGGGAGGCAAAGTTAGCATGTCTATTTTTGTGAAAAGCATTGTTATTCATTGCAATACAGCTAAATCTGTCAGGCGACCACCAAAATCTTATGAAAAGGTCGTCACCTTAGATAGGTTGTCTCTTAGCACAGGGTCATCTATATGTCAGGAAAAAGACTATGGGACCAACAAGAGGTTGTCAACCTATACAAGTGGTTGTCTTGACTCATGGACTTGGGTGGGGTTAGGTACTTTTTAGTTCCCAGGGTCATCCTGGTCAGCCCCACAGGGTGAGTTTTTCTCTCTATTCTGGGGCATGTGTTTCTGTCTACTCGAGGTCCATTCACCTGTATTTGCCTTTTTAAAACTCTCCCTACTGTCTGCACTGCCTGTAGCTCTTGGTTTTGGATGTGTGTTGCTAAATGGTCTTAGCTTTATTTAGGCCCCATGTGTTAGGTTTATTTAATGTATTTGACCGGCTGGCGACATACATTCAATGTTCTGTTTAGTTTTGGTTTTTTTTTCACAAGCAGTGCAGGCACGTCCTGAGAAAGCCTTGTTGCTGTCGGGACGTTAAGCAATGTACAATTAATTAATTAATCATTTAGGCCCTGGACCCTGACTTATACATACAACCAACCATTTCCATTACATAAACAGCAACCTGTGTAAAGCTTTTAAAATGCCCAGTGATCATACTGGCTCATAATACAACTACAAGTTACAATGCTCAAATTTATGTTTAATAGCACTGTATACAAGTATTTTTTTTAATTTTACAGGTCAGTCTCACTATTACATGCTCCAGTATGCTGTGGAATGGGAGTTAATGCGAATAGGTCCCTGGCTCCCATGGGGATGCCCAGTGAGCAAAAGGTCCTCAGGCCGAGGTTAGCTGTAGCTGGCCTGCCGACAGCTGTGCATGGGCTGCTAAAGCTGACATCCCGAGGACCTTTTACTTACTAAGTCTATTTAAACACTACAATATTGCAATCACAAATGTGGTCTGATTTTATGGCTCCTGGGTACCATAATACTGAGGCTGACCTGTAATTCTTTTCACCTTTCAGTGCGGTATGCCAACAGCTGGTCTTCCACTTATCCAAGGAGCATGTCATTTTGGGAACATGGTTGCATGCATACTACCAAATGCTTCCTACAGAATCAGAAAACACATTACTGACCTAAAAGGTGACTGCCAAACATGTAAAATGCAAAGAAATTTCCAAGAAAGAAAGAACCACACTTAGGCATGACAAGTACAACACAATTTATTACATTTTTAGGTTAAAAAAAAATTGTTCAAAATAAAAATACTGTACAAAAAGATATGGACTACATGTACTTTTCGTTCTTCAGTGAGACAATAAGTAACTTCTTTCCTGATTGAGAAATATAATAAGTACATGCTATTTCTGTGTATTTGAAAAAGGGTTAACCCATTGGGTGTTGGCAGCAGGAATCAACTAAAACTGCAACTAAAATTGCTACCGACACTCAAAGGGTTAAAACCTGAAAATGTACCTAACATTACTGGTAAAACTGCATACCACAAGCAGACTGCATATACTGAAAATAAGTGTGCAGTGAGCCCCAATTACAAAAAACGTGAAACACAACCTTAATCCATTTTGTCAGAAAATGTGAGGAAAACTGCAAATGATAGTACCAGTACAAGTTCACAACTTAAAACCTGTCAGAAGAAATATATTCTATCACATACAAAGTACCATACAATTACAATTTACACATATTTTACGTTTGTTCTAATTACTGTCCTGCAAATGTATATAGTACATGTACAATACTTGTATGTCACTACAACTACGGCGAGAACACATTACATTCACATGTACTCATTTCTACAAGATTATTCAAATGTACAAGTATACCTACAGCAAGCTATACTATATCTAAACAAGTTATAGTCTGCCTCAATACTGCATATGTATTGCACGTGTACCAGCAGCAGATCCAGAGATTTGTTTGGGAGGGGGGGGGGGGGGGGGGTGGTGGTGGTGGTGGTGGTTTAAGTATAATATGCGGTCCAATATACTCTGAGGGATATGAAATGACCCCCCCCCCCCCCCCCCCCCCCCCATCCCTCCATTTCACATCCCTCAGAGTATTTTGTGGTGTTTGCGATAAGACAACACTCTTGATCCATGGGTGTTGAAGAAATAGTACAGTCAGACTGTAAGAACTAATACTATCAAAAAGTGGTCACTTTAGACAGGTGGTCTCATTACAAAGTGTCATTTAAGTAACAGAAGACAAAAGGACCAAAACTGGATGCTCTACTCAGGCAGGTGGTTGTCTTTGACAGGTGGTCACCCTGACAGATTTAACTGTATTAGAATGAAGAGCAAATACTGGTTCTGTGAAGCTCAAATACTGGTTCTGTGGCTAAGTGACATGTACTGTAGTGTACTTGTGCAAACCGCATTCCACCATATAATTTTCTTGTTGATGTGATACTTTGAGACAAAAAAGTGCTAGTAGGCACTGGATACTAGCAGTATTTTGGTTCATAAGCATCACCCTATTTTGTAAATTCTCGTTCATTTACGAAGCCCCTGACATTTAAAAAGGAAATTAATAATGCAGGTAAATTAACCCCCTTGTGCAAGCAGCTAGTTCTGTTAACTAATAATGCAGGTAAATTAATCCCCTTGTGCAAGCAGCTAAATTAATCCCCTTGTGCAAGCCCTATAGAATCTTCGTTCGCGAAGTCAAGCCAAGGCCAAGAGGCAAGCAGCTAGTTCTGTTAACTAATAATGCAGGTAAATTAACCCCCTTGTGCAAGCAGCTACAGTTCTTTGTAACGGTGTGTGCCTGCAATGTGTGAGTGTGAGCTTTTGATATGCGTCACTTTAGTTTTTCTAACATTTATTGTAGTGTTTTCTTTCTTGTACTTTTTGTTCTGTAATTGTTGATCTCGTAAAGCACTTAGAGCACCATTCATTTGGAGGTTAAGCGCTATATAATGTACATTATTATTATTATTATTATTACAGTACTGGTGCTGTATGCACAAACAGGTTAACCCACTCAGCCCTGACACACTACAGCAGGAAATTGGTCGACCATGATAACTCAAGGGTAGTGCCAGATTAGCTTGGCACCTGTCAGCGCCAAGCTAATCTGGCACTACCCTTGAATTATCATGGTCGATCCATCTCCTGCAACTGGTGCATAGTCGTTAGATGATGCCTGGAAAATTTGGGAAATACGTGTGTCAGGCTGAATGAGCTAACCATTCACTGCCAGTGGTCATATAGACTGTTTTTCTAAAATCTTTGTTATTTCAATGACAAAGAGTCAAGAAACATGGATAAAAAGTGTTGTCAACAAGAGGCATAGACCCTCACCAGCCCCCGCAGCTGCGGGGGCTGGTGAGGGTCTATGCCTCTTGCAGTTGGACCTTGTTCACTTTTGCACAGGAGCGAAGGGCTAATGGCTGCCAATACATGCACGTACTAATTTATCTCCCGCTGTTGGATTGATTGATTGATTGTACATTGCTTAACGTCCCGACAGCAACAAGGCTTTCTCAGGACGTGCCTGCACTGCTTGTGAAAAAAAACCAAAACAGAACATTGAATGTATGTCGCCAGCCGGTCAAATACGTTAAATAAACCTAACACATGGGGCCTAAATAAAGCTAAGACCATTCAGCAACACACATCCAATATCAAGAGCTACAGGCAGTGCAGACAGTAGGGAGAGTTTTAAAAAGGCAAAATACAGGTGAATGGACAAAGGGTAGACAGAAACACATGCCCCAGAATAGAGAGAAAAACCCACCCTGTGGGGCTGACCAGGGTGACCCTGGGAACTAAAAAATACCTAACCCCACCCAAGTCCCCCAGGGCAGACCCGGGTGGGGTTCCCGCTGTTGGAACTCGAAGGAATCTCTGTGCTGTAAAGTCTAAAAATCACTGACCTGTGTGTAGTTAAAGACTGAGATCAATCTTAGAACAATTTTCACATACAGAAATAATTGCAACTGATTGAATGCAAGTGGCGTTGCACAGCCAGAGTCGTTATGCGTGTTGTCAGCAGCCAGCCATTTTGTACAGTGGAAACAGTGAACACAAGTAACGGCGAACTTAGCACTTGGCAAAATTATGCCTAGATGCGCAATTTTCAGATGTAATGATGGGACAGGGAACATAAAAGTGAAAGTTAACAACACTTGTGGTGTAAAATGAAATGCTGCCTTCCACATAAACGCACTTTTGGTACCTCTAATTATGACCATACTTGTCCACATAGAAGATAACCTATTCATAACATGCTAAAGCTATCCCCTGCTCTTTTATCACATTGTGATATGAAGTATCTGAACAAAAACTGTGACTATACTAAATTCTGACATAAAAGAACATGCTACAAAATTAAGAATTGTCTTTGAACTAAAGTGCTGGGGTCAGAATTCACTTTTGTTGTAACAAAAATTAGTTGTTGCCACTGAAATAGAACAAATCCGATTATTCTAGTGCATTTGATGGGCAGCTTATCAACAAAATGGATGAAAATAACATACATCTGTGAAATATAATGGTGTCAATTAACCATTATAACATAACCATAAACTTTCCGGCGCTGATGTTTCAGTCTTCTTCTTCTGTGCTCCAGTGATGTTTTAGTCAAAGATTGAGCAAGACATATTTATCAAATATTACACACAAACAATTTATGTGTGAAACAGATCATCAAGTTGTATGTTAAAATATTCCAACATAAAGCATCATTTCCTTTGGAAAACTTTGTTGGGACAAAAATTTATAAAAAGAGTTAGGAAAACAGCTTAAAGGTGTTATTTTGCTGTAAAAATGATGTACGGATGCAAACAATTTGGAAGAAAACATAAAATATCTCTTAAGCCGGTGGAAGCACAGTCGCAATGGAATGTGTATCTTCAGGCATGGGAATTAGAAAAGTGAAAAAAGTCTGAAACTAGGGGGGTCCGGGGCCCCGGGAAATTTTTAAATCTAGATTAAAATCTGTGCAATCTGGCGCGGTCTTGCTTTTTTACCACCATCGAGCATGAAAAGAGTGCGTTCAGTGTTGTATTGCCCGCTTGCACGGTAAAGTAATGACTCCATTACAACCACAATAGGTGACACGTAACTCTAGCGGGCAGCTTATCACTTGAACGAATGCCTCGCAGTGTATAATGACTGGTGCTCAGTTACTTTTTGCACCCAAATTTCTATTTTGGCGGACAATTTTTTTTTTTTTTTTTTTTGGGGGGGGGAGGGGGGGGGGGGGGGGGGGGGCTGAGCAATATCATTTCGGCGGAAATTTGCCTTTAGGCGGACAATTCCCATGCCTGATCTTAAAAGTACTAATGAATGCCATACAACAATTTTGGAATTTGGGAGTTTATGTCAGGACAGTTGTTCTTTGATGTCTTTGTCTTGTAAAAACCATTCACACATCATTGTTTGACGTCATTGTCTTGTTAAAAACCATTCACATTCTTGATCGCCACTACTTGCTGAGGCCATCTCTGCTGTCCAAAATGGCGGCTGTAGTAGATAAGTCTATCTGTGTATCACATGATCACTTCGTCTTGCATTCAATCAATTTAATTAACAACAAAGGAAAACCACCCAATAACATACACAACCAAAATTGTAAATGACAGTGAGGAAAAAATATTCAAAAAATTAAAACAACAAAGTGGTAAAGGCAATTAAATTTTGATTTTGACCCATTTAGCCCTGGCCCTACAGCAGGAATGGATTGACCATGATAATTCAAGGGTAGTGCCAGACTGGCTTGGTGCCCAAAGGTGCCAAGCCAATCTGAACCTACCCTTAAATTATCATGGTCAATCCACCTATCACTAGGTAACACCTAAAAAGTGTGGCTAAATGGGTTAACCTTTTCCTTGTGCACACAGCCAGTTTTACAGTACTGGTGGTGGCGACTCCAATGTCCTTGCAACAGTGTCCAACCTCTTTACGTTGAAGTCAGTCAGGCGAGGGGTGAGACAGCATATAAATGTACACAAACCATACTGTTTACAGTGAAATCCAACGACTGATAAGCAAATTCACAATTTTTAAAACCAAGTTTGCCAAAATTCAGTTTGGTTTTCAGACATTTTGTTGAGAAATCAGAGAAAGGTAAAATCTGCAGGTGTCTCAATGAAAACAGCTGATAAAAAGCCCAGACAAATATGCAATACTGCATCTTTGTCCAGGCTTTTACTCCACTGCTTTTACTCCACTGTTTACTCCACATATGCAGTTTCGACCAATTTTTGATTTCTGGATATATTCTATTCTCACTCAACCCATTCATACCATACAAACGAAGTCGTGGTGGGTAAATGATTTGACCTTTTTTAACCCTCCCACCCCCTCCTCCCCCTTTTTTTGTGTGAATGCAGCCACCGTACTGTAAGCAGTACTGGAGGATGCATGTGCATGGGGATTAAGTTTTAACAAACATTACAATCACAAACACCATACTACAAACTGAAAGCCCCACGGCCTGAAGACATGTTAGAACAGGTGACTGGTACGCTTTTGACTGACAGGTCTGGCAATATTCACAGTCCCTCTGGGCTGTCTGGTTCTGGTACATAGTACCTGGGACCATTCACCTGCAAAACAAAGTTGAACCCTTTTAGTCCCACAGACCAATTTCTCAAATTTGGGAGGTGTTGCCTAATGACAGTACCAGTTGCAGGATATGGATGACCATGATAATTCAAGGGTAGTGCCAGATTAGCTAGGCGCCTTTAGGCGCCAAGCTAATCTGGCGCTATCCTTGAATTATCATGGTCAATCCATCGCCTGCTGTAGGGACTCGGGGCTAAATGGGTTAAAACTAAAAGAGTGACAAACATTTTCAATCTAACCAGCTGCTGAAATACAAGGAAACATCTTCCATTGAGCGATAATAAAATTTTTAAAAGGCCGACTACTACGTCGATGTGAAACTCTAAACTTTAGTACTGTACACTACACGGGTCACACTTTACACACAAACCTGTCTCGTGCCTTGAGCTATCACATTCCATTTCTTGTGCCATAGTGCTTCATAGTGAACAACAATCATTTAACACTTGAAACAGCCGGCATTTAAGGTTACTCTTTTAACCCTTTTAGCCCTGGATCCCTACAGCAGGAGATGGTGCCAAGCTAATCTGGCACTACCCTTGAATTATCATGGTCAATCCATCTCCTGCAAATGGTACATATTCATTAGGCAACACTTCCAAAATTTGAGAAATGGGACCTTGGGGCTAAAAGGGTTAACCCCAGACATGATCTTCCTATATCCAAGAAACCTCTTCTATAGGTCGACTGAGTCATTAAGGGCAGTGCAAGATTATCTTGATGCCAAGATAATCTGGCACTACCCTTGAGCACAATCAGTTAACCCATCACCTAACTATTCCTGAAGTCCAACATAAGACATTGGCAGCAGGGATTTGCTACACAGCTAGATCCTTGTCGGCCTGAAGGAGGTCAAATGAACCATAGAGGCTGTAAGGGTACAATGGTTGACTTGACCTCCCTCAGGCAAACCACTGCTACAAATAATGTATTCATTTTCATTTCTCCGCTATTTTCCTTAAAAGAAATCAACCTGATGAAAGGTCACTAAATAATGATTTCCTACAGGCGAGAACCTGACCTGGGTCATAGACATGACCGACATCAAAATACTACATACATAACAGACTATGTGGTAATATAAGATCTTTCATCAAGTTGCCTGCAAAATACCGTTTGCATGACCAGCAGCATTGTCTACAAACTGAAACTGTCAGAGAAATGCAATGGAAGAGGTGAGTGACCGTTTGCCTCAGAAGTCTCTAAAATTCTCCAATAAAATAGTTGGCATAGGAAGCCGATTCGGCAAAGGTTCTTTCTTTAGTGGTTTATTAGCACATTCTACCCCAGGACTGAAATCCCCAAATTTTGAAGTTGCCCTCTGAAGAGATGTACATTACAATTCTAGAGACAGATAATCTCCACTCCCTATAGGCGCCAAGCTATTCTGGCACCACCCTTGAACTATCATGCTTGATCCATGTCTTGCTGTGGTGTGTCAGGGCTGAATGAGTTAAGCAATATACTCCTGCAAATGTGTGCTACACAAAAATCCATTGCACGTATTGTTTTGAACAGCACTAAGTAACGGCATACTTTAGAATGTTCTGATAGCCTCTTTATGGAGAAAAACAGGCATCCGCTACACTGGTCTTTGTAGAGAGGTCACGTGTTAAGGTTTCCACTAAAGGGATTGGTCATGTGACGTAGTGATGAAAACATTGATACCTTTTACACCGTACCTCATGATCATGTACGCATCTGGCACTACCCTTGAATGTTAACGGTTGACCAGAAGTTAACGAAAGAAAGATAATAATACTTACTTTGATATCATGCTCGTGTATGAACTGTGGAATGTCCAACTGGTCAGGGTTGATTTTAATGTAGAGGTACTGAACTCCACCCAGGCTCTGCACCTTCTGCTTAATATCTGATGCAGTGAAAGTGGTAAAGAACCATGTCGCCAGCTGAAATTCAATGATACGAATATTCTGATAACAGGTTTGGACTTTTTTCCTGCAGAAAGTTAAGAGTTAACCCTGTGGGTGTTGGTAGCAGTTTTAGTCACGATGATTCCTGTAGGAATCATCACAAATGAAACTGCTACCGACACTCAAAGGGTTAATGTTTTTTATGTTGCCTGCACTACCTATGAACACCCCACCTGAGGCCAAGGAAAAAGACGTGTGTTCCCTGGTGACGTACATTTTTGGGGTAGATTGAATTAATTTTCACAGCCTCTCAAGCCAACAACCATAGATAAATTGGGTATCGTTGGAAAGAGCATTAAAAGTACTTTTCAAAACTGAGCGTGTTTGTGCATCAGTTTAGTGGGAAGTCGAACCAATTTGATTATTATGCAACAGAACAAACATGGCGGAGCAAAAATGAGAATCGTGGTTTTGGTAGCAACAGTGTAAGCAAAACGAAAAACCCAGATTTACTCACCAACATGGCAGAAAAATGTATTCCACAAGCAAAGAAATCACACAAGATGTCTGTCCCTGTTTGAATCACAATTTTACGAGCTAAAAATCACTGTTGAAACCGCCCTCATGAGGATCGAACAAGCTCATCGTCGAAGACGATCAAAAGTACCTTGACGGGTACTTTGGCCTTGTTCCGACACTATCTGACAAGGGCATTCACTTTCAGATATTTTAGAAATGGTTGGTAAAATATTATAGTGGCTGCTTTCCTTAGACTGATAGCTGTGCTTCATGCAATTTTTGTAAAAACGCAACCCTAGAATACTGGTGATTTGTCTATAGACGGCACGAGCATTAACGCTATAACGTAAGCGTTTCGATGGCTAAGAGTTTGTTTGGGCTAACACTAAACTGGAAGCATTCCGATGGGAAAGAGTTAACCCTTTGTATGTCGGTAGCAGGTTTGGTCGACGCGATTCCTGTAGGAATCACTTCAACTAAACACGCTACCAACAGCCAAAGCGTTGACATACAAGACTGATCTGATTGCTTTTGTTCTGATATGAACCTATATTATTTTCACAGCTTATGTATTACATGCACTACTCACCTTTGACCACCATGTGGGATGAATGATGTAGAAACTCTTCAAATTCTTTTTGTATCTGTAAACAAGTTCACCAAAACCATAAAGAGTCAAAATGTTCAGGTTCAGTGATCTTGGCTCCTATGCAAGACACCTCAGCACATTTCTATTGACTTTTGTGACTATCACTTTCAGCACAGGTCACTCAAAACAGATGTTTCAGTATCTTCAATTAACCCTCTGACTGTCGGTAGCGCTTTTAGTCACAATGATTCCTGCAGGAATCATTGTGACTAAAAGCACTACCGACAACCAGAGGGTTAAGAACCAATAAACAAGATCAATAACCTGTCGGACACCGTATCAGTTGCTTATATTCCAATCGGGTCAATAGCATTCAGTAAAGACAATTATTTTTCAATGATCCGTTAAGCACCAATACTGACAGATAGGGGTGCCGGTCTGTGAAGTTGGACCTTATAGCTTTTATGGTCCGAAATCAAAGACCAGCACACACATTACAATTACTAGACCAGAGATGAGGTACGTAATTCTTGACAGATACACTAGATATACACAGTAAGCTAGCAATTTGGTGCTATAAGGGATCTCTTTGTTTACATGTCCACCCTCTGATAACCCCTTACTGCCAGTGGATGCAGACTGTCTTAACCCATATCATACTGAGGCTAAAAGCTTCAAACTTGTACACTGCCATATGCAAGCTACATTATAGTACTTCTCTCTCTCTTGACTTGACTTTGTGAATGAAGATTCTATAGGCGTTGCCCACGATGTCTGCAGGCATGCTTGTGGCTGCGGAGGCCAAGCCAGGACAGGCAGGTTTGACTGCAGTGGCTGCAGGGGAAGGTCTGGCTAGGGTTCTGAGTTGCGGCATCTATGTTTTTTTCTCCTGAGCCGCTTGTCCTTTAAGGCTAGCTCTGCGAGAGTCCTCAAAGGAGATGGCTGCCTTGTAAATGGTGGAGTGCCAGGTGTCTCGGTCCGCAGCAAGCAACCACTGGCTTGAGACAGTCTTTGTATCTCTTCTTTGGTGCCCCTCTGTCTCAGTATCCAGTGGCGAGCTCGCCGAACAGGGTGATCTTGGATAGGCGATGATCCTCCATCCTGGAGACGTGCCCAACCCAGCAATGCTCACAGTTTCTGCCTGTTCAAGGACCTCGACGTTGGTGACATAGTCAGTCCAGTGAATGCCGAGGATGGTACACAGGCAGCGCTGGTGGAAGCATTCGAGGAGTCATAGTTGGCTGCGGTAGAGAGCCCAGGACTCGGAACCAAACAGCAGGGTGGTGGGGATGACGGCTCTGTACACACTGATCTTGGTGCCTTTTTTCAGCTATTGATTGTGCCACACCTGCTTGAATAGTCGCCTGAAAGCGCTGTTCACTTTTGCCAGCCTGTTGTCCAGTTCCTTGTCCAGCTTGGCGTCCGACGTAATGATGCAGCCAATGTAGGTAAACTGGTGCACTGACTTCAGTTCAGACTCGCCGATGGTGATGTGGGGAGGGCGATGCTCTTCTTTAGGTGCCGGCTGATGGAGGACCTCTGTCTTTTTCAGACTGACCTCGAGTCCAAAGAGCTGGGCATCGTCTGCGAAGCAGGACGTGATGCACTGCAGGGCTCTCTCTGTGTGCGCAATGAGGGCAGCGTTATCAGCAAAGAGCAGCTCACGAATCAGTCGGTCTAGGGTTTTGGTGCGGGCCTGCAGTTGTCTGAGGTTGAACAGGCTGCCATCGAGACGATACCTGATGTACACTGCATCGTCATCGTCAAGGTCCACTGTGGCCTGCTTCAACATCATGCTAAAAAAGATGGTGAAGAGGGTCGGTGCCAGCATGCAGCCCTGCTTCACACCGTTTTGGCAATACAAACAATGACTGCACACCCATGAAAGCATTAATGTATGAAATAAGTTGGACTAAAATAGTTCAAGGGTAGTGACAGAATAGCTTGGCGCCAAGCTATTCTGGCACTACCCTTGAACTAAAGCCATTGGTGAATATCCTATTCTGCAAGTACTTTAATGTAGCTTACATATGGCAGTGTACACATTTGAAGCTTTTAGCCTCAGTATGATACTAAGAATTTTACCTGGGAAAGCAGATCTAAATGAACTCAGCCTTCTCTTTTCAGAAGGGACAAAACTCATCATTGCGAATGTTCAAATTATTTAGTTGCTGTGGCCACTCTTGTTTATACACAGTGGAGAAGGCAGGGTTGGATTTCTTGACAGTTCAGGTAAAATACATAGTACATTCGGCGCGCTGTACTGACAAATACACTTGACTCACCGGTGGTCCAGCATGCTGTAGGCATATTTGAGATAGTTCATGGGTGGGTGATTGGAACTGTTGGACAAAGTGTGGAAATACACCACCACATATGGGCTCTCCACTACTGTGTCCATCACTTTGACCATGTACAGCAAAGCCTGCCACAAACCAAAAAAAACGCTTAAACTCCCAGAACTAATTGACTTTCATTCGACAGAATGGAAGTCATTTAGTTCTGGGAGTTTAAGAGATAAATTACCTATAAACACATTCACCAATATAGCCAAGCTTCATAAAGTTGTACTACGCATCATCAAACAAGTATACACTTGCAGCAGGAGATGGATGACCACAACCGTTTTAGTTTAACAACATTGCTTGATTAACTTCCCAGATGCCAGACCAATCAGGCACTTAAGGCCCCGCCACACATGCCGGTTGTGCCCCGATTTTGAAGCCGATTACGATCCGATTGCGATCGGATGACATCATATATCTGATCCGATCCCAATCGGCTGGGAATCGGGTGTCTAGAACCTGCTCTATTTTTCCGATCCGAATCGGCCCCGATTGTAAGCTTCAACCAATCAGAGCGCGTCTCGCAAAGCATATCGTTTCAGTTTGAAAATGGCGGAAGATCAGTACCACCTTTGTTGCCGATGTTTCACCCGCCTCTTCCCGATTATGATGCAAAACTGCTGATAATGCAAGCACATCATCACTGTCAAAACTAGCAGCCATTTCGCTGAACAGGTACAACCTTGATCTTCGATTCAAACTGGTCGGCTAAAAAAATTCATTTTTCTCTAAAAGGTATTTTTCGAAAAATACTTACCGATGACATGACTTTGTGGAAATGTCTACTACTAGCTCAATTTTAGCCTACTTACCCGTTGTGTGCCTACACAACCCGCTAGGCACTCGGGGAACCCCAGAGGGGCCGAGAGTTATCTCCCACTCCTTCCTTACCGGTTCCTGTCACGAGACCAACCAGTCAGATACTTCGCTCGAAAGCGGCAAGCGGGGCAGGTGGGAGGGCCATCCGAGTCATGTCATCGGTAAGTATTTTTCGAAAAAATACCTTTTAGAGAAAAATGAATTTGTTTCCTCAAAAACATTACCGATGACATGACTTTGTGGAAGAATTGCGATGAGGCGGAGGGTGCTGCATGCCAACTCCCTAGGAGGGAACAGAGCCGTCCTCCCAGTCGCAAACTCCCGACAATTTTAGCAAAGTGCATACCAACGGCGCCGGTGGCGCCGGGAGGGAGTGTTGCGCCGCGGCGATGTCCCCCACCATTGCGAGATTCTCTCGCTGGCCCGCCAGGTCCCTGAGGCAGAAGTGGGCAAAAACAGATTCAGTCTTCCCGTCCACGGTAGCCACGATGTCCGTGACAGCGCAGTTTCTAACAAACGTGGCGCTCGTGGCCATGGCTCGTACCTCGTGTGCGCATATGTGCAGCCTCTTCGCTCCCTGCAGGGAGATATCTTGATAGGCGGAGCATATGACTCAGGGAGCCAGGAAGAGAACGTCTGGGTTGTTATGTCATTCCGCCGGTCTCAGAGGTAGGGAGAGGCGTGCACGCCCTCTGTGGAAGGCTTTAGATCGTCGCAGAGCAGTCAAAAGGTGCGCACGGGATCCTGTAACCTGGTCTCCTGTGACAGGGGTTTCGTTTCGTAGCGGCCGTAAGGTGAAACCTGCGGCGCGGTCAGAGGAGACCTGTTTGGCAAGGAAGGCCGGGGCAGTGAGAAGTAGCACGGACCCGTCCGCTCAGAACTGTAAGCAGATAGGACGCGCCTAAGCGCGTGTAGCTCGCTCCCCCGTGAGGTGGTAGCCCAGGCCAGCAGGAAGCACGTGTAGTGTGTCACATCTGCGAACGGGCCACTGTAAGGGTTCGAATCCGGCAGAATTCAACCACGTTAGCACCCAGGGTAGGTCCCAGCGGGGGAGGAGCGAGCGGTAGGCCGGGCGCCGGCTGCCGAAGTGTCCCATAAGGTCGGCGAGGTCTGTGCAGGCGCCCGGGTCTGGGTGTCCGCGGTGTCAACGTGTAAGCGAACCTGGACAGGTGACCCCTCACCGTGAAGGGGCTAGGTCTAGGTCTCAGCCGAGCCCGATAGAGGTCCACCAGCTGCGGATACGACAAATCCGTGAGGTTCAGGCTGTGATCGGGGCATCAGGAACACATGACTCGCCATGTCCCACGTAGACTCGAATGGCCGAAGGTCTGCGGGCCGCAGCGATCGCCTCCACCGCTGTACCCGAGTAGCCTCTAGCACTGAGTGCTTGCCGCACAAACTCCAGTCGTGAAGGATGAGCCGCTCCGGGCAGGGAGGAACAGCGGCTGGCGCGGTGGCTTGAGCATGGTGCGAGGAGTGGGAAGGCGCATGGGGGCGGGGGGGGGGGGAGGGCCCGTGGCGAGGCTGAGCAGGCCGGTGTTCCAGTGGCGGATCCAGGCGAACGGAGCGACTAACAGGAGGGCCGCCGAGCAGCGCCGAAGGTTGAAGAGGACTTTGGGTACGAGGACCATCGAGGAAAGGCGGAGGCCGCCAGGACGTCCCAGGGAGTGGAGCGCGCATCGACAGCCCAAGCACGGGGATCGGGAATCGGGGGGACGGAGAGGGGAAGCCGAAGGTTCCACCTTGTGGCGAACAAGTCGACCTGGGGAGACTCCTAACGGGCGCGGTTCAACCGATAGATGTCCTGCCGAAGGGTCCAATCCGCGTGTAAGAGCTGGCCGTGGCGAGACAGCGAGTCGATCCAGACGGACAGCTGTCCGGGAATGTGTCGGGCTCGCCAAGCAGGTCCGGTCCTCGCACCAACGCCAGCTCTGGTAGAGAAGCATACCAAGCTCGGGGAGCGTGTGCAACCTTGTACCAGGAAGTAATCCACCAAGGTGTGTTGTCATAGAGGGCGAGCAGCTCCTGGTGTCTGAGGAGGTCATCCCAGCAATGAAGGGCTTGTCAATGGCCTGCATCACTGGCCAGACGATGAGATAGTGCGTTAATCCGAGGGCCGAGGGCCGGAAGTCGAGAGGCACCGAGGCAGGAGATGAGCATCCCACCCAGAGAGGCTCGCGTCGAACCCAGAGAGAACTGGGGCGGAGAAGATGCCCGGGGAACTGCTGAAGCTAGCCAAGTGGCGTCGGTCCACCGACGAAGGCGAGGCAACAGAATCTGGGGCACCGGCGCCATCGTCGATACGTCGCCGGCAGCCGGGCGCCCAAGGAGTAGGAGATGCAGCTGAAACGGCTGGGCGTAGGGACGACCTAGGGAAGGAGTGAGATCAGACTTGCCCTCGTTTACTAGGCAGCCCCAAGTGCGTCAGGAGGTGCAGTAGCGCGTCCTTGTCTGTCACGAGAGAGCTCTCGGACTGGCGGCGAAGGAAGAGGTCGTCTGGGAAGATCGACGTCGGACTGGAGGAGGACTGTCGGGCCTTGGCGACTAAGGAGTCCATCGGCCTGGTGAACCACCAGGGCAGGGGTTGAGACCGAACGGGAGCGTGGAAAACTGGAGAAGACGCCGTCGATCGCAACCAGCGAACTTCTGGGGGCCTGGAGCATCGAGACAGCAGTTACACATCGGAAAGGTCCAAGCCGACTGTGAAGTCTAAGGCTGGACCGCTGCTTTCAGGGCTCTGGCAGTCTCCGTCCGGAAGGAGGGCCGAATCTGTACAGGCCGAGAGAAGAAACCTGACGCCACTTCCTCCAGGCTTCGGAACGAAGAACCGGCAGCTGTAGAAGGCTGGCGAGTCTGAGAATCGGAAAAACCTCCGTGGCAACTTACCTGAGGGAGGAGACACCTCCCGCCGCGTGGAGGCCTCAGCGAAACATGGGGAACATGAGACCTCGAGGGAAAAAGACGGCCAAGACGGGGTCAGGGCACAGTCGGCGGAGGCAGCGAAGCGTAGACCGACGCGAGGTAGGCGGCGTGGTAGGCGACTCCGCTAAGAAGAGCAGATCAACCCGGAGGCGTGATGGAAGGGTGCCAGGAGTCCTCCACCCGACGAACCATGGCTAGGGAAGAGATCTCCAGGAAACCGGCTCAGGCTAAGGTGTTCCGGATCAGGGACGCTGTCCTACCAGACCACAGGGAAGGCAACGTCTAAGAAGCGTGGGCCGCCAGCTTGTAACCAGGCAGGGGGATCCCGCGCAGGAAGAGGGATGGAGAAGCCTGGGAAGGCCGACAACCAGTCCCGACGGGAGGCGACGTCCAGGCCAGCGACGATCGGAGAAGAACACCGGCTCGCGTGGCGTGGCAAGTAGCCGGTGCGCCGAGACAGCATCTCGCAGTTCCTAAGTCCGGACGGCTGGGGAAGCAACTTGACCCTCTAGACCCGACGCTCGCTAACCATGAAGGCGGAACCTTCCTCTCAGGGGGGGGGGGGGGGGTGGGCAGGCGTCAGCTGGCCAAGTCACCGCGATGATCCTGGCAGTACCATCCAAGGCAAGAGGGACTCCGCACGTGACACGATGAAGAGCCGAAGGGCAGCATTCCCGAAGACCGCGGGCGAAGGGAGCGACCAACCTCATCCAGAAGGGCTGAGACGGAGTCCTCTGGCAGCAAGCTAAGAGCCTCTACGTCCAGGGGCGGCGAAGGGGCAGTCGGGACACCGAAGTCGTAGGCCGACGCGTGGGCAGGGAACCGTCCTGAGTAACGTGGAACGCCCGGAGATGAGCAGGGAGCGACGAGGCGGCCGCGAACGACGAAGCGAACGCCAGGAAGAGCGAGGAAGAGTCCTGTCCGAAGCGGAGAACGACATCTGGACCGTGGACTGCGAACAACCGAAGAGGAGCGCCGCCGAAGGAGGGGGCCGAAGACGGCGGTGGCGCGGCGGATGCGTCGAACGGAGCGGGGGCGGGCGCGAAGCGCACGCGAAGTGGAGGGGTAGGTGGCGCGGAGGCGATCCCGGAAGGAGGAACAATCCTTCCGAAGGCGCTCGAGCGGCGAGCACTAGTGTCCTGAACTGAAAGTGGAACGGCAGGAGTCGGGGGCGCGACTGAGTCGCGCAAGCTAGGGCTGACGTCTCTCCTGGCCAGACTCAGTGAGTAGGGCGCTACGCCGGCGTTCAGATCCTCCGGAAGGATCAGCGGGCTTAACGGGGAGAGATGGGTGAGGAAGGCCAGTCACGTGGGACGGCACATGGCGGACTGCTGCAGGCCGGGCTCAGTGAGGTGGGCGCTCTGCCAGCAAACAGACCCTCAAGAAGGGTCAGCGGGCGTGGCAGTCCTCTGATCAGCCAGCAAGTGAACTGAAAGTGGAACGGTGGGAGTCGGGGCGCGACTGTGTCGCGCAAGCTAAAGCTGACACCTCTCTTGGCCAGACTCCGAGAGCAGGGCGCTATGCCGGCGTTCAGATCCTCCGGAAGGATCAGCGGGCTTGTGGTGAGAGACAGGTGAGGAAGGCCAGTCAACGTGGGACGGCTCAGGGCAGACTGCTGCAGGCCGGGCTCAGTGAGGCGGGCGCTCTGCCGGCAAACAGACCCTCCGGAAGGGTCAGCGGGCGTGGCAGCAGTGGCGGTCCTCTGGTCAGCCAGCAACACCGAGTCCCAACGGGAAACCTTTCCGTGAGGCCAGGGCGGGAATGGGCGGTCAGCACCGTAAGGGCTGCAGAAGAATCAACCGGAGCCGGAAGTGAGGAAGCAGGCAGGGGCCGCACTCGTCGGTACAGGCTCCAGAGGTCCGACCAAACATCTCCGGCCAGGTCGCACAGACATCACAAAGGTGGTCCGGGTAGCAGCCCGCACAAGGTAGGCAGACCGCATGGTCATCCGTCGGCACTGGAAGTTTCCCCATAGGGAGCACATAAGCATTTGGGTTCTGTAACAGACAAAGGGCATAGCAAGGTCGCAAACACAGGCAAGAGGGCGCCGAGCCCTCATTTTGTGATATAATTCTGTTTCCATCTCACCAGCCCTACCGGGCATTCTCTTTTCAATTAGTGGGAATGGGATTTTTATCATGTGCACTTGATGATTATGCGTGCTGTGCACATGAAGGCGAGACAGGCAAACGTAAGCCGAGTCTGTAGTAAATTTGACTAGATGGGATGAGGAAAAGTCCATATCCCATTCCTGCCCACCAGGGGATACGAACCCAAGATCTTACGACTGCCAGCGCAGTGTCTTATCCACTAAGCTACCTCCCCCTGTCCACCAAGGTACCCCAGGCGCCGTGACCGCCGGCATATGAAACAGTGGTTATACTCTCCAAGGGCTAAAGGGCCTTTAAGCTGGACGAACGGAATGTGGGTGCCGCCAGGCCCTATGAAAACCAGCGTCTGAAAGGCAAAGTCTTCTCGTAAGCTAACGAGGCATAACCAGGAGAGAGAAGGCGAAGTCCCGCTAGGAGAGTCGCAAGAAGGCTGTGCAAGGCACGGAAATTATCTCAATAGTTGGTGCCCTTATGTCGTAACCACAACGAAAGACGAGTCCCACGGCAGCCAGCTCTCGACCCGAGGGCCGGCTGTGGGTAGCTACCGTTACCTTACCTCCAAGCCGAAGCGGGAACGGGGGGAAGGGTAGCCATACAGCAGTCACAGCACAGAGGAGAGCCGAGGAAACCCGGAATGGCGCAAAGGAAGAAGCAGGCAGCGCTAGAAGGCGGCAGGCACGGAAGAGAAGCCGGAACGAGCGTAGGCAAGACGAAGACCGGTCGAGTCACAGCGGAGCAAAGCCCGACACGTCTTCTCGGCACGAGCGAAGTAGCAAGACTGGTTGGTCTCGTGACAGGAACCGATAAGGAAGGAGCGGGAGATAACTCTCGGCCCCTCTGGGGTTCCCCGAGTGCCTAGCGGGTTGTGTAGGCACACAACGGGTAAGTAGGCTAAAATTGAGCTAGTAGTAGACATTTCCACAAAGTCATGTCATCGGTAATGTTTTTGAGGAAACAAAAGTCGGTGAATATGTGGCAGTGCACACGTTTTTGGTGTCCGGTCCGATCAAACTCCGATTCGAAACTGCTCAAGAATTGGCCTCAAAATCGGGCATGTGTGGCGGAGCCTTAATACACTTAATATCCTGACCGATTTGGGTGTCAAAAGCACTTTGGGCCAATGGGCTTGGAAAGAACGAGTATGAATAAAATAAAATAACAGCAGTTGTTAAAGCACTGACCCTTTCAGGATCGGTGTCTTGGATAGAGAAGTTTTTGGCAATACAGACAATGACTGCACGCCCATGACGGTCAGTGCCACTGCGATACAGACATCGCAATGAGGCAATATCTGTCAGGTCTTCCGAGCGAGCCTTCTTCAGCAACACCTCATACCTGGAAAAGCAAGATACAAGCAAAACATCAAAATGATACATCTGAACCCTTCAACTATCATGCTCGATCGATCTATAGAAATAAAATGTAGGCTCAAAAGACAATTCCCAAATTTTGGAACAGCGCTCCAGTTTTAGTGAGTCTGTGAGTCTCTGACACACTGAAACTCAAAATCATGTACTGAAAATGTTACGAAGGGGTAGGCAGACACACTGTAATTCAGCGCATCTGCGGCCGAGACGCACTATGCTTGCGCCACCGTGCGTACCTTAACAGTGTCAGTTGTTTTGTTTTCGTGATGAGTTGGCTTGCTTAACTGTGGCTGTGTTCAGATTTGACTAAATCTTTTGTCTGCACGAGTGTAACTGGACGGGCAGCCTGTCAGTATATTATCACAAAGTGCGCACTGCATGTTAAAGGTGTTATTTGTTGTGGCATCATCCATTCATACTATTATGGGATACGGCATCGTTTTGCGTTGACTTTCGATTTTGAGCAGTGTCACGCTGCGGAAAATGGTGCTCAACATCACACACTAAAAGACATGTTGATTTCAGCCTGGTTCTGAATGGGCCATATACGCACAGTTTCATGACACAAATCTAGATTTGGTTTTTGTCACTTATTTCTTTGTGTATTATACGAGCAAGTTTTCACTTTGGTAAGCCAGCCGTGCACTGCTCTCATCAGTGGACCAAACCAGACCACATGCCTTCACTTTGGTTGGGGGTTCTGTGGGTTTAGTTTTTTTATGGTATTTATTTTCGTTGATATTTAATGCGTTTTTGGGTGTCATTTGTTGTATCCTCATTTTCCAGTGTGTGTTATTTCGCGTTCTGTGGTTTGTTAGATGTTAGACCGACTTGGGTGTTGTTCACTGGATATCAGGCACTGTTTTGCCATTCATCACGGTTGTTTGGGTGTTTTTTTTTTAGGTTTTTTTTTGTTCTTCATGGTAGATTACTGATTCCGGCATTGTTTTGCTGTTCACTGCCATGGTTTTTTGGTTGGTTCTTCATGGTAGATTATTCTGGCATTGTTTTGCTGTTGCTTGCGTTGTTGGGAGATGTGTAGCTTTCTATCCCTTACGGCTTATATTGTTTCATCTTGTGAAATAACTTGTGACCTTTGAAGACCTTGTGCAAACACATTATGACGTCTCTAGGAAATGGGTTATATCCAAATGGCCACGTTCCATTGCTCTTGTTGCAATGGTAGATTATTCTAGCATTCCAGACCAAAAAGGTGACTGCCAAGCGTGTAAAATGCAAAGAAGTACCCAACAGAGAAAGAAACACGCTTAGAAAAGATGGGTACAACACAATTTATTATTATTTCGGGTAAATACCCTTTGTCAAAATAGACAGAGAGATTAGCCGCTACTTATCTTCATTCACAGAAGGAATGTGGCAACTGATGGTTGCATTCTATTCTATTGCATTCTATTCTAGCATTGTTCTGCCGTTCATTGCGTTTGTTTGGAGGGGGTTTTGATGTGTAGTTTTCTTTTCCCTGCGGTTTATTTTGGTTTGTCATATTAAATAACGGTGTCTTTTGCAGACGTGTAAACAAATTTAAAGTGGATAGAGAGCGAAATGAGTTTATATATATTGTAAAAAACACACAAAAGATGCAGTTTTCTTAATCAAATTTCTGACCCTTTATTATGCCAAGATGGGGGTCTGTGTACCATCCAAAATTTACACCAGGGGGTCTACAGACCGTTCAAGCTGTTGTGAAAACAGGAGCCCAGTGGAATCTTGACATAAACCCTTCATGCTGAGAAAAAGTGAACACGATCCAACTGCAAGAGACACAGATCCTCATGCGCCCCCATGACTGTGAAGCTCATGAGGTACTATGCCTCTTACTGAGACCAATTTGTTTCCATGTTCTTTGGACAGGTGTGGCTTATGGTCGTCGAATCAACACATAGTTCAGAAAAAAACATGCATGTACAGTGGCAGGAAAGGGGTCAATAGATCCATCAGCGTGTTAACTCGGATGAGTACAAAGGAGTCCACTTAACACGAATTTCTGGGGACAGAGAAAATTAATGTAAAATGTATTTTTCTCTAAAATAAATTTTTTTGAAAAATACTTACCGATGACATTACTGTTAGGGAATACTGTCTCGCTAGCCTAATTTTAGCCCAAAATTGAGGTTGTGTGCCTTTAAGGAGGGAAGGTATCAGGGGGCGCTATCTGCTAGGCAGAGCCACGGTAGCCTCCCTTCCCTCCATATCCGGAACGCGGTCACCTGATTCGCCATTCTGTATCGTAGCGAGCCAGCGGCAGCGGGGTAGGTGGGAGGGTCCTCCGAGTAATGTCATCGGTAAGTATTTTTCAAAAAAATTTATTTTAGAGAAAAATACATTTGTTTTCTCAAAACAACATTACCGATGACATTACTGTTAGGAAGAATGTCGATGAGGCGGTGGGTGCCGCTAATTACGTCCCTAAGCAAACTATTAGGTCCCCGAGACCCGCCCTCCCAGGCACAACCTCCCGATAATTTTAGCGAAGAATACCTACGGCACCCGGGGTGCCGGGAGGGAGTGTTGTGCTGCCGTGACATCCCCCACCAGCGACAGGTTCTCGCGCTGGCCGGAGAGGTCCCTCAGGTAGAATCTGGCGAAGGTTGACTCTGAACGCCAGCCTACGGCCGCCACAATGTCTTTGACTGCACAGTTGCGGTCGAATGCAAGGCTCGCCGCCATGGCTCGTACCTCATGCGCCCTGATGTTCAGATGCGTGGCGGTGTCAGGGGCGAGGTCGTGGTATGCGGAGCGTATCACCCAACGGAGCCAGGCGGAGATCGTTTGGGCCGTAATGTCATTTCTACCTGGAGACAAAGGAAGGAAAAGGCGGGTGCGGCCCCTGCGCAGAGGCTTGGTCCTGCGCAAGTAGATACGCACTGCTCTCACCGGATCTTGTTGTCTGGAGTCCCGGGAGAAGCTAGGTCCCCTCAGGGCTTGTATGGAGACCACTTGTGGGGCGGCTAGTGGAAGCCGTGTCTTGGCCAGGAAGTTCGGGTCCGGCAGCAGTTGTAGCGAACCGTCCGCCCGGAACTGTAGGCACGATGGATGGGTCGAGAAGGCGTGAAGCTCGCTGACCCTGGCCGCAGTGGCGAGGGCTAGTAGGAAGCATGTCTTCCGCGTCACGTCCGCCAGTCGCGCCAGCTGCAAAGGCTCGAAGCGGCTAGTGTTGAGCCACGTCAGTATCCAGGGTAGGTCCCATCTCGGCACAAGGGAGCGGGAGGTTGGTCGATGAAGGCCGAAGTGTGCCATCAGATCAGCCAGGTCTTTGCAGGCGCCAGGGTCGGGGTGTCCCAGGTGCCGGTACGTGTCGGCTATCATAGCCAGATAGCCGCGAATGGTAATGGGGGCCAACCGCTGATCATTGAAGAGCCAGAGGAAGAATTCCGCTAGCTGGGGAACCGTCAGATCCGTGGGGGAGAGTCGTTCGGCGGCGCACCAGTCGCAGAGAACGCGCCATTTCCCCTCGTAAACTCGCCTAGTGGATCGCCTGCGGGCTGTAGCGATCGCATCCACCGCCGTACTTGAGAAACCTCTATTGGCGAGGGCTTGCCGCACAATCTCCAGGCGTGTAGGAGGAGACGCTCGGGGCACGGGTGGAACAGGTCCTGCCGGGGCTGCTTGAGCATCGATGGCGGAGTGGGCAGCTGTAGTGGGGGGGCCGACGCCAGGTTCAGGAGGTCGGTTGTCCAGGACCGGGACCAGGAGAAGGGGGCCACTAGGTACAGAACCGTGTTGCAACCTCTGAGCTTGAGCAGGACCTTGGGAACGAGGACCGCCGGTGGGTAGGCGTACGCGATGAGGCCGTCCCAGGGAATGGAGAGAGCATCGACCGCCCAGGCTAGAGGATCTGGGATGGGGGAGACGAAGAGTGGAAGTTGGTGGTTCCATCTCGTGGCAAAGAGGTCGATCATGGGCGTCTCCCAGCGGTCGCAAATCATCCGAAAGATGTCTGGTCGGAGTGTCCACTCGGTGTGGAGAAGCTGCCCGCGTCGAGAGAGGGAGTCTGCCAGGACATTGAGATGGCCCGGGATGTGTCTGGCTCTGAGGGAAATGCCGCGGTCCTCACACCACTGAAGTATCTGGTAAAGAAGGATGCAAAGAGACGGGGAGCGAGTCCCGCCCTGCTTCTGAAGGTAGGCGACGACTGTGGAGTTGTCGGACAGGACGAGAAGCTCCTGACGACGCAGGCGAGGTTCCCAGGCGAGGAGTGCTTGCCAAACCGCCTGGAGCTCCAACCAGTTGATGTGTCGCGTCGCTAGGTCCGAGGTCCAAATGCCGGAGGCCGTGGTGAACATCGGAAGTAGGTGAGCTCCCCAGCCGGAGCTGCTCGCGTCGACGCAAAGTGACAGTCGGGGGGGAGGTGTGTAGAGGGGGACTCCCGACGCCAGCCAGGCAGGATCCGCCCATCGACGAAGATGCGGCAGCAGCATCAAGGGAACTGGTACCATCGTCTCCAGGGCGCCCGAAGACGGCCGCCAGTGTAAGAGGAGATGGAGCTGAAGGGGACGGTAGTAAAGGCGACCCAGGTGGAGTAAGTCCGCCGCCGCACTCATCAGGCCAAGGAGCTGTAGCCACACTCTGGCGGTAGCCGAGCGAGTCTGCGCGAGGTGCAGGGCGAGGGTCGCCAGCTTATGTATGCGTGGTCCCGGCAGGCGAACAAGGTTGCAGTCTGTGCGAAACTCCATACCCAGATGGACGAAGTGGCGGGATGGCACCAGGTCGGACTTGCCCCAGTTCAGCAGGAAGCCGAGATTGTCGAGGAGGTGCAGCAGCGCATCGCGATCCCTGGTCAAGGCCGTGACCGACTGGTTCCGTAGGAGGAGGTCGTCGAGGTAGTTCGACGTCGGGCTGGACGACGTCATTCTGGCCCGGGCGACGACTGCATCTATGATGCGCGTGAACACCCAGGGGCTGAGGTTGAGACCGAAGGGCAACACTCGGAACTGGTAAATCACTCCTGCAAAAGCAAAGCGTAGATACCGTCGGGACGAAGGGTGAACAGGCACGTGAAGGTAGGCATCCGAGAGATCCAGGCTGACGGCAAAGTCCATCGGCTGCACCGCGGCCCGAAGAGCTCGGGCCGTCTCCATGTGGAAGGGGGGGGCAACGATGAACTTGTTCAAGGCGGAGAGATCGATGACCGGTCTCCACTTGCCGCCTGGCTTGGGCACAACGAAAAGGCGGCTGTAAAAAGCAGGGGAGTTGGGCTGCGAAACCACTTCCGTCGCCGTCTTTAGAAGTAGGGAGTGCACCTCGTCGCGAAGAGCAGCGGCCCTGTCTAGGTCGGAGGGCACAGGGGTCCAAACGGGGGAGCGACGGAGGGGGGGCGGCGACCGAAAGGCGATCCGAAGGCCTTCGGAGACGGTAGAAAGCACCCAGGCGTTGTCCGGGAACAGCGCGTGCCACGCCTGGCTGTGGCGCGCCAGCCTCCCGCCGACAGGAGAAAGGGAAGCGGTTGGCGGCGGCGGAGGAGGATAAGCGTCAGTGGGCCCTGCCCCTCCCTGGGCGGCGGGCGGGCCGGGGCCAGGCGGGGGCGGGAGTCGCGTCGGGGCGAAGGCGAGCGCGCCCAAAGGCTGGGGCGCGAGGAGGGAGACGTCCGCGCACTGTAGGGGGGCGGGGAGCGGGTCTGGCGGACCGCAGGGCACGACCCGCGGCCTTGCGGGGAACTCGAAAGCGGTGGGGCGCCGGTCGGCTGGGCCACAAGTCCTTGTTGGCTTCCTTCACCGCCTGCCAGGTGGGCCCGAACAGCAGTTCCCCTCCAAGCGGCGCCTGTCGAAGCTGCTTCTTCAAGTCCGGGGGAAGATCACAGGAACGGAGAAGAGCATCACGTCGCATCAGGTCGCAGTTGGCCGCGGCCGTCATGGAGTTTACAGCGGAGTGAAAACGTCGCTGCCGAACTCGCGTTGTGTCACTGTAGCGCTGGGAGGAGAACGGACCCGTCGCGCAGAACCAGGGGGTGAGCGGGACGTCGGGGAAAACCTCGTCGCTGGACGTCTCGAAGCGGAGCGGTGAAGAGGGGAGCGCGGCCGCGGGGAAGAACGGCGACGGGGGGAGTAAGTCCGGTGGAAGCGGGAACGCTGGCTCCGGGATGGAGAGGGCGAACGGGACCGGGGTCGATAGGTCGAGCGGTGCGGTGAACGATGACGGAGACCTCTATCCCGGTGAGAGTACGAAGTACGCCGGTCGGTAAGAGGGCTGAGCCTCCTAGGCGCCTGGCGCCCTCTGGAAGTCGAGCGCGAGCGGGAAGACCCGCCAACGGAGTGAGAAGAATGGCGTTCGGAGCGAGCGAATTGCGAGTCACGGGAGCCATTAGAAGCGCGGGAGCTTCGCCCGCGTGGTCTCTGAAAAACAGTCACCTCCCCCTGCGCCAGGGGCCGGGCCGAGGGGGCCAAAACAGGAGGCACCTTAACTACACTCGCTAATGTGGATTTGGTTGGTTTTTTACTCTTAGTGTTAACTAAGGCACTGACCTCCGCACCAGAAGACTTGTGCTTGTCAACGGAGCTTCTCACGGTCGTAGACGCGTTGCGGTCCCGCGGGCGTTGTCGGTCAGACTCGGTGGGACCCAGCGAGCCGACAAACCCTGTAGGCGCCCGGTGTTGGCCAAGCTCGGGGTCAGGAACTGCCGGCGAGCTGACAAACACAGATGTCGGAGTACGTCGTTGGCCATGCTCGGTGTCAAGTAACCCCAGCGAGCTGACGAACCCTCCGTCAGGAGCGTGAGGCTCCGGATCCGCATGTGCGTCCCGCATCGTGAGAGCTCTCGGTGTTTCCTCCACCAAAGTAGACGGAGCGGCCTTCTTCGGACGCTTCCGCCGGTAGAAACGCCGCAGTTGCGACCACTGCTCCTCCTCCCAGGTGGTGCAGACGTCGCAAGGGTGGGTGGGGGAACAGCCAGAGCACGGAAGACAGACGTCGTGGGCATCACTCGGCCACTGGAAGTCTGCGCATCTCGTGCAGGTACGAACTTGCCAACTGGAATACATAGAGCAAGAAAACACGCTTTCAAGCAAGGAAGAAGGACCTGTACATGTGGCTACAACGGAATCTCTCAGTCTAGTTCCGCCCGGTAAGGTTGAGTTAGCAGCGCCCTTGTTGCTAATTCACCCCCGACCGGTCGCTAGAACCGGTCCTGCCACCTGTACACTTTTCTCTTCCACGTCATAAAAACGAACCGCACTAACGGTCACACTACGAGCGCCTCTGCTCAGTGCTACTGCATCCGTAGCGTCGGCCGAGGGCACTAACCACAAGCTACAATGCTTACCTGGTCATGGTAGAAAGAAGGAGGTTACCACCGTGAAGGACGGAGGACGAGGGCCCCCGAAAAAAGGCCGCAAAGTCCCGCCAAGGACGAGAAGGCACAGTCCGGTCGACACTGCAGCCGGAACAGAAGCCCACTCTGCAGCAGGAAGCTCACAAGCCAGTAGCAACCCGTCAACCTCCAACCACGAACTCGAAGAAGACAAAGTCGCGAGAGAACGAAGCCTGAACGGAGCTAGGTAGGGCATACAACCTTCCACGGCTCAGCGAAGAGACAGAATGGCGAATCAGGTGACCGCGTTCCGGATATGGAGGGAAGGGAGGCTACCGTGGCTCTGCCTAGCAGATAGCGCCCCCTGATACCTTCCCTCCTTAAAGGCACACAACCTCAATTTTGGGCTAAAATTAGGCTAGCGAGACAGTATTCCCTAACAGTAATGTCATCGGTAATGTTGTTTTGAGAAAACAAACGTTTTTTTGTGTTAACCGATTTAGACTAAAAATAGTCTGAAAGAAGAGTGTGTGGAAGATGTGTAACTGAGTGTGCCCTGCCCTCAAGGTGAAAAGTGCATCGTATCATACTCTACCTGCTTACTCTCATCTCAATAGGATAACAATAGACCGCATGCATACAGCTCCTGAATTTAATGACAATCCATCAAGAAAACGATAATCCACCTGATAAAACAGCACGAGCAGTGTAGGAGCTAGTGTGCTATTTTTAGCCGTGTACCAATGTGCATGGGCAATACTGCGAACGCTTCACACTGATCAGTACCACAATCCTTGGAACTGCTGTTTTCATGCTCTGTGGCACTTTGCGTCTATTGCTTACAAATCAGATCAGTATGTGTTTTATCACCGTCGTATTGAAGAATAAAAAAATCAATGCTAAAAATGACTGACTGAACGAAAGAAGGTACACGATCGACAGAATACAGAAACACTATCAGTTGAGACGGCAGTTCCTCCATCTCGCTCACTCCCACCGTACATCACGTGGTCAGTCTTTGTCTTTGTCATCTTTGGTTAAATAAAGAATTAATGAAAAAGGAAGAACCTCATCTGGACTTACTCGCAATGCATACCACCGACCGATCATTTTCCGAAACAGGGCTATATGTAAAAAACGTGCAGCCCTTCCCTCTCTCCATCACCCACCACTATTACCACCCTCCCTCTTGCAGGTCAGTGTGTGTATGGAACCTGCTGCGGGCATGTCTCCATCACCTTCCTTTGTCACTTGTGAAGAGGTGTGTATCGATCCATGTGAGTGCGCCAGCTGAGCACTGGTGGCGGAGAACAATGGATAACCTCGGCCATCAGCAATGCAGATTGGACTGAGGTGTGAAAGCTAACATGCCGTCATTCAGGCATATTAGCTTTTGCGTAACGGAGCTTGCAGGTACTTCTGTAAACAAAGCTTCCACGTGCAGTGTCACACGCATCATCTCAGTCCTTGGGATAGTTTTTCATGTTAAACAGGTGAAAATACTAAAAACTGTTCTGCTGGGGAAACAAAATCATCTTCATGTTAAGCAGGAATTTTGTTTTAAGCATTTCATATTAACCATAAGATATTAATAGACAACAAGAGGGCTGTCTGCCAGGAATTCAAAAATGTTTCACGTTCACCAGAAATTCATGTTACGTGTTTCGGGTTAACTGGACTCCACTGTATAGTCAGAAGTGACAGTCAAAATTTTGTATACCAGTATTCATTACCTCTTCCTGGCCTCAGCACGACGGTGTTCAGCAGGAGGGATCCCTTGCAGAACCTTAGCCTTCTTGTTGTCTGGGTTCTCCTCCATGCTAGCAAAGGGGTGGTGACCGACATCGACAGCCACTGAAGTCTCAAAAGCTTTGTTCAGGTCTATTGTTTCTTCAAATTCATGGTCAACATGCTCTGAAAAAAAAAATGTCAAACTTGAATATAAGTGTTATTATGACAGCATTTTTGCTGTCCAACAGTTTTTACCTTTTCACTGCAATAGGGCAGTGCAAACACACAAATGCAAAACATACAGATCCATAAGGATTAGAAGCAGAGGCTTACGAGGATCTTTACCTTTTGCTGGCCTCATTCAAACCCATGTACAGCCGTGATAGTTGATAGACATTCTTTCTAGCAGCTGCATGGTAATCAAAGAGATTTGCAATATGCACACTAAAAAGACACATCCACAAACCAATCTACTGACGCTGTGCAGGCTGTCAATATATCCTGGCAACATGTATTTTCTCTAAAATGTATTTTTTGGAAAAATACTTACCGATGGCATTATTATATGGAATATACCCCTTAGCTTATCCAATTTCAACCTAAGAGCCCTTTGTGTGTACCTACACGACAAGGACCGCAACTCGGAGAGTTGTATCCAAGTGGCTGGGTAATCTCCCCTCCCTCCATCCGGTTACGTGAGCCGTGCATTCCCACCAGTCTTACTCTTAGCGTAGAGGCGGCAAGCGGGGTAGGTGGGAGGGTCCTCCGAGTAATGCCATCGGTAAGTATTTTTTGAAAAAATAAATTTTAGAGAAAAATACATTTGTTTCCTCAAAATACATTACCGATGGCATTACTATTTGGAAGAATAGTGAAAAGGAGGAGGGTGCCGCCCAAAATCCTCGCCATGGTAATAAACTTAGCTTCGAGGGGCAACCTCCCGACGATTTCAGCTAAGAGTGATCTATGGCACCTGCGGCGCTCGGGAGTGTTCCGCTGCCGAGAGGTCTCCGACAAGGGCCAGGTTGTCTCGATGGCCAGAGAGGTCTCGGAGATAGAAGCGGGCGAAGGTGGACTCTGCTCGCCACCCGACCGCCGCAACGATGTCTCTGACTGCGCAGTTGTGGTTGAACGTGACGCTGGCGGCAACCGCTCTGATTTCGTGAGCCCTTATCCGCATTCTCTTGGCGCCCTGTGGGGAGATATCTTTGTATGCCGAGCGGATGGTCCATCGCAACCAGGACGAGATGGTCTGGGCGGAAATGACAGCTCGGCCTGTGGTCAAGGGCAGGGAGAGGCAGGAGTGGCCTCTCCTGATGGGCTTCACTCTGCGCAGGTAGACTCTTAATGCTCGGACTGGGTCATACAGTCGTGATGTCTGGGACCGGTCGAACCCTGTAAGCGGGCGAAGACTCAACACCTGGGGCGCGGCCGAGGGGAGTCTATTCTTGGCCAAGAAGGAAGGATTGGTCAGAAGTTGAACTGATCCGTCGGTCCTGAACTGCATGCAGGCTGGGTCCACTGAAAGGGCATTAAGCTCGCTCACTCTGGCGAGGACCAAGAGGAAGCAATCTTCCTAGTCACGTCTGCAAGGCAGGCCAAG
Organism: Semisulcospira habei; assembly: GCA_036245525.1. Classification (NCBI taxonomy): domain Eukaryota; kingdom Metazoa; phylum Mollusca; class Gastropoda; family Semisulcospiridae; genus Semisulcospira; species Semisulcospira habei. The sequence goes on from BTPG01000006.1 coordinate 139,115,519, forward strand.
GGAAGAGGCTCGAACTGACTGGAGTCCAACCAGGTCAACACCACGGGAGGTCCCAGCGTGGAACGAGAGAATGAGCAACTGGCCGCTGCAGTTCGAAGTGGGACATCAGGTTTGAGAGGTCCTTGCACGCTCCCGGGTCTGGTAGGCCTAAGTGCCAATAAGTGTCCGCAACCATCGAGAGGTAACCTCTGATCGTGATCGGGGCCAAGTTCCGCTCACTGAACAGCCACAAGAAGAACTCAGCCAGCTGAGGCATGGTCAGTGCCATGGGGGAAGAGGCACCACGACTGTAGGATCTTCCCTTTTCCTTCGTACACCCAGCGGATGGAAACGGAGCCTGAAACGGAGCGTCGACCGAGGCCGAGGCCTTCCTCTTAAGCGGGGGAGAAGGAGGGCAACCCTCCAAAGGAAGAAAAGCAGACATCACACGTGCGTTGAGTGGCGCGACCGCTGCAGATATCCGGGCACTATCGTAGTGCTGACCGGCACTCTTGCTCGCAAGTTGAGAGACGGAAGTCGCCTCCTACGAGAGTACAGTGAGGCCAGCGGGGAATCATGATGAGAGGACCTCGTGGCCCGCCGAGGAGAGTCCAATGCCAGTCTCCAAGAAAACTTCCCCGAGGGCTAGGGGAACAGCTGCAAGGAGCGGAACGTTGTCGAGCACGCGGGGACCGGCTACGGCTAGGAGGCCAGGCTGTCCCAGAGGGTGGAGACCGACAACGCGGTGATGGGCTAATGTAGTAGCTGTGTCTGCGACTTCCCGGGCGAGCCTCAGTGCTAGGTGCGCTGGGGGAGACTGAAGGTCGGCTCCGAGTGGGTACTTCAGCTTGAGCTCGAGTCTTCTGTGTGCTCCATCTCTCGGTCACCCCTTGCGAAGGACCATGCGAGACTGGCAGATGTCTCTCGGTCACCCCTTGAGAAGTGTCATGCAAGACGAGTTTGACTCTCCCGGCCATCGCTACGAGAGGGCTAAACGGGACCGAGTCCTGTGTCTGGTGAGAAGAGGGTCCCACAATCCCAGAAGTCGCTCGACGGCGTGGAGCTGTGGGGCTCGGTGGTGCAGGGGTTAACAGCTGGTAGAGTCTTTAGTCTTGGCCAATGGCCATCCCTGCCGATATAAATCCCACCGTTGGGACCACTTCCGCTCCTTCCACGTAGAGCACTTCACGCATGTACGGTCCGAGGAGCAGCCGGAACAGAGAAGACACAGCATATGCGTATCCGTAGGCCACTGAAAACCTTTACATTTCCTACTGGTGAGTAATTGCGTAATGCAACACAAAGCAGAAGCCATGAAAGCAACCGTGCGGGGCCAGTAATGAAAGTAACGAAAGGCCCCGTGACCAGGACTCAGCACACAGTCCGAGGGCTAAGCGCAGTCTTAACCGAAAAATTTGACAAAATTCCACGGGATATGCTGATGTTCCGTCAACAGGCCCGTTTACTCGTAGGCATAACCTGAGGCCTTACCTCGCCATCTTCTTAGCCACTAGTAAAACTTGAGACAAAGTGTAGCTGTACAACGAATCCAAACCAACGGGAAGGCTGAAGCCAGTGAACCATTCTCGGTGAAACTAAGGGTATGACTGGCGGGAATACATGGCTCACATGACCGGATGGAAGGTGGGGAGACTACCCAGCCACTGTATACAATTCTGAGTTGCGGCCCTCGTCGTGTAGGTAAACACAAAGGGCTCTTAGGCTGAAATCGGGTAAGCTAAGGGGTATATTCCACATAGTAATGCCATCGGTAATGTATTTTGAGGAAACAAAGCAAACTATCATGCATTAATGCATATAAATTCATTTGTGTGGCTCAACAACCTAAACATTGCTCACGGCATACTGTGAAAACAATGCACAAACACAATTTGGGTGGTGAGTTTGTGTATGCGTGTGCGCTTTCAGAGTGTGGTACCTGCAAATTTGAAGTCTTTGGATGTGAAAGGTGCACACACGAACTCAAAAAGAGACCATGCACGTTCAATGTTTTGTTTTCTTTGTAACTTAAAATGCAGTACAGCAACAGTCTCAGCAAATACTTGCTGCTCTCCGGACATTAATCAAGGTACAAATTAACAAGCAAATATGATCAATAGTTTGTCAGCTGTGTAAACCACTCACTGTAGGCAGCAAATGCAGGCTTGTCCATGATTCTGATTTGCCGCTCCTTTATCACTGGCTCACCCTCTTCGTTGCCGATATCCTGTGGCAACAGTGACACAGCTTCCTCTTCTTCCTTGATGCTGCGTGGGAAGTACAGGGGCATTAACTGCCGGTAGATCTCCTGCGCATAATATGAAAGATATAACAATAGATCTCCTGCGCATAGTATTAAAGATATAACAGGAGGTGATTTTCCTTGAAAGCGGTACTGGTGTTTGCGTGTATATAGGGCACGCAAATGTTTAAGTTTGCTGACGATACCACAGTGGAGGGAATGATAAAAAACTGTGATGAATCCCAGTACCGGGAGCAGGTCGATCAGCTTGTGCAGTGGAGTGACCAGAACAATCTGGAACTCAATGTCGGTAAGACAAAAGAGCTCATAAGTGGACTTTAGACGCAACAAAACTGTCCTCCCCCCTCTCGTAGTTCACGATCAAACCGTAGAAACTGCTCAGCATTTTAAATTTCTGGGAACCACCATCTCCGATGATCTTAAATGGGAACAAAACACAGAGAACATTGTAAAGAAAGCACAGCAGCGCCTTTATTTTTTTAGAAGGCTGAGGGCTTTTGGTGTGAGCAGAACTGGCATGCTGCACTTCTACCGGGCCGCGATCGAGAGTGTGTTGACATTCTTGATCGCGGTCTGGTATGGCAGTGCGTCTGCACGGGATAAACACAGACTGAACCGTGTTGTCAGGACGGCATCTAAAATAGTCGGCAGAGACATGCCAAGTCTTGACAGTGTATACCAACAGCGGCTGCTTAGACGTGCAGGGCTTATTGCACGCGACACTACACACCCGGCTAACTGTCTCTTTAACCTGCTTCCATCTGGTCGCCGCTACTCTGCTCTCAAAGCACGGACAAACCGTTTTAGTAACAGTTTTGACCCTAGTGCTGTCCGAGCCCTTTCAGTGCTATAAGCGTGCGATGATGTACTCTGTGGGCCGATCATAGAGTTTCATTGCCGAGGACTGATGTTTTCGTGAATGACTGAGTGAGTGTGCATATGTGTATGGAATTGTGTGGCAGGCCTACAGAGCACCTTGCCCTCGCCCATCCCTTGGTTGTTGGTGGTGCTTTTGGTCGAGTTGACTCCATGAGTCTCCTCCCCGGCAGGGCGCGCCCCCGACGGTTGAGAGAATAGTGCATATCAGTATTAGCCTAGTCTTACGGTATATATTAACTTGTTTTACACCCGACTGTGATCACTAAATTAGTGACATATTTACTCTATGATAGTCTGTTTTCATTTTAAACGATATACCTTTCATTAATTTAGACTTCTTAGATTAATAGGCGTGTGTGTTGTGTCAGTGTGTGTGGGAAATGAGCGTGGGTGTGTGAATGGGTACGCATTGGGTTGTGAGATTAGTTGTTCAGTTTTAAAGTTTTGACAGTGTGTGTAGAGCATTGAATTGTGTGATAGAGTCGACTGAGATGTTTGTAATTGTAACGACACCAACACACATTCCTATGCTTTATGTCTTAAGGCAAATGGCAATACACAGTATTATTATATGGGCACATGTATGTTCAATTTTATTAGTGTAATATCAAATTTGCATTCAAATGACAAATTTTATCATTTGGTTGTTTGGTTGGTTGTACATTGCTTAATGTCCCGACAGCAACAAGAGTTTCTCAGGGGCTGACCAGGGTGACCCTGGGAACTAAAAAGTAGTTAATCCCACCCAAGTCCCCCAGGGCAGACCCGGATGGGGGTTTATCATTTGGATATTAATACTTAGCAGTGAATTCTCTACTGCCACCATAAAAAGGCACTTACAACAGTATCACTGGTGCACACAAACAGCAGAGCATCTAAAGAATCTGGGTATTTTTCTAAGAAACGTCGAACAGTTCCTGAAAGAAAAGAAAGTTGTATTAATATCTATCAAAGTTCAAAATGAAATGAAAAAATGTTAGCCTGCATGCAAAAATTCAGAAACTTTGAACGGATTGTTACGATCAAATTAGATTTGTACATTCTCTTTTCATACGGTACTCATAACAGCCACCGAGTAATGATCATGACAAATATGTGTCTATTTGTATGGTTGTGTTTTTTGTTAAAGATGCGATTGTGAATAAAATAAACGTATTTTTCTCTAAAATGTATTTTTTAAAAAAATACTTACAGATGGCATTACTAATAGAAAGGTACGCTTAGCTTATCGATTTTAGCCTAAAAATCCGTTGTGTATAATACACAACCAGGGAGGCGACTTTAGGGAGTCGTTACCAAGAAACCCTGAGTTGCCTCCCCTGCCTCCCTATCCAGTCACGTGCTTGGGGACTTATCTTGGTCAATAGCGGCAAGCGGGGCAGGAGGGAGGGACCTCTGAGTAAGGCCATCAGTAAGTATTTTTTGAAAAAATACATTTTAGAGAAAAATACATTTGTTTTCTCAAAACTCTTACCGATGGCATTACTAATAGGAAGAATAGTGAATAGGAGGAGGGTGCCACCCCCTATGTAATTCCCACGTGTGAACTTTGCCAGGAAAAATTTATTTTTCTCTAAAAGGTATTTAAAAAAAAACAAACTTACTGATGGCATGACTATGTGGAAGTGTCTACTACTTACTCAATTTTAGCCTAAGAACCTGTTGTGTTACCACACAACCTGGGAGGCACTCGGGGAACCCATAGAGGGGCCGAGAGTCGTCTTCCGTTCCTGGGGAAGCTGCGGTCCTCGCACCAGCTCATCAGACGGTAGAGGAGCATTTACAGGTCGGGTGAGCGTGTACCACCCTGCTTCTGAAAATAGGCACCACCGTCGTGTTGTCCAAGAGGACGCGCCGCTCCTGGCGCCAGAGGTGTGCTTCCCACGCGATGAGGGCTTGTCAGACCGCTTGCAGCTCCAACCAGTTGACGTGTCTGTCTGCCAGCTCTGGGCGTCATGAAAACCGCGGTAGCAGGTGAGGCCCCCACCCGGAGAGACTAGCATCAACGCAAAGGGAAGATGAGGGGGAGGAGAGGCAAGGGGACATCCTGAAGCGCGCGAAGTGTCCGTCCATGGCCATGGAAGGGGATGAAGCATCGGAGTCACGGATACCGGTGCAGCTACGTCCCCGGAGGATGGACGCCAATGGAACAGAAAATGCTGCTGTAGCGGGAGGGCGTGAAGACGATCAAGTGGGAGAAGATCCGCCGCTCACTCCGCGTAAGAGCGATCCCGTCAGTCTGCCTGGCGATCTGCTGCGGTTCACCCATGCAGTTGCGTCAGTGTCCTCGTCAGACAGCGCGCCTACTCATCATCTGCTGTGCGCTGAGATGTGGTTGTCTTCGTGTCCCCGGGACGCCGCCTCCATCCATTGGTCGTCATACGAGTGGTCCCGCTGGTGACGTCGAGGCTGCATGTCCACGTAAGCGCTGTCCCTGCCAATGACTCAGCGATCTGGTGCGGTTCGCCGGCGGCTGCGTCGGTGTCCCCGTGAAGGCGCCTCCATCCAAGGATGTCTGAGAGCCTGGTGCTGAGGTCGTATTGCGCCTGCGGCCGCGCGATCCCTGCCAACTGGTCCCAAGGCCTAATGCTCCTGCTGGAGTCTCCGAAGCCCGGTGTCTAGACGAGGTCCATGCCACGCCACGCTCGAACTTGTCCACTGTCGGAGAAGAGAGAAGATGAGACATCATAACGAGAACGGTAACTGTCGCACGCCGTCCCACTGTCGTCGAACCTGCGTCTCCCGAGTAAAGCTATGGCTGCCCAACCGGTCCGAGGCACTGCTGCACCTAGCTGGAAACTCTGAAGTCCGTAGCTGCGTCGAAGTCCGTTGGCGCGAGACGCTTGAGCTAGTCCTCCAACCTGACGGTGAAGAGCGAGGAGACGAGACATCAACACGAATACGGTCCCTGCCACGTGTAGACTCCACACGCTGTGACCGTTCCTTCTATCGCGAAGACCGAACCCTTAGTAACTCTGTGCTTTGGGGTTCCGCTGTCTACTAGCACTCTCCATACGATGGCACCTCGAACTGACCACACGGGTCCTCTCCCGAAGGAGGCTATCATCGCCAGTGGATCGCCTGTGGAGCCACTCTCTATCACTGGACCCCGAAATCTTAACATGCGGCTTACCAAGACGGCGTCTTGAAATAATAATAAGCGCATTAAATAGGCGCTTTATCCCAATTGAGAATCGGCTCAAAGCGCCGCCGCGAACTGAACCCAACAAGCACGCTCACGTGAATCACGCGCATTCACTCACACACTGTACATAAACACAGAACATTCACGTGGTGCTAAGGGCAAGCTCAAGCGAGCTACTGAAGTTTTTGGAAATTCTAAATCGTTTGTATTTTTGAAATTTGATTAAGTGGGCTGAAGCTGATACCAAAGTGGAGGGGGAGGAAGAGCCAGAGTACCCGGAGAAAGAACCCCCGAAATCTTTCCCCGCTTCTGCTGCCTAGGTCCTCTTACTGCCAGAAGGGCTCCCGTGTGACCCAACGCAATCCCTGCAGGGGGGGGGGGGGGGGGGGGGGGCCGAGCTCTCCAAGGCCTCACTAAATACTAGGGTGGTGAACCCCTGCTTGGCCTATTCCCTTCTGTTGATCGACGGGTATAATTGAGCTCTTGGTGCTGTGCTGGATGGCGAATCCCGTCGGCTGCTTTTAGGCCCAATTGTCTGCGCAGGAAGAGGCAGCTCTGCACAAAGCACCGGTGGGGGCAGCCGGACCTTCTTTTGTTTCCTTTGAGAGCTCCTACTCAAGCGCAGAAGTGGCGAAGGCGCCAGGCGACGCGGCGGGCGAGGCGAGCCGAACAAGACAACGTGGAGACGGCCACGGAACCGAAGCGTGAGGCTTGGTGGAGGGCCGAGTCTGCTGGATTGATGCGCATCGCGGTCCATCCTGAGCTCGTCCATGGGTGAGCGCGAGCGTCTGGGACTGCTGGAGGAGTGGGAGGGCTCCGAACCGCCCGAAGTCCTCGGACAAGTGGACACTGGTCTCTGCGAGCTGGGCTCTCTGCCGGCTAATGGCTCCCCATAAGAGTCAGCAAGCTTTCCGAGTAGAGACAATAAGAACTGACAGTGGACACGGGACGTCGCGCGGCGCGTCCCAGGAGGCATACACAGTCGAAGCGAAGCAGGCTGAACACAACCAGTCTTGGTGAGCTAAGCATAAAGACTGGCGGGAAACTGCCAAGCACGTGACCGGTTAGAGAGGCAGGGGAGGCAACTCAGGGTTTCTTGGTAACGACTCCTTAGTTGTGTAGTATACACAACGGATTTTTAGGCTGAAATCGGTAAGCTAAGCGTACCTTCCTATTAGTAATGCCATCGGTAAGAGTTTTGAGAAAACAAACAATGTTTTACCATAATGTATTATCAGAAAAATGAATTTTTCTCTAAATTTATTTTTTTGAAAAATACTTAACGATGACATTACTTTATGGAAGTGTCTACTAGCTTACGTAATTTTAGCCTAAGAACCTGTTGTGTTCCCACACAAACAGGGAGGCACTCAGGGAACCCTAACCAGGGCCGAGAGTAGCCTCCCGTCCCTGCCCATCCGGTTACGTGCCACGTGGTGTCACGCCAGTCGGAATACTTAGCTTCCCAGCGGCAAGTGGGGCAGGTGGGAGGGTCCTCCGAGTAATGTCATCGGTAAGTATTTTTCGAAAAAATACATTTTATAGAAAAATTCATTTGTTTCCTCAAAAACATTACTTACTTACTTACGCCTGTCACCCCTACCCGGGTATAGGCCGTCGACGAGAGACCTCCAGCAACTCCTGTCCTGTGCTTCTCCTTCGATTCTACTCCAGGTGGTTCCCAGTCTCTTGATGTCTGCTTGGAGGTCTCGACGCCAGGAGTTTCTCGGCCTACCTCTTTTCCTCTTTCCCTGGGGGTTCCATGACAATGCCTGCCTAGTGATACTGGAAGCTGGCTTTCTCAGACTGTGACCGATCCATCCCCATCTTCTTCGCCCAATTTCATTCTCTGCTGTTATCTGCTCTGTTCTGTCCCAGAGTCTGACGTTGCTGATCTTCTCTGGCCAGTGGATTTTTCAAAATTCTTCTAAGGCAACTGTTGATGAAGGTCTGTAATCTGTTGACTGTGGTTTTTGTCAATCTCCAAGTCTCTGCTCCATATAAGAGAACTGCTTTTACATTGGAGTTGAAAATCCGGACTTTGGTGTGTTGTGACAGCTCTCTGGAGCTCCACACTTTTTTCAACTGGAGAAAGGCTGCTCTGGCTTTACCGATTCGTGCTCTGACATCTGCATCAGTGCCGCCTTTTTTGTCTATGATACTCCCGAGATAGGTGAAGGACTCCATCTCCTCTAACGGGGTGCCAGCAAGCAAGACTGGTTCTTCCCTGGTTGCGTTCAGCCTCATTGTCTTTGTTTTCTCAAAAACATTACCGATGACATTACTTTATGGAAGAATTGCGAAAAGGAGGAGGGTGCCGCTTAAAACTTTGCAAGAACACCCCGAAGGGACTTAGTCAGACCCGCGCTTTTGATCGCAAACTCCCGACAATTTTAGCTAAGTGTACCTACGGCGTCCCCGCGCCGGGAGGGAGTATTGCACAGCGGCGATGTCCCCCACCAGTGCGAGGTTGTCTCACTGGCCTGCCAGATCCTGGAGGTAGATGCGGGCGAAGGTTGATTCTGCCTGTCAGCCCGCTGGTGCCACGATGTCTCAGCTGGCACAGTTGCGGTCGAAGGCGACGCTTGTGGCCATGGCACTAACCTCGTGTGCGTGAATCTTTAGCCTCTTCGCTCCCTCTGGGGAGAGGTCCTTGTAGGCGGACTGTATGACCCAGCATAGCCAGGAAGATATCATCTGGGCTGTTAAGTCAGTTCTGCCTGGGGCCCAAGACAGAAGAGGCGTGACTGTCCCCTCGGGACGGGCTTGGAACTGCATAGGTAGACTCGCAGGGCGCGCACTGGATCTTGTAGCCTGGTCTCCCGGGGAAGAGTACTCTCTTCCGCGGCCGATTGGTGATCACCTGGGGCGCAGTCAAGGGAGACCTAGTCTTGGTGAGAAAGGAAGGGTCAGTGAGTTGCCACATGGAGCCATCCATCCTGAACTGTAGGCAGGCAGGGCGCGCTGAGAGCGCGTGAAGCTCGCTTACTCGGGCCGCCGTGGCTAGGACCAACAGGAAGCAGGTCTTCCGAGTCACATCCGCAAACCGAGCCCACGGGAGCAGTTCGAATCGGTCGGAATACAGCCACATCAGTACCCAGGGTAGGTCCCAGCATGGGATCAGCAACGTCGGACCGGGCGCTGGAGGCCAAGTGTGTCCTCAGGACGGCAAGGTCTTTGCATTTGCTGGGGTCCGAGCGACCGAGGTGTCAGTAAGTGTCCGCAGTCAAGGACAGGTATCCTCTGATCGTGATGGGGGACAATCCCTGACCGCCCAAGAGCCAGAGGAAGAACTCAGTGAGCTGGGGGGTAGTCAGTTCGGCGGGGGAGTGTTGCTGGACAGCACACCAGGACCGTAGTACTCGTCACTGTCCCTCATAGACGTGTCTGGTAGAGGGTCCGCGGGCTGTAGTGATTGCGTTTTCTGCTGCACAATCTCCAGGCGTGAAGGAGAAGCCGCTCTGGGTATGGGAGGCACAGCGGCTGGGGGGATCGCTGAGCATCGTGCTCGGGGTGGGCAGCAGAAAGGGGGGCCCAGGGCGAGGCTGAGCAGGTCGGTGGTCCAAGATCTGTTCCAGGAGAACGGTGCCACCAGTAGCATCACCGCATTGCATCCCCTGAGCTTGAGCAGGGCTTGGGGACTAGAACCGTGGGGGGATAAGCATAGGCGATGAGACCGTCCCATGAAATGGAGAGCGCGTCGGCTGCCCAGGCTAGGGGGGCTGGAATCGGGGAGACGAAGAGGGGAAGCTGGTGACTCCACCTTGTGTCGAAGAGGTCGATCATTGGCGTCTCACAGTGAGCACAGATCATCTGAAAGATGTCCAGTCGTAGAGTCCATTCCGGAACACCATAGTGGGCGACCCAATCACCATCAATGACCAACCTCTGCAAGAGGTGGACGAGTTCACGTACCTGGGCAGCAAGGTTACCACAGATGGAGACTGCACAAGAAGATCACCACAAGAATCAGCAAAGCCAACCAAGCCTTCGCAATGCTGAAACCCATCTGGAGGACCACAAACCTGAGCATCCACACCAAGCTTCGTATTTTTAAGAGTAACGTGCTGAGTGTCCTTCTCTATGGGTCAGAGTGCTGGAAATCCACTACTGCTACGGAACGCAAGCTGGAAGTCTTTCAGAACAAGTGCCTGCGACGGATCATGAAGGTCTTCTGGCCAAACATGATTACAAACGAGGAACTACGGAAGAGAGCAGGCGCAGACAGCATCGCTGAAACCATCGCCACACGGAGATGGAGATGGCTAGGCCACGTTTGCAGAATGTCACCCGACTTATTACCAAGGGTGGCACTGAGATGGACACCACAGGGGAAGAGAAACCGTGGGCGACCAAAGGAGACGCGCTGAACCGTGGAGCGAGAGCTCAAGAACAGAGGCCTTACTCCGCAAACAGCACCCAAAATAGCAGCTGACAGACAAAAGTGGCGCTCCCTTGCTGTCGCCTCAAGCACCAGACGGCGCAGAGAGGACTGAATGAATGAATGAAGAATCCATTCCGTGTGGAGTAACCGGCCGCGCCTCGAGAGGGAGTCAGCTAGAACGTTCAGGAGTCCTGGGATGTGTCATGCTCGAAGAGAGATGCCGCGGTCTTCGCACCAGTGCATTAGGCGGTAGAGGAGTACGCACAGGTCGGAGGAGCGCATCCCGCCCTGTTTCTGAATGTGGGAAACCACCGTGGCATAGTCTGAAAGGACGCGTAGCTCCTGGTGACAGAGGCGCAAATCCCACGCGATGAGCGCCTGCTAAACAGCCTTCAGTTCCAACCAGTTGATGTGCCTGTCCGCCCGGACCGGGGGCCAATCGCCGGACGACGTGAGGAACCTCGTTAGTCACTGTCTGCCAGGAAGCGCCGAAGAGAAGGGGGCCACCAAGGGGAGCTCGACGGAGCTGAGTCTTCACGTCGGGGGGGGGGGGGGGGGGGGGGGGGGGGGGGGGAGCAGTCCGCGGCAGGCTTGTAGCATGGCATCCCGACGCACCCGGTCACAGTCGGAGGAGTCAACCATGGCATTGACCGAGGAGTGATGCGCTGCCCGGTTGGCTGCCACTGCGAGGGTGAGGGGGTCTCCTAAAAGGGGCGTAATATGGGCGCCAGGCGTCCTCGATGTGACGGATGAAGCTTGGGTCAGGAGCTTCAGAAAACCCGATCCAGCCCAGGTGTTACGGACCAGGAACGTGGACTCGTTCGGGCCACCGGAGGATCCACTGAGGGTACGGAACAGGAGAAAACTGTGATTGGCTCGCGAACCAATAATGCGGAAGGCGATGTCGAGTCCAGCCGGCCACCTACGGTCAGGGAAGAAGTCGCACTCACGGGAAGCGGCCTGTTGCAGCTGCGTGGAGAAGGCATCCCCCAAGGTCCCTAAGCCAGGGGTCTGGGGAAGCGACTTGAACCACTTCACCTGAAGGCCAGCGTTGACAAAGGTGGAGGCTTTCCTCTTGAGTGGAGGGGACGGCGGGCCGGACTCCGCGGGAAGGGTGGCTGCAATCCGACGAGTTGCTTCGTCCAACGAAAGAAGTCTCCACCCGCGGGGTCGAAGGGGTCCTAGGTGACGCAGGGTCGTCCGGCGAGTGAGAGTGGGGCGTGGAAGAGCTGCTGTCTACACTGAGCAGGGCCGAGACGGAGTCCTCAGGCTTCTAAATGCCAACAGCACTTGGTGTTCCCCGGCGGTCACCCATCCAAGTACTAACCGAGCCTGACGTTGCTTAACTTCGGTGATCAGACAAGAAGCGGTGTATTCAGCATGGTATGGCTATTGGCGAGCAGGCTCCGAGTCTCGTCGTCATCAGGGGGCGAGAAGTTCGGGGGTCTCGCTAGCAATGTCCCGTTGACTGGAGTGGGGAGCAGGAAAGGGTCGGCTCATCTGGAGGCTCCTCCGCCGAGGCTGGTGCCTGCTGTGTGCCTGTCCCGGGGGGAGTGAGTGCGAAGACGGGGGCGTGGCAGCAGATTCCGCTCAGGTGTGCTCCTACTAAGGCACCTAGGGGGCAAAGGCGACGGGCGTTGTGGCAGGCGCGGCGAGGCGTGCCTGGACGAATGGGCGGGTGGCCGCGGATACGAGGCGCGAGACATGGTCGAGTGTGACGAGGACGAGAAGGGTCGAGGGCTGCGTCCGCTGAAGCGTTGTGCATCATGGTCCATCCTAGGAGCGTCACCGGAAGCGCGGTGGCGCCTGGGACCTCTGGCGTAATGCAAGGTAATAGGTCTGCCAACAGTCCTCGGACGAGGGGACAAAGGTGTCCGCAGGCCAGCGTCAGGGGGGCAGGCGCACAGTCGGCTGTTTGTAATTGTCAGCGGGCTTATCCATGTGGGATACGTCGTGACTGTCACTGGACAATGGAAGATGCGACGAACATCGCTGCAGGATGGCCTCAGTGAGGCGGGCGCTCTGCCGGCTATTTGACTCCCCGTAAGAGTCAGCGGGCTTATCCATGTGGGACACGGCCAGACTGTCAGTGGACAACGGACGATTTGACGAACATTGCTGTAGGCCGGCCTCAGTGAGGCGGGCGCTCTGCCGGCTATATGACTCCCTGTAAGAGTCAGCGGGCTTTGTTCGAGCGGGTGCCGTGTCAGACGCAGTCCTGTGACGTGAGCTGTGGTCACATGTCCGATGTGTCGTCAGTTCACCTAGGTCGGAGCGGGCGCATCTGGTCACTTTTCCGAGCATGGAGGGGGGCGCCATGATGGACGTGCGGTCATATGCCGGTGCCGGGTGCTCGCGCCAGTACTAAAGCTCCAAAGCTGCAACCACCGTTCTTCCAGCCAGGTGGCGTAAATATCGCAGGCGTGGTCGGAAGCGCAGCCAGCCCAGGGGAGGCAGACCTAGTGGTAAACGCTCGGGCCTTGAAAGTCGCCACACTGCAAACAGGTGTGCACTTGGCAGCTGCAACATACCACAAACATGAAAGGCGGCCGGGCATGGGCACCCCGAGGCCCCGCCAAGCGAAGTCGAGCGTACAACGCAAAATTGTTACGAGCAATACGAAGTGCTTCTGGTCAAAGCCGGCACCTGGCCCGAGGGCTGGGGTGGAGACCTTACCTCCTCATAGTTGCGGGAAGGGGGGGGGGGGGGGGGGGAACCTCCATACCACCCTCAGAGCGCTCCGATGGGAAGGAAGTCCTAGCAGGCCCAGCGAAGCCCAGAACCCACACGTAACCACGTAAGTCCACAGAGAAAGGGAACCACAAGAATCCAAGCACAAGAAAGCATCCCTGTAATCCAAGAGAGCACCAAGTCCAAAGGAACACAGTACTCCAAAAGACGACCGGCCCTTTAAGAACCGGTTGCACCGTACACAGCCCCTTAGGCTAGAACACGTCTGTTCACTGTAAGCTCAGTAGAACGACTGGAGCGACACCACGTCCCACGTGACCGGATGGGCAGGGACGGGAGGCTACTCTCGGCCCTGGTTAGGGTTCCCTGAGTGCCTCCCTGGTTGTGTGGGAACACAACAGGTTCTTAGGCTAAATTACGTAAGCTAGTAGACACTTCCATAAAGTAATGTCATCGGTAATGTTTTTGAGGAAACAAAGTCTGGAGCACTCCTAGGTCATGGGAACAAGCACTTACGTAGAGCAATATGGGCACCTTGCTCTGGAGGGTATGATCTCCGCATGGTGTGAATGCAGGACAAGCCAAGGGTTCGAATGGAATGTTCCCTGTGAAATTAAAAGAAAACAACAAGAAATAATCATTTATACAACAAAAAACAACACTGCATAGGTTGGGTTGTGCTGCTCTGTGGCAACACCATGTCCCCATTGAAGGCAGCCCCAATTTTTCCTCATAGGCAAATGGAGTTGTTAAAGGTACCGTCTTACTGATTATAAAAACGACGACATATTGGCTTGACATTTTTCATACTAGCTCTAACCACGTGACACAAGATGTAAGCTATAACAATGATACTTATTATCAATAGATGAATCAAGAAGCGTAAATGTACGCAATGTTTCAAACTCATCATTGCTGCTGTTCTATACAAACTATATGAAATTATAGTAAAACTGCTGCCCCAAGGGTTTCATGTGAAAGTTAAACAGAAAATAGAGGTTGAAAACCCTTTAAATTAGAAAACATAAAACACAATGTGTTTCATGTTTTCTAATTTAAAGTGTTTTCAATCTCTATTTTCTGTTTTTCTTTTATATAGAATTATAAACTACATGTACATCGCCTTCCATCTCCCCTCCCCATACACACACCTGCACAGTTGTAGTGTGTTTCTATAGCAGCTGTAAAGTGCACTTTCAGCAGCTGTCATGTATTTGACATTGTAGCGAGGCCCCACACTGTGGATGACAAAGCGAGCAGGCAGGTCATAGCCCTTACTTAGCTTTGCCTCCCCTGTCTTGCATACTGCACAAAAAAAGAAGGCAAAACTAATGGTGGACAAACAGCAACTCATTCACATCTTTTATTATGACTTTTGCAGCTGTTGCAGGAATGTATAAAGACTGTGAAAGATGGATCAGCCATGACTGTTCAAGAGCAGTGCCTGATAGGCTTGGTGCCTTTCACTGGTGATCTAACACGGCCTTTTCATCTCCTGCCTTGGTGCCTCAGGAGTGAATCTACCAATCACAAAATCTTAAAGCATGCTGAACATCCTTTTTATTTTTCCTCAGAAAACTGACCAATTAGATGATCCCACCTTCCCCATGTAACAAGGTTGAAAAAAAATCATCATTGTGGATGCCTAAATTATTTAGTTTCCGCCACCGCTTTTGTTCATATGTGCCATGGGAAAGGGAAGATTGGGTTCATTTAAAGTTCATTTTTCCACAGGTAAAATTTATAGCATGTTCGGAGCACTTTAAAGGTTACACAGGTAAACATTACAAAGTTATGCTTATAAATTGCACAGGCATATAATCATGCTAGCATGCATTTCTTGTCTCCCCCAATTGTAAATATAACAAACTGTCACTAACTACACAACTGTCACATGGAACTGTGACTAGGAAGGACAAACAGTTCTAGGATCCACGTAGTAGCCATTCAGACTACCATTCAAGTTAAATCTGGGAGACCAAATTTGTTTCCAGCAGTCCACACAATTTTGCATGTGCATGCATTGCCAAAGTTGCTTTTGCTATTTGGGCCCCCAGAAACATGAATTTGCTTCACCTGACAAGAAATCTACTTGCATTTTGCAATTGATGAGTGGATTTATTCTTCTCTGCTGATGCAGTACAATGCTATGAGTATGATACAGTAAACATTTATCCTAGCAGGTCTTACCACGGATGTCTTCTCTGACTTCCTTTAGCAAGGCAGGCCCTCCCTTGCTGAAAATTTCATCACTGATGGGGTTCTGGTCATTCAGATGTTCATTGGAAGGATGAACAATGGCATGAACACTCAGCTGGGTCAGATTACAAGTGCTGTTGAGAAAATGAAAAATATGTTATGAATCAATGTTTTTGATTTTATCCACTCAGTTACTTGATTCTGGGTTTAGGTATACAATACAATACAATACAATAATACTTTATTAATCCCTCATGGGAAAATTCATTGTCTGCCCATACAACACTGGCATCATTCACTCATTCAATTAATTAAATAACCTAAAATTCTCAGTTAAAGAGATGAACTGTAACAGATGTACTGTTACCTTTGTAACACTCTTGGCATCAGAAACACTTATGGTTTATGCCCTTGTGCTTCTGGTGTCAGCAATGTTGCAGTGAACTACTGAATGGACTAGTACTAAACTAAAGAATGTTGACAGACACTACCTACTGATATTCTTGTTGAAAAGGGTAACAGCCTGAGGGACAAAAGAGTTGGCATGTGATGTACTTTTGGGTACTCAAAATCTGCCACTTCATTTGATACATCTGCTGTCAAATTCATATCTAAGTGGATGTGTTTTGTCATCAAGAACGTCAGCCAGTTTGATCATAATCCGTCTGTTGTGCAGTGTGTCCAAAGTATCTTGTGCTCAAAAAAATCACCCCGCCCGCTTTCCTGATTACTTTGTTAAGATGATCTTGATCTCTTTTACATAAATTTCTACCCCAGTACATCAGTCCAAAAGTTAGAATGCTAACAAAACTGGAGCAGGAAAACATCTATAAAAGCTGAGTGCTTACATTCAATGATCTGAGTTTTCTCAAACAGTAAAGACGGGTATGCGCTTTTTTCACAATAGCCTCTGTGTTTTGTTTCCAGTTGAACACATTGTCAAAAAGAACATCTACATACTTAGTAGGACTCTACATGCTCATCTTCGGTTCCCTTGATGACAACAAGATCAGGATGATGTTTGTTTTTCCTGAAATCTATGATCATCTCTCTTGTTTTGCCAACATGAAATTCAAGATAGTTTCTATCGCACCACTCTACAAAGTAGTTGATTTCTTGTCAATAGTGTCTGTCGTCCTCATTCGTAATCTGTCCTGTCAGTGCCATGTCGTCAGCGTATTTGTCTATGACACAGTCGCACCACTCTAAAAAGTCGTCGAACGCCAATGAAGGCAGAAGGCAGAAACGGTTAGTAACCTCGTCTTTTATTCCTTACTCTCACCCCGCCCTTACTGCCCTGCTTCCTGATCTCATCTTGGATGGCAGGTATAGAGAAGGTATGAACAATAGGTGTTTAAAAAGTGTGTGTGTGTGTGTGTGTGTGTGTGTGTATGTGTGTACCGGTATGTGTGCGCATGCATGTGCACATGTACATATGATATGAAATTTTATAGTCCATTTGAGCAAAGCTTGCTTCATGATTTTCCAATAAACTTGTGAACATGACATATTTCAGATGTTTATTTAAAGAGTGAGTGCGTTCTAATTTTTTCCTCCTTTTTAATTTTTATTTTTTATGTGCTGTAAAGCGCTCCGAGCTTGCTGTTCGTGGGGAAGGGCGCTATATATAAACTATGTATTATTATTATTAACACTAAGAACAAAAAGTGATCACCAAACTTGAACCTAATTAATCCTTATCTCTCAAACTGTGCTAAGCTCTTGTTTTTAGCGCGTTCCCGTATTAGAGATTGACAGATAGATCTTGTTGTAGGATCTATGAGCGGAGTTTGGACTCGAATTATCCATTTATAGTTCTTATTAGAGAATAAGATCGAACGCTAGGTTAGGTATGCGTCTGTGTGACTTTCAGAAATTGATAGACTAAAGCTGTCATGATGACAACAGGATTGCAAGTTACAACTCGTTGAGAGCTCACAGTATTACCAGGAACACAGTTGCAAGAACCATAATGCGATTATTGTTTTAGACATTTTGCCAAATTATGAGGAGAGGATTAGTGTATGTAATCTATGAAATCATCCTCAAAAGTGTTTCTGGCTTGTGTACGCTGTGATTTGTTGGACCATTGTTATTTGACCTGAGCAGTAGCGCAGAGAGAGCCTGCCATCGGGCGAGATACGTAAGAGTGGGTGTGTATGAGAGTGTTTACGGTTCCCAACTTATGTGACTCCAGTTAAATGTGTGCTAGTGCTTGACTGCTGTTATTTATTCTGTAGGCTTGTCATCTCAGATGTTTTGTGGGGTTATTCGCGTGTCAGTTTTGGCACACTCTCAAAAATTGAAAATTGTTATCACTGTAGTTACTGTATAGCACTTCCTTTATGCCTGTCTTTTTAGCGCCAGGTTTGGCTCGAGATTAACTCGTCGCTCTTGACTGGCCAGGGTTATCGTCTGTCTGTGGCTTTATACGGTTTGTTCGTTTTACTCGCTGAACCATTGTTGCTTGTGCGGTGATTACTCTTGGATGTATCTGGGTCAAGTGGAACCGTCGATAGTTTTAGATGGTATAAGCTTGCGCTTTTCTGTCTGCTCACGAGTGAGAGCGAATCAAGACGGACAGTCCACTACAGCAAGAGAGTCTGTATAGGGGCAAGGGAATATCCCCATGGACAGGTTTGGAAGAGCGTCCGACTGGTGTGTCCTTCGCATGTTCAAGGCTGTGTTAATGGCAGGTATTTTGATATCCGCTTCAAGACGATCGTGTAGGATTTGACAACAAGGGTCATATTCTCAGTACTGTCTATTAGTAGAGAGACATAGACGGACAAACATCTTGAGGCGGAAATCTAGGATATTAGACGGCAGTTGACACTATTACCGTCACACATAGATACACTACGTACCACGGTTGTATGGCATAGGAGAGAGATCGATGTGGTCTCAAGAATTGAGAAGATTCAAGGGTGGTGTTCTTATAGTATAGGTAGGTGTGGTTGAGCCTAATGAGTCGTTGACGGGGCCGGATCAGCAAGGGCACGTGCGGCATGTCTAGCGCCTCATCCGCAGGAGGACAGGCGGTCTGTGAACCTAACAGTGCGCAATTCATGCTAGGCGCTCGCGTTTTATAGGTATAAAACGGTTCAACGAGGGACGCTAAATGGTTTTGTCAGACTTGTAAATGATATACTGTGTGTGATTGGCATGTTCCAACGTCACCAAAGAAGTTTCAGTTTTGTCGTGACATCTTTGATCGAAGGTGTAGTCCTGACATACAAGGAATATCGGCGACTGATTCACTTATCGGTGTCAATGCGAAGGATTTCAGCTCTCGCTGAACTTAGATGGAAGAGAATGTATGTGGCTCCACTGCTTCAGCTGTGACGGTTCCTGCGAGTCAATTTGCTCACATGTACACTCTATGTATTAGTCATCTCGTGATCGTGCCGAAGAGGCTCCATCGCTGTAAACGGCAGTAGTAATTCACGGCTTGCCTGAGTTTTTCGCAAATGAAAGAACAGTAAAAACTCATACTTTTGTTAAAGCTGTCGTCACTCACTAGACTGGCATGATAAATTTCGCGTATATACGATACACTGCGATCCGGTCTCTCGCGCACCAAATTCAACCTCGGAATAGCTGCAAAAGTGTATTGAGAAATTTGCGATTGTGAAACATTTTTTCATCTCGCTGCGATTTCAGAATTTCCGCGGCATCTCTATCTAGTGCTTTTTCGTGTGCAAGTCAATGCGGATAGTGTATGACTGCCATTGTGTTTACAACTTACTGATTTACTATTGACCAATCAAGCCAAGGTGATAACGGTCCGGAAATGTCGTTTCTCGGCGCTTAGATGCGTTACATACGTGACTCTCATTAATGGTCTGCTTCACAATTCGGCCATTGGCGTGCGCTTAATGCCCTAGCGGAGAGTGTGCCTATGCGTATTCACAAACCAATTGGATGGTGCTGGTATGGCGTAGATGACTGCTCATCTTGGTTTGGTGTATTTGTGTCTACATTATCTTATATAGTGACTATTACTCATGTAGGGATACGATGCTGTTATGTTTGTTGGTTTTCTTTCATACGTATATTTCATCTTTTAAAATTTTTGTTAACTGCTTTTTTGTTCTCGTGAAGAATATGTTTGTAGGGTACGACAACTACTCATATTATATATCACATGCAATTCCATTAGTAACTTTCTATACTGTTTCTCAGAATTGTGCGAGCATTAATATGCTGTTTGATTTAAGCATGACAAACGCGCTTTGAAGAGGCCCGAATGGTTACTTCTGTTGAGATAGAAGGCGGTTTATTTGGTGAGAGAGTATGTTAGTTACTGCGTGTATATGACTTCATTTTTTTGCAGATTGAAACAACGATACCTATTCCAGCGTGTTTGCTGATTTACTTAGTTTGACAGCAGTTATAGTTGGCAAGTTGTTGCATGGTATCTAGTATGCGTTCGTGGTTTAGTTATATTAGCAACGGCCAATGTATGTTTTTATTTTATTTTGTCGTATTATGGATCTAGTCTTTACAGTACTTTGAGAATAATTCACACCCAGTTTAAAGTTGTAGAAGTACAGATATAAATTATTTCCATGCTACTCACGACTCCAAATCCTTTAATGCTGAATATGATTGTATCAATATGATTTTTTTTTGTGTTTGCGGTGCGACCACTGACGTTTTTGAGTCATAAACCGTGCCTTCAGTGGCTGTAGGGCTAGTGATGAGATCTATCGAACAAATGAACTTAGATGCTCCAATACTCGTATCATGAACACTTGTTATCATGTTGATCATCATTTTGGCTGTATATCTATTTAGTTCGTGTGCAAGATCGGACGAAAATTAGACAGGATAACAGCAGCGGGATGAGCCATAGAGAATAATAAACTTACTGATGTGATGTCGAGTGGGCGGATTGGCGCGAAAGGATAGAGAGGTGGCAAGATACCAGCACTACTGAATAGGACAGCTGTGTTCCGTGTCAAGTATAAAACAAAGTAATTTGAAGCGTTACCTCTCGCCTCGCGCTATTATCACTCTATGCTTTCAACCTACCGCATTCCAGGGGGCCAAAATTTGGGGCCTGATAGTTAGCAATTAAGGGGTGCATGTACTAGAGATTAGGTTAAAGACATATGGGAGATGGTAAATAAGGTAATTCTCGCTTGAGCTGCCTATGGTCTGTTGATCTTTTTTAGCTCGACAAACAAACTAAGGAGAACTTTTATGATTTGAACTTGTACATTCATTCTTGTACTCTCTCTCTCCAGGTATAATATATATTACAACGTGTAAACCCTTTCATGTTTATACTTAACTCAATCGAGATGTTCCACCTATTGATATGCGGTGAACTGCCACATATCCATAGGCAGCATGTCTTGAATGAGTTAATGTTTCTTCTGTTTATATGACTAAGTGCCAAAAGGTGAGCAAGCAGTAAGTGACCTCTTTTGCGGGAAACTAAAATCTGTTTAAAAAGACATGTGTTGACTTTAACAAGTGGAATGATTGAAGATATACTGGCAATAATTTCTGCACCTAAGGTAAAGCCATTTGGTGAGTATACTGTAATTTGTAAAACGCCAGAATTCACCAATGAAAATCGGCCCAGGAAAGCGGACAACGATTTGGCGTCGGTCTTTTTTGATCTTGCGTGTAAAAGCAACAATAACAAACCTGGTGCTAACCATGCCCATATGTTCAGGGAATATTGATCTTATAATCCGTGCATTTCCAAGATTTGAAGGTAAGCCAATCTTTTGTTTATTGCTCTTGAAAGTAGCCTCTGTTGGACGTCAGGTTTGTCGCAACAGCAGCATCTTAATTTCCGTGAACTTGTGCTAGTGAAAGGCACGCTGACCCAAACCAGAAATGGCATCATTGCCTTGTTTCACTTTTGTTGAATATTTGATATGCTTCAAATTTACTTTTCCGTCACAGTTTTCTAAGCTGGCAAAGAAATTGTGAGCGGCCAGTTTTTTGTCGCAAGATCTGACGTTTAATAAACTATTTAATAATAATAATAATTACGGTATTTATAATGTGCTTATAATAATTATAACTCAAAACGCGCACTCACAACTCGCGCACGCATGTGCACGCTTTAGACAACGACTCATGTACCACAAATAGTTAAATACATTACGACAGTCAGCTTAGGGTGGGGAGTGTGGTGGTATAGTGCTAGAACTGTTGAAAGAGGTGAGTTTTGAGGGCGGACTGGAAGGAGGAGAGAGAGTGTTTCTGACGGAGAGAGAGTGGGAGAGTGCTCCAGGTGGCTGGACCATATACTGAGAAGGAGCGGGAGCCGAAAGTGCTGAGTTTGGTGCAGGGGATGTGGAGGCGGAGAGGGTTGGAGGCGGAGCTGGGGGGTGGGGGGGGTGTAGAGGTGAAGTAAGTTTGAGAGATAGGCGGGAGCGCAGTTGTTCAGAGATTTGTAGCAAAGAGACAGAATCTTGTATTGGATGCGTTGGGGGATGGGAAGCCAGTGAAGGGGTTTGAGCAGGGGAGTGATGTCGGATTTTTTCTTTCTGAGGACGAGGTGGGCAGCATTGTTGCCAAGTTTAACAAAGTTTTTTTGTTTTGTTTTGATCTACGACCGTCTGGTTATGATAGATGCATTAAGGGCCACATTCCAGCATGGTGGTTTTGAATGTCAAGTCTGTCAATGGAGAGCTGCAACTCGTGACGTTTTGTCGCAACTGTTTTCATAAATCTGACATTCGATCACTTCTGATGATCGATTGTAATTATAGACAATATAATGAGCCAAATGTTTATTTTATAAATATTGTAAGGGACCTTTTTCAAGAGTTTGAATCGCCCGAGACTCCAGCACTGATTTTAGGCAGTAGGTTAGAGAATGAAGATGATTTCTTGTGATAACAAATTTTATTGCAACGACCGCTGCTGTTGCAACTCTGATGTTCGATCGCGAATGTGTGACGCAAATCCGACCTTCGATCGATGAAAGTTGGTAAATGAGTTATTTGGATGAACACCAATGTATTTTTGTCGTTTGATGGACACATGCAGGTGTTGTGACGCAAACGTAAGATAATGAGATCAAGGAACAGGTGAATTTCATAACATAATGCAATGATAAAAAATTTATCGGACGTCAGGCTTGTGCCAGCATTTATTGCTGCTATCCTGACATTCAACACATATGGATTGTAGAACTTTTGGGGGCCATTTTGGACAACCAGTTGCATAGCTGCTACTGCTAGGACCTTCTCCTCGCGCTGGGACCATACGGCGTTGAGGCGCGTCCCCTGGGTGGTGGATAGGGGGAGAGGGGTGCACCGAATGAAATAAGGTGCCGTGAACCAACATGATCTAAGGGAAGGTGACCCCGACAGAAAACCCCTGGTCCTCCTAGTAAGGGGGTTGGGTGTAGGGGTAGCTTCCCCACCCTGCAAAAAAGGAAATAGCTACAAAAACGCCGATGAAAAGACAAACAGTAATACCTTTCCTGGAGGAGGAAGGTTCTTCTACCAGAAGATTTATGACATCCTGTGGTGAAAGCCAGAAGTCTTCGGAAGCCACAGGACCGAGCCGCCTCTCTCTATCCAGGGACACAACCCTGGGCACATGGAATGTCAAGACCATGTACCAGAGTGGCAAGGCCGCCCAGATAGCAGCGGAAATGCAAAAGTACAACCTTTCCCTGCTAGGTATCAGTGAAGCCAGATGGACGCAGTCTGGCCAGAAAAGGCTGTTAAGTGGGGAGATGATTCTGTATTCAGGTCATGAAGAGGAGAACGCCCCCCCCCCCCCCCCCCCCCCCCCCATACAGAAGGAGTAGCATTCATGCTGTCACCAGTGGCACAGAGAGCGCTGATGGGCTGGGAACCTCTTGGGCCAAGAATTATCACAGCAGCCTTTAGAACCAAGAAAAAGCTCATTCTGAACGTCATCCAGTGTTATGAGCCCACTAATGACAGTGATGAGGAAGAGAAACAAGAGTTCTAAGACCAACTCCAGAGTGCTGTGGACAAATGTGCGGAGCGAGACATCACCATCGTCATGGGCGATTTCAATGCCAAAATAGGGGAGGACAACACCGGATATGAAGAGGTGATGGGGAGACAGGGACTAGGGGAGGTGAGTGAGAACGGGGAGAGGTTCGTAGACTTTTGTGCTCTAAACAGACTTGTCATTGGAGGCAGCATCTTCCCACACAGAAGAATACACAAAGCAACTTGGGTCTCGCCCGACCATACTACAGAGAACCAAATAGACCATAGCTGCATTAGCAAGAAATTTAGAAGATCCCTTCAAGATGTTCGAGTGAGGAGGGGAGCAGATGTCGCCTTGGACCACCATCTGCATACCTTAAGAATAAAGCTCAAGTTAAAGACAAGCCGCACAGAGACAACAAGAAGACAGCGCTATAATGTAGGCCTCCTGAGAGAGACTGGAGTGAGAGAAGAGTTCAAACTGGTGCTGTCCAACCGGTTTCAAGCGCTACAGGAGCTAGTAAATGAAGAGGAGGCGGTCACCACAGAGCAGCAGTGGAAGGCAGTTAGAGAGGCACTGAACTCGACCTGCGAAGACACTGTAGGGTTCAGGAAACACCATCACAAGGACTGGCTGTCGGCACAGACCTTGAAGAAGATAGAAGTGAGGAAGCAGTTGTCAACAACAGTCGCACGAGAGCAGCCAAAGCACGGACACAGGAGCAATACTCGGAAGCCAACCGTGAGGTGAAGAGGAGTATCAGGGCAGACAAGAGGGCCTACACAGACAGCCTGGCAGCAGAGGCAGAAAAGGCAGCGGCAACATGAAACAGCTCTATGACATTACCAGAAGATTGTCGGGCAAGTATGGCCATACAGAAAGACCAGTAAAAGACAAATAAGGCAAGCCTATTGTAGACAGAGCAGACCAACTCGACAGATGGGCCGAGTATTTTGAAGAGTTACTGAACAGACCCAGCCCGCCCGACCCCCCAGACATCCAGCCAGCAGAGACCGACCTACCCATCAGCTGTGACAGACCCAGCCGGGAAGAGATCAGAAGAGCAGTGGCATTTTTGAAGAACAGCAAAGCAGCAGGGCCAGATGGCATCCCAGCAGAGTCTCTGAAAGCAGACCTAGAGACAACAGTAGAGATGCTGTACCCACTGTTTGGAAAGATCTGGGAAGAGGAGGTGATGCCAGCTGACTGGAAGGAGGGGTACCTAATCAAGCTTCCCAAGAAAGGCGACCTCAGCAAGTGTTTCAACTACAGAGGAATCACCTTGCTGTCAGTACCAGGAAAGGTCAACAATAGGATCATCCTGGAGAGAATGAAGAGCTCCGTTGACCCCCAGCTGAGAGACCAGCAAGCAGGATTCAGGAAAAACCGATCATGTATAGACCAGATCGCCACTCTCCGCATCATCGTGGAACAGTCTTTGGAGTGGAGCTCCCCGCTGTACGTCAACTTTGTGGATTACAAGAAAGCATTTGACAGCATGGACTGAGAGACTCTGTGGAAACCCCTACGACACTACGGTGTACCCACAAAGCTCGTCCCCCTGATCAAGAGCAGCTACGATGGCATGACATGTCGCGTGATCCACGAAGGGCAGTTCACCAGGGAGCTCCAGGTCAGAACCGGTGTCAGGCAGGGGTGTTTGCTGTCTCCGTTCCTCTTCCTACTGGCCATAGACTGGGTCATAAAGAGGACCACAGAGCACAGACGAAGTGGAATACAGTGGACACTGTGGACACAGCTTGATGACCTCGATTTTGCAGACGACTTGGCATTACTGTCCCACACTCATCAACAAATGCAGGACAAGACCACGAGGCTTGCTGACATCTCGTCCCAAATGGGCCTCACCATCCACAAACAGAAAACAAAGACAATGAGGCTGAACGCATCCAGGGAAGAACCAGTCTTGCTTGCTGGCACCCTGTTGGAGGAGGTGGAGTCCTTCACCTATCTCGGGAGCATCAAAGACAAAAAAGGCGGCACTGATGCAGATGTCAGAGCACGAATCGGTAAAGCCAGAGCAGCCTTTCTCCAGTTGAAAAAAGTGTGGAGTTCCAGAGAGCTGTCACAACACATTAAAGTCCGGATTTTCAACTCCAACATAAAAGCAGTTCTCCTATATGGGGCAGAGACTTGGAGATTGACAAAAAAACACAGTCAACAGAGTACAGATCTTCATAAACAGTTGCCTTAGAAGAATTTTGAAAATCCATTGGCCAGAGAAGATCAGCAACGTCAGACTCTGGGAGAGAACAGGGCAGATAACAGCAGAGAATGAAATTGGGCGAAGAAGATGGGGATGGATTGGTCACAGTCTGAGAAAGCCAGCTTCCAGTATCACTAGGCAGGCATTGTCATGAAACCCCCAGGGAAAGAGGAAAAGAGGCAGGCCGAGAAACACCTGGCGTCGAGACCTCCAAGCAGACATCAAGAGACTGGGAACCACCTGGAGTAAAATCGAAGGAGAAGCACAGGACAGGAGTTGCTGGAGGTCTCTCGTCGACGGCCTATACCCGGGGAGGGGTGACAGGCGTAAGTAAGTAATTAGGACCTTCTGAATCTGAGGGTCAGAGTTAAAATAATGCATCAGCCTGTACACAGATGAAATTTATTTGAATATTTGTTTTATTTTTACAGGCACAGACTGTTTAGCATATCATGTTTCATCATTTATATTACATCAGAAAGCTGTATGCAGTTTGTTCTTCATATCTGTTTTGTTTGTTAAGTATTGTGCTTGAAACTGGGGAAAGGCTTTGGGTTTGTGGCTTCTGATAACTATCCCAGGGATATCTGCTGCAATCCTGATGTTCGACATAAGTTACAAATTCTGGCCCTGACTGCCAATAAATATATTTGGGCAGCAAAGATGACTCTCATTGTGCTCTTCTGTATGCATGTGAATCTGTGAGTGGTATATAACATGACAAAGTGTGTTTTTCTTGGTTGTAGGATATTTTAAAAATTGAATATGTTCGGATGTCAGGTATTGCAACACAAATCATGTTCAGGGATTAGAACATTCTAAGCCGAAGAGCAGTAATTGTTTGGATAGGTCAGTTGTGACCACTACTTATTATTTTAACTGTTTGGAAACAGATTTGTGTTTTTTATCCCACCAATTTAGAGGCACTATGTCGCAATACCTTATGTCCGACATATCCAGACTTCAAACTTGATTTTCATCCCAGTTGTCCTCTTTGTGAGAGCACCTTTTGGCACTTAGTCATATCTAAAAAATGAATAACTGTTTTGTTATTTTAACCCCCTTGTGCATGCATCCAGTGGTACCATAGAGTAAACAGTACTTGTACAGCCTTTGTCTTAGTTAACCCCCTCATGCATGAAGCTACTAGTTGTAGCCGCATATAGGAGTTAACTAAAGGAATTGATTACTTGAATCTGTTGCCCAGAAAACCATCTGATGGCTCATCTCGCTTATTGACATCATTTGATGGCATCTCCCTGGGCAGTCGACTAAAACCTCCCCCCACCTGCATCAACTCTGAGAAGAAGGTCATCAAGTTGGGCTCCTCAAGATCGTCTGGCGACTCCAGTGATGCACCACACATTACCTCAACATCATCCACCACTGGTTCTAAAATTATCAGGCTAAACAGGACATCTTCCAGTTCTTCACAAGAAGAAGTCAAGTCTCCAACGGTTTCAAAAACTATCACGCACAATAAGACAGTCAAACTGATAAACTGTCACATCAGTGGTTCAGGGGATGCCAGTGGAAATGAAGCAGTTAAAACCAACATGAAACACCAGTCAGAGGTGTCAACAAAAGAGCATCCTAGCAAAGAAGAAACGATGGTAAGTCTTTGTTGCTATAAGTACAATGTGCAACATTACCTATACATAATGGATTCTGCCATGAGAAATTCACTTGTCATTGCTGCATCACTTTCATCTTGATATGAACACTTATTTTTGTTTTTAGCCCCTTCAAACCTTATGCACTACATAACAATATATAGGTCAGCCATATGTAGTTCATGGGTGGTGCTAGAATACCTTGGTGCAGGCTTTCCGCAAGGATTTAAAAATAAAATTGTCCATCATCAATTTGGTGACGTACGGCCTTCCATTGTGTTTCCTCAAAATCCTTACCGATGGCATTGCTAATAGGAAGGTACACTTGGCCTACCGATTTCAGCCTAAGTATCTGTTGTGTATAGCAACACAACCAGGGAGGTGACTCCAGGGAGCCGTTACCCAAAAAACTCCCTGGGTGGCCTCCCCTCCCTCCCCATGAGGCCACATGGGCTGACACGCCAGTCTCAACCTTAGCTTCCTATCGAACGGACGTACCGGTTTCGACCTTGGATTTACCACGTGCTTGCCTTCTTGTTGGACTCCTTACCTGTGACTGTGCTTGTAGGGACTTACTTTCTATTTGGTACACTCTTTTTCTAACTGTATTAAACAAACACGCACCCCTTCGTGAGAGAAGGGTTAAATCAAACACTCTTCCTCCATGGTTAACCCCAGAAATAATGCAAGCGATGGCGCTTAGAGATGATCTGCGTAGTCGAAAACTATTTCCTGAATTCAAGCAACAACGTAACCGTGTTAAGTACATGATCAGAGAGGCAAGGAAAAGGTTAATCCGTGACACAGTGAAAGACAGTAAGGATACTTCCACTATCTGGCGCCTATTAAACACTCTAACTAAAGGCTGCCCTGGCACTTCAACAACCATTCCCAGCAGTCTTACTGCAGAAACTTTTAATAATCATTTTCTTTCAGTCGCTGAAACTCTAAATGCCTCAATTAATAGCAGTAAGTATGAATGTTCTAATTTGCTTTCTGAATTCTGTAAACACAGAACAGAGGACACAGACCCCTTCAGCATTCCCTTGCTATCAGTTCATGAGGTGGGTTTGCTCATTAGTAAACTACCAAATAAAAAGTCTTCGGGGCCTGATGACATCAGCCCCCAAATACTTAAGTTATCCCTGCCGTACATAGTAGAGTCTATTACGTACATTTACAACCTTTGTATCAAGCAACATACTTTCCCTAACAAACTAAAATACGCTAAAGTCATTCCACTTCCAAAAACTAAAGATCGTTCTGACCCTAACAACTATCGACCGATTTCATTATTATCAGTTCTATCAAAGCCGCTTGAAAGGCATGTCCACAAACACCTGCTTGCCTACTTAGAAAACCGCAAGCTCCTGCACCCCTTTCAATCCGGATTTCGCCCACAACACTCGTGCCACACTGCACTCACGCGCCTCGTTGACGCATGGCTCCATGGTATGAACAAATCCCAGATAACGGGTGTCGTTTACTTAGACTTTAAAAAGGCCTTTGACCTAATCGATCACACCACTCTAATGACAAAGATTCAGAAATACTTGAATAGTACAGAAGTAGTTGCATTTTTTAAATCATACCTAACTGATCGTAAACAAAAAGTTCTAGTGAATGGATCTTACTCTTCTCTAAAAGATATAAAGTATGGAGTTCCCCAAGGATCCGTGCTTGGTCCCTTATTATTTTGTCTATTCATCAATGACCTGCCACTTCATATAACTTGCAAGAACGTACAATGTGATCTTTTTGCTGATGACACTTCCATTCATATGACTAACAAAGATATACAAGTAATTTCTTCCAACTTGCAGCATAGTCTTGATGAAGTGTCTGAATGGTGTCACAGGAATTCTATGATTGTTCATCCAATTAAAACCAAATCTATGATAATCACCACTCGTCAAAAACACCAGTTAGCACCCCTGTTACTTAACCTTTTATTAAAGGGCAGGCAAATAGAACACGTTAATGAACACCGCCTACTAGGGATTACAATTGACAGTCAGCTTAAGTGGAAGGCTCATACGGACACTCTATGCAGAACGGTAGCCAAAAATCTTTTCATGTTGTCCAAACTGAAATATTACACCGACTCGGACACGCGCAAACTATTCTATAATGCTCACATACGTTCTCATGTTGATTACGCGTCAACGGTGTGGGATGGATGCAGTGAAGTCCACTTGAAGAGACTCAACTCGTTACACAGAAGGGCAGCAAAGTTAATCCTTCCTGACCCACGACTCACAACAGAAGAAAAACTCGCCAAAATAGGATTTCTGCCGCTGCAAGACCACTTCAAATACAATAAGGCTATTTTTATGTTCAAAGTGTGGAAACAGAAAATACCAGAATATATCACAACTCTTTTCTCTAAGTCGGAATCTAGGCTTGGTAATATTAGGCAACTTTTCTTAGTCCCCAAAACAAGAATTGATATATACAAATCTAGTTTGTCATTCGCGGGAACGCAGACTTGGAACACGCTTCCTGATTATGTAAAATCCGCTTCCTCTCTAGCACGTTTCAAAATCAGTCTCTTCAAGTACTTCTCGAAGCAGTCATAATCATTTCGTTGTGAAATATATACTGCCCTGTAACCCTGATTATGTATGCTCCCAATTACAAACTCTGTGTGTGATGGTGTGTGTGTGTGTGTGTGTGTGTGTGTGTGTGTGTGTGTGTGTGTGTGTGTGTCAGTTTAGGTGTGTGAGATTGTCATGGGGATTTCTTTCCCTAAACTAGCAATGTTTTTGTCAGTTTCATTTACATTTAACTATATACTTAGTTTTTTTTTATTTTTATTTTGTCTCGTAGTTTTGTAGCAACGGCAGGTTTGAAAAATGGCTATGTCTGTGACGATGTCAATGCCTCAACCGTTGATAAATAAAGCTTCATTGAATCATTGAATCATTACCTTTATTCCTGGCTCCTTCCTTCGCCTTGGCCTTTGGATTTACTGGGTGCCTTCCTTTGTGGGGCTCCTTGCCTGTGACTGGTGCTTGTGGAGACCTCACGGCTGTACAGAAAGGCCGATTTCTTACTCTTTAGTTTGACCCGCAGCCTGCTGCTGTGGTGTGCGGTAGCCACTCTCCGCTGCGAGCGGGCTATCTAGGTCACTGGCCGGCAGCAAAAATTCCTTCTCTAATCTCTGTAACGGACTGCTCACGTGTGGTGTGTTATGCCTGTGTTTAATGTTCTCTATCTCCTCTTCATCAGTTTTCTACATAAAACCATTTAACCCATATCATACTGAGGCTAAAAGCTTCAAATGTGTACACTGCCACATGTAAGCTACATTATATTACTTACAGATAAGGATATAGACCAATGGCTTTAATTCAAGGGTGGTGCCAGAATGGCTTGGCGTCTAGAGGCGCCAAGCTATTCTGGCACTACCCTTTAACTATTTTAGTCCAACTTATTTCACACACTTGTGTATTCCGAATGATAAAGGTTAACACACTTGTGCACCATTGCCTGCTGGTTCCTGTGTTGATGGTATTATTCAGGGGACGTTTTTTTAAGGGTGCAATCCGAGGATAAAGACAGGTACCGTGTTTGTGTGTGACTGAATAATAAGTTATCTGTGCCTCGCACGGTACTGAGCATGCAGGTCTGAACATTCATTTTCTATGGAATACTGTATGTATAGTGTAATTAATCCCTGTGCTTTGTGCTCTCTTTGTGTTATAGCCTCCAATATTCTCTGTGATACTGTTTAGTAGTATCAGGTACTAACTGTTGTCTGCTCATTCATATTATCCTGGTTCCTTTATTCCAAATGGTGGTAAGGGAAAGACAGTACAGTTATGGCGGGAATAAAACATACACAAGAAACATTTGCACACACAGAATCCTCTCACTTTAAAAGGTTAAATTCTCTATGTAGAGTACGTGGAGGAAGGTCAAAACGAAGACTTGATGAAAAACCAATCAAACTGTGTGAAATGTATGTAGCTGAACTTCAGGAAATGCATTGAATCACTATAGATGAAACTAGTGGACTGTTGTACTCAGATTCGTTTTGTGTGAAATGTTACCATAGACTAATGAAACTGAAAAGAAAATCATCTGCTCGCACTCTTGAGTCTGCAAACAATGCAATTGAACAAGCTAACAAGATATGGACAACTTTTGATCCATCACTCAACAGCTCTGACTGCACTGTGTAGTAAATTTGCACAGCTAGGGAAGGGTGGCCGACCAGTCAAACCTGACTGTGGCGCTAGGCATAAATGTGATGCAAATGACAGTAATATTACTGTGGGCTGTTTCCAACCTCCCAGCACCTCCACACCTACTAAGTGGACAAAGTCACAATCTGAATTTCACGCGCCTAATCAAGCTAATGAAATAATAATAATAATAATGTATATTTTTAAGGCGCCTCTACTTTTGATAGAAAAGTTCTAGGCGCCGTACAAATGACATACTAACATACACAGACCTTGCATCCTACAGCACATATATATGCCCTAACATACTCACTCACGCAACAAGATATACAGGGAAAATAACCTTAGCAGAATAAACACACCAACAAGAAATGCTCACACACACCAAAGATATACGTGTACTATAAAACTAATAACAGATACACTAGGCAGCTCTCACTGACAGCAGCACCAAAAACAAAAATAAAATAATTATAACGGTGAATGCACGTTTAAAGGAATAGATGTGTCTTTAAAGACTGCCGGAAACTATTCGCTGGTTCAACATATCTGAGGGACTGTGGGAGTTTATTCCAGAGAAATGGTCCTTGGTATGAGACAGACCCAGTGTTGATTTTTTTCTTAAATATAAGAGGTCAGTTCAAGTGTGGCGATTAAGTTTACAGTTGCCAGAGGGTCAGCAGGAGGTCACAGAAATGATGAAGTCTTAAATGATCACATACTTTGTAACACACACACAAACAGAATGGATAAGTCAACAAAAACTTTTTTACACAAGTTTACTGCGCATGCGGTACTGTTGCTGCGTTGGTGTTCGGCGCTGTCACAAAAGCTTTGTTCTGCTTGGCACACGCGGCTGTGAAACGTGTTCACGATGACGCACTGGTGCGTATTTCACTGCGTAAAGATAAAGCTTAGTGCGTCCGAGTACATTTTTTTAACGTCATTCTGACGCAGAGCTCGGATCACTAGTGTGTCAGAGGTGGCTTTAGAGGGTCAGATACGCACATCTCTGCGTAATAATCATCACTGAGACCTCTCGCCAAAAGACTTAGTTCTCACAGTCGGAAAGCGTAATAGTTTAGTGTCTGCTGAGGAACGGAGCTGTCTTGAAGGTGTGTACACATGAAGAAGCTCAGAAAGATAGACAGGTCCATTAGAAGTAGACAGACAGGTATGACAGATGGACAGAACTTTGTATTGTACCCTGGATGTGATAGGCAACCAATGGAGTGAACGCAAGATGGGTGTGATGTGGTCTGACTTCTTTGCCTTGACAACAAGCCGTGCTGCTGAGTTCTGCACCCTCTGGAGCCGATCCAGAAGGTACTGAGGACAGCCACACAGGAGTGCATTGCCGTAATCGAGTCGGGACAAGACAAAGGAGCAGACCAGCGTTTTAGTGGCTTCTGGTGTAAGAAGATGCCCGATGGAGCTAATGCGATGCAGTTCAATGAATGCAGATCTACAGGCATTCAAAACTTGTTGTTTTAGTGAGAGGCAGCAATCGATAGTGACGCCAAGATTTCTCACCTGATCAGAAAAGCTAACTTCAGTGTCTAGGATTGTGATGGACTGCGGCAAGGAGGAAGATATTCTGGTAGAGGAAACTAGCATGGCTTCAGTTTTATCTTCATTCGGTTTTAATTTGTTGGCTATCATCCATGTTCTAACATCAGAAACTGACTGTTGCACACACTGGATGATGGCATTGACCTGCTCAACATGGCCTGATTTATACAACTGCGTGTCATCAGAGTACGCGTGGTGAGAAATTGGGCGTGCAGCTATGACACCCGACAAGGGCTGCATATACATAATGAAGAGCACAGGCCCAAGGACTGACCCTTGGGGTACTCCGAAACACAGAGGGGCGGCAACTGAAAGATGACCACAGACAGAAACAGTCTGTGACCGGTTAGACAAATATGATTTGAACCAATCAAAAACCTGTCCCTGGATACCAAAGACACGTTCAAGGCGACAGAACAAGGTGAAATAGGCCTCCTCGTCTTTTGTAAATGGTGCTTGCAATTCCCCTTGTTGTTGGAGTGTTGTTTTGAAGAAAGGTGATGTTGCAGCATCTACCGTGGTTTTGACTGGTGTGGTAGGCAACATCACCTTTCTCTCTCGGACCCTATCTGACGTGCGTGTCGTCTTTTCAGTTTGAACATTCATCTTTTGAACTTGTCAAAGTGAAGCTCTAAAACTGTATTGACAAGCAGTTCTGAATATCTGCAGTGAAGGATAAACGATCAATGGCGCAGATGTTACGCACAGTTCTTGTAGCAGAAGGAGGGGGAGGTGCTAACACATTCAGTTCTGAAATGACACATAGATGGTCAGAGGCAATAGCGTCAGTCACCAGGGCTGAATGCAAAATGTCACTGTCGCACCTGGAAATTCATACAGAAAGACCAGTAAAAGACAAAGAAGGCAAGCCTATTGCAGACAGAGCAGACCAACTCGACAGATGGGCCGAGTATTTTGAAGAGTTACTGAACAGACCTAGCCCACCCGACCCCCCCGACATCCAGCCGGCAGAGACCGACCTACCCATCAGCTGTGACAGACCCAGCCGGGAAGAGATCAGAAAAGCAGTGGCATTTTTGAAGAATGGCAAAGCAGCAGGGCCAGATGGCATCCCAGCGGAGTCTCTGAAAGCAGACCTAGAGACAACAGTTGAGATGCTGTACCCACTGTTTGGAAAGATCTGGGAAGAGGAGGTGATGCCAGCTGACTGGAAGGAGGGGTACCTAATCAAGCTTCCCAAGAAAGGCGATCTCAGCAAGTGTTCCAACTACAGAGGAATCACCTTGCTGTCAGTACCAGGAAAGGTCTTCAACAGGATCATCCTAGAGAGAATGAAGAGCTCCGTTGACCCCCAGCTGAGAGACCAGCAAGCAGGATTCAGGAAGAACCGATCATGTACAGACCAGATCGCCACTCTCCGCATCATCGTGGAACAGTCTCTGGAGTGGAGCTCCCCGCTGTACGTCAACTTTGTGGATTATGAGAAAGCATTTGACAGCGTGGACCGAGAGACTCTGTGGAAACTCCTACGACACTACGGTGTACCCACAAAGCTCGTCCGCCTGATCAAGAGCAGCTATGATGGCGTGACATGTCGCGTGATCCACGAAGGGCAGTTCACCAGAGAGCTCCAGGTCAGAACTGGTGTCAGGCAGGGGTGTCTGCTGTCTCCGTTCCTCTTCCTACTGGCCATAGACTGGGTCATGAAGATGACCACAGAGCACAGACGAAGTGGAATACAGTGGACACTGTGGACACAGCTTGACGACCTCGATTTTGCAGACGACTTGGCATTACTGTCCCACACTCATCAACAAATGCAGGACAAGACCACGAGGCTTGCTGACATCTCGTCCCAAGTGGGCCTCACCATTCACAAACAGAAAACAAAGACAATGAGGCTGAACGCAACCAGGGAAGAACCAGTCTTGCTTGCTGGCACCCCGTTGGAGGAGGTGGAGTCCTTCACCTATCTCGGGAGCATCATAGACAAAAAAGGCGGCACTGATGCAGATGTCAGAGCACGAATCGGTAAAGCCAGAGCAGCCTTTCTCCAGTTGAAAAAAGTGTGGAGTTCCAGAGAGCTGTCACAACACACCAAAGTCCGGATTTTCAACTCCAATGTAAAAGCAGTTCTCCTATATGGAGCAGAGACATGGAGATTGACAAAAACCACAGTCAACAGAGTACAGACCTTCATGAACAGTTGCCTTAGAAGAATTTTGAAAATCCACTGGCCAGAGAAGATCAGCAACGTCAGACTCTGGGAGAGAACAGAGCAGATAACAGCAGAGAATGAAATTGGGCGAAGAAGATGGGGATGGATCGGTCACAGTCTGAGAAAGCCAGCTTCCAGTATCACTAGGCAGGCATTGTCATGGAACCCCCAGGGAAAGAGGAAAAGAGGTAGGCCGAGAAACTCCTGGCGTCGAGACCTCCAAGCAGACATCAAGAGACTGGGAACCACCTGGAGTAGAATCGAAGGAGAAGCACAGGACAGGAGTTGCTGGAGGTCTCTCGTCGACGGCCTATACCCGGGTAGGGGTGACAGGCGTAAGTAAGTAAGTAAAGCACCTGGAAATTACCCAATCTAGTATGTGACCATGCCTATGGGTCGGCACATTTACAGCTTGAGACATGTTGAACATGTGCAAAACGTCCAAAAGCTTGGCTGTATAAGTGTGGTTCGGACGATCATAATGAAAGTTGAGATCGCCCAATATGAGCACATCGCCCTTGCATGAGTTGCACATGTCCAACAAGTCTGGAAACTGTTCAATAAACATACTGTCAGTCAGTTTATTTTTTCTATTTGGTGGAGGGCGATATAAACAAAATAAATTGATAGGTTTGCATGGGAGGCCGAGCTTCACTTCGACAAGTTCAAAAGATGAATGTTCAAACTGAAAAGACGACACGCACGTCAGATAGGGTCCGAGAGAGAAAGGTTTTGTTGGTGAAATCAGTCTGTTGCCTACTACACCAGTCAAAACCACGGTAGATGCTGCAACATCACCTTTCTTCAAAACAACACTCCAACAACAAGGGGAATTGCAAGCACCATTTACAAAAGACGAGGAGGCCTATTTCACTCACTTCTGAAGACTTAAAATGTTAAAGTCAGGAGACAAACAGACTGTCATATGTAAAACTAGAGGACAGCCCATAGTCTTGAAGAAAATAGTAAAATAAAAAAAATCATCTTTAGCATCATCCCCATTGAGAAAGAAAAGAGCTAACCAACCGCAAAAGTTTAGAGAAGATGTGTCGGGAACATCAGTAGATGATTCTGTGCGACAGCAGGGCACAGAGCTAAAGTGCACCACAAAGGTGACTAGAGAACAGATTCTTAAAGCTGGATGTGGGCTTGTACAAATGGCAGCTAAACAAGGGGCAAGAATGAGAGCCAAACTTGCATTAAGTTGGGCTAAACACAGACAACACAAAGTTCCTGAGGGATGCTGGAATCAAGATGAGCAGTGAAAGACAAGAGCGACAGCTTCAGAAAGATCTGATGTGTGGAAACATTAGAACTGACAACAATGCTCTCTATTTTTATGACAGAT
Source organism: Semisulcospira habei (assembly GCA_036245525.1). NCBI lineage: Eukaryota > Metazoa > Mollusca > Gastropoda > Semisulcospiridae > Semisulcospira > Semisulcospira habei. The sequence continues at coordinate 139,152,135 of BTPG01000006.1, forward strand.
CAACCGGCAGAAAAACAAAAAAAGACATCCCTGTTGTCACCGTTGAAGACATTCCACTCTTTTTCTCTAACCTTTTTGACCAGTACCAGGCGAAACAAAAGCTGACTTGGCATGATAACAACATTCCCAATGAAGAAGTCTGAGTTAAAATTGGTGGTGACCATGGGGGCGATAGTTTTAAACTTGTACTGCAAGTAGCAAATGTTGAAAACCCCAACTCAATGGAAAACACATTCTTGCTCTTCATAGTGGAGTGCAAAGACAGTGCTGAAAACCTGAGAAAACTTTTGGGTCCACTAAAACACCAAATCTCCAGCCTGGAAAACATGACATGGAATGGAAAGAGAATCAGGCTTTTTATGTTTGGTGACTACGATTTCCTACTGAAATTTTTTGGACTTTCAGGTGCTCAGAGCATGTATCCATGTTTGTGGTGTAAGATCTCTAAAACACAAACACAAAAGTCCACAGCAGAACAGATACCATTTCAAGAAAGAAGTCTGAACAACATCAAGAGTGATTACTGGAGGTTTAAGAAGGCTGGAAAACCAAAGAAGAACGCAAAAGCCTTCAACAATGCGGTTATGGTCCCCATCTGGGATGTGCAACTAACACACGTTGCACCTCCATACCTGCATCTGCCGTTAGGCATAACAAAAAAGCACCATGATCTCCTTGAGAAAGACTGTCATGAGTTAGACAAATTAATAGCAAAGTCCCTAGCAAATGAAGACACGGTCGATATAGACAGCACAAGCCCAGAGTTTCAGATGTATGTTGAGGGCCTCCATACAGTTCATGAGAAAATCAAAATGAAACAGCAGCATGAAACAGTCTACAAACTTGTTTTTAATAATAATAATAATAAGCGCATTAAATAGGCGCTTTATCCCAATTGAAAATTGGCTCAAAGCGCCGCCGCGAACTGAACCCAACAAGCACGCTCACGTGAATCACACGCATTCGCTCACAGACTGTACTAGTACATATACACAGAACATTCACGTGGTGCTAAGGGCAAGCTCAAGTGAGCTACTGTAGTTTTTGGAAATTCAAAATCATTTGTATTTGAAATTTGATGAAGTGGGCTGAAGCTGATACCAAAGTGGAGGGGGAGGAAGAGCCGGAGTACCCGGAGAAAGAACCCCCGACGGTCTGCCCAAATTAACGGTGACACTTACTAGAGGAGAAAAATCCGACGCCGGAACCCGTAATCGAACCTCGCACCCTTAGCATTGGTGGCAGGCGCCTTAACCACTGCGCCATGGACCGCCCCAAGAGCTGTATGGACAGACTCCAGATGAAGATATCAGAGATCAACAACAAAAACTGTTTGACACAGTGGACCAGCTTGAAGACGAAATTAAACAGCTTAATACAAGCCAACATTTACCATTTTTATCAGGACCAGTCACAGCAAACCTAGACTCGACATTGCAAAGTCACAACATTTCACTTCAGGCATACCATGGACGAGCATTTATAGGTAATCACTGCAATAAGTACATGAAAGCAAATGTGTTAGAAAGCCTTAGCGAGAGTGATTACAAAGTAAAGTAGGTAAAAGCACTGTCAGGGGAGAGAAGTGTGCATGATCGACCAGTGATCACAGATCTACTGTGGCCAAAGCACAAAAAAAAGAGATAGGAAAGAGGGGGTGTGCTAAGAAAGTGACTGGAAGCAATGCATATGGAAGCCCCCACGAAGGGGGGCGTATCACATATCCCACTGTTCCATCCACTCAGTGCATGGAAATTTAAATCTAGATTTAAATTTCCATGCACTGAGTGGATGGAACAGTGGGATATGTGATACGCCCCCCTTCGTGGGGGCTTCCATATGCATTGCTTCCAGTCACTTTCTTAGCACACCCCCTCTTTCCTATCTCTTTTTTTTGTGCTTTGGCCACAGTAGATCTGTGATCACTGGTCGATCATGCACACTTTTCTCCCCTGACAGTGCTTTTACCTACTTTACTTGGGAGTCCTGCCAGCAGGATCCGGTACGGGCCTTGCGCATTTACCTGCGCAGATCGCAGCCTCTCCGACGGGCCCCCACCCGGGTCTGCCCTGGGGGACTTGGGTGGGGTTGACTACTTTTTAGTTCCCAGGGTCACCCTGGTCAGCCCCACAGGGTGGGTTTCCCTTCTACTCTGGGGCATGTGTTTCTGTCTATCCTTGGTCCATTCACCTGTATTTGCCTTTTTAAAACTCCCAACTGTCTGCACTGCCTGTAGCTCTTGATATTAGATGTGTGTTGCTAAATGGTCTTAGCTTTATTTAGGCCCCATGCGTAGGTTTATTTAACGTATTGGACCGGCTGGCGACATACATTCAATATTCTGTTTAGTTTTTTTTTTTTTTCAGAAGCAGTGCAGGCACGTCCTGAGAAAGCCTTGTTGCTGTCGGGACGTTAAGCAATGTACAATCAATCAATCAATCTCCGACGGGGATGGAAACGCCTCTTCCGGCCCCTGAGACATAGCAGGAATGATATTCGGCGCAGACAATATCTTCTTGGCTGCGCTCGGTCGTCCGAGCCACATACGAGGACCTCTCCCCGGAGGGGCCTAATTCGTGGCACGAGGTCAGAGCGGTCTCCACAAGCCTCGCCTTTGACCGCAACTGTGCTGTGAGAGACATCGTGGCCGCCGTTGGGTGGCAGGAGAGTTCCACCTTCACCCGCTTTTACCTCAGGGACCTCTCGGGCCAGCGCGAGAACCTGACGTGATGTCTCGGCGGCACAGCACTCCCTCCTGGCGCCTCCGCTGCCCTACGTAATGCAGACCTGCCTACCATTACGGATTTTTCCGTATTTTTACGGATTTTAGACCTAGAATACGAAAATACGCAAAGGTCTTAAAAAATACGAATTTTGGCACTTTTTTTTTTTTTTTGGGTAATAAGACGTTCGTTTTGGGTTTTAAGACGATTCGTGTTTCACACAGCGCCATACATCGGTTTCAAAGGAGAAGAAGCCTAAACGACAGCAGACATTCTTGTCTTCATACACGGATGAGTGGCAATTTCTTGTGCAGTCTAAGAAGGGGCCGACGTTCGTCCACTGCTTGGCGTGTGTCAGATTTTAGTTGTGATCACGGTGGACGTAGTGATTGTGAGAGGCATGTTGCCGGCCAAAATCACAAAACGGCGGAACATCAGTGGAAGAATCTTCCAAAGACACAAAACATTACAGCTTTATTCAAAAAAGCAGATCAGCTCAGAGGATAGCAAAAAAGAATTCACTCGGCAAGTCACAGATGCTGAAGTATGCATGGTGCAGTTTATTGCTGAATGCAACCTACCACAGAATGACAGCCATGTTTTAGACAATGTTTCCTGATTCTAAGATCGCCAAAGGTCGGCCATTTCACTTCTTCAGTTTTTGTTAAAAATAGATGTGTTATCGGTACCTTAATAATCAAATGTTATATATGTTTAGAACAATGAAAATATTAAATTTGTTATTTAAAATTACACAAACTGTTGTTTCTTAGTTTATTTTAATATGGCCAAGGTAGACAATTTACGCTCAGTAAGTTATTAACATTGTAAGAATGTAAGTGAACCAATCATTGCTGCTTTTCTGAATGACTTGGTGTAGCCTACACAATTGAATTATTTAAACTTCTAAATTTAAAATAATAAATAAAAAGTTTTTGTTTTTTTTTAAAGTTTTTTTTAAATGCAGTGATTACATTACTTCTTCTTCATCTTCACTAAGTTACATGTACACTTGTCAAATTCCTACTTACATTGATTCGCCGAGAGTGAAAATACGAATTTTGGTCCCAGAATACCACATTTTGCCAGTCAGAATACTGAAACTGAAAATCTGAGGTAGGCAGGTCTGGTAATGCTTAGTTGAAATAGTCGGGAGTTCATGGGTGGGACCGAAAAAAAGTTGAATCCTGAAGTGAGGGTCTTGGGGCACATTTTAAGTGAAAATTACTTTTAAAATTTTTGTTAATAAAAAATCTGGAAATCCGGCTGTAGCTGGAAAAATCCCACCCATGGGAGTTTGCACCCAGGACGCCGTACTAAGCATGTTAGAAGGCCGGGGTATGGTGGGCGGCACCCTCCTCCTTTTCGTTATTCTTCCTATTAGTAATGCCATCGGTAAGGATTTTGAGGAAACAAAATAATTTTTCTCTAAAATGTATTTTTTCAAAATATACTTACCGATGGCATTACTCAAAGGGTCCTCCCACCTGCCCCGCTTGCCACCAGCTACGTTTGCTTAGCGTGAGACTGGCATGTCAGCCCATGTGGCCTCATGGGGAGGGAGAGGAGGCCACCCAGGGAGTTTTTTGAGTAACGGCTCCCGGAGTCGCCTCCCTGGTTGTGTTGCTATACACAATGGATACTTAGGCTGAAATCGGTAGGCTAAGTGTACCTTCCTATTAGTAATGCCATCAGTAAGTATTTTTCGAAAAAATACATTTTAGAGAAAAATTCATTTTTCAGTCCCTGTCAAAATTGCCTGTCTGATGTAGAGGATTTTCTGAAAACAGAAAGCCTGTCTTGGTGCCTGCACCAGGCTATTCTGACACCACGCTTGAACTGTCATGCTTGGTCTTTCTACTGAAATTTGATGTGGTTTTCAAGGGACATCTCCCATTTAAAAAAAACAAACCACATTTGCACTTCTTGTGTTAAAGTTGTATTATGTGTGAATGCAAAGCATCACACAAAATTTATCTGATGTTGAAGAATTGTGCAGCATGGTAAAAATAGCAGGACAGTATGACATAACATTAACCCATTACATCCTATTCCTATGGCTGATTTTGTAAAATTTGTCCTATGAAGGCTACATTATGGATTAGGACCCCTACCCGGGTCTGCCCTGGGGGACTTAAGTGGGGTTAGGTACTTTTTAGTTCCCAGGGTCACCCTGGTCAGCCCCACAGGGTGAGTTTTTCTCTCTATTCTGGGGCATGTGTTTCTGTCTACCCTTTGTCCATTCACCTGTATTTGCCTTTTTAAAACTCTCCCTACTGTCTGCACTGCCTGTAGCTCTTGATATTGGATGTGTGTTGCTAAATGGTCTTAGCTTTATTTAGGCCCCATGTGTTAGGTTTATTTAACGTATTTGACCGGCTGGCGACATACATTCAATGTTCTGTTTATTTTTTTTTTTTTTTTCACAAGCAGTACAGGCACGTCCTGAGAAAGCCTTGTTGCTGTCTGGACGTTAAGCAATGTACAATCAATACAATCAATACATTATGGATTAGGAGATAGATCAACCATTTTAGTTCAAGGGTGGTGCCAGAATAGCATGGCGCCTCAGGCGCCAAGCTATTCAGGCACCACCCTTGAATAATCATAGTTAAATGTGTTTCAAGCAATAGGTGTATCAGGATGAAAAGGATTAACTACCCTGTTGTGTTTCAGGACACTGATGAAAACCCAAGTCCTCCAAAGAAGCCGGTGAAGATCAAGAGAATTGCGTGGCCTTAGTTTACCGTGTTTTATTAACTCATCTGGTTTTCAGAGATAAAATAGTTTGAGGGGCTAAACTTCTATGGATAAATTTCACAAACTATTTTTTTTCTGAAAGTTAGTTTTGTAATCTGATGGTATGTGTATGCATGTGACAATGTAGGAGAGAACCTATTACATGGCAGTGATATCGTACATATTAAATAATGGGCGAATGGTTTTACATTTTATGTGACATAATGATGGAGGTAAACCTTGCAGAAGGTGGTGGTTTGTTTTAGGAGTTGAAGGAGACCGAGTGAATCTGTGAGTAAATATTTTTGGAACTGAATGGATTACCGACTTCAGGTGGATATGTTATTAACACAACATAATCCAGATTCTTTTGAATTTCAATAATTTTTGGGTGACAACCCATTTAGCCCTGAATCCCTACAACAGGATATTAATTGACCATGATAATTCAAGGGTAGTGCCAGATTAGCTTGGCGCCTTCAGGCGCCAAGCTAATCTGGCACTACCCTAATCTGGCACTACCCTTGAATTATCATGGTCAATCCATCCCTTGCAACTGGTACATAGTCGTTAGACAACACCTCCAAAATTTGAGAAATGGGACTTTGGGGCTAAAATGGTTAATGTATGTGCGCATAAATGGGATTTCATACATTATAACGGAGGTTTGTGCAGTGTTTGGTGTACCTGCTGCAGTAACTGTGTCCGTGATGTTTGAAGTTTCAGCCTGAAACTCTAAGGTCCAAAATGACACAAACCACACAGTTAGATGAAGGACACAGTTGAGAAACTTGTGATGTGAACAGTTAAAGTTGAGCATTATTCCTGTTAGAGATACAAGATTGGACAGTTGATACCCACCCCTCCCATAATCGATCGATTTATTTGATCCTCTCGGTAAATATACAAACCCCCCCGCCAACCAATACAACCAATGCCTTAATCGCCTAGCCATTTTAGTTGCATTCCAGAAATCATTTAAAGCAACAATTTTGATCAGCTGCCAACCCGCGATTATTAAGCCAGATCCCCCACCCCACATAAATAATTAATGCTGCCATTGACTGCTTTAAACAAAATTATTATATTACATTATAAAATGAATCAAGACGAATTGCTACTTTTAAACGATATCTGTGCTGTAGAGAACAAAGATTTAGACTCTAAAAAACAACGCCTTCTCTCTGTTGTTGTTTCTGGAAAATCAAAAGCTTTTCTTGGTAAACAATACATGACAGAAGACATAGAATCTCTCACCGCTGACGAGCTAATCAAACTACATTCAAAATATGAAAATCACATTAGTTCACTAATGACACGTGATTTGAGTCGATCTCTTGTCTGCCTATACACAAAAGCTGTGAGTCACTTCCTACCTGTTGATAGTGACAGCCTTTCACATGATCTAGAAAGCAACCCCATAGTTTCAAGTTCAATAGGCAAATTAGCATGCCTTATGTTTTACAAGTTTGGGAATTACCTTGCACCTGTGGTAACCTTACTTGTTACTAGTAGTCATATTGATTTTTCTAAAATAAATTTTAAATTAGAAGAAAATGGACGAGACCCAGACGACTCCACATCAGAGTCCTGTCTTGGCACAAGTTCAAACGGTGACTAAGGTTAAAAGTCCAGGTCGAATAGAGGTGGGAAAAGATTAGCTGAATATAACATACAAAAAAAAAAAAAAAAATTACACCTTCAAGCATTAACAGAAAAGATTCAAGTAACTGACACACCGTCAACAGCTCCAACCCCAGTGCAAGTGTCACTACCGCCAGGGCCAACACCCTCACACTCCCAAAGAAGTGAGAGACAAACAACTGAGTCTAAACCTGAAACAACAAAATATATAGTTGCTGGATTTGTTTTCGGATTTGGTTACGTAGGTTACCAATTATACAAAAAAATACAAACCAAACGCTCGAACAGTGTCCAAAAAATCAAACACTCCAAAAACAAAAGAAGAAGTCTCCACATTACCAGCAACACCCAAAGCCGTGGACCCATTTTACATGCAGTAAATAAATTTATTATTTTAATTTTTGTGGAATAAGAAAATGAGCGACACAAAGAACATAATAAACCTTGTCTATCACTCTGCTGTAATAAGCGGGCTAACAGTTGCTTATTCTATGCTGGGAAAAAGTCTTCTCAAAATGAAATCGGCAGACTTGAGTAGATTAGACTTCAAAGACAGTGCTAAGCTAGTTGCAGTTGTAACAGCGTCAATTGCTACAAAAGACTTTCTCGTCAAACAAGGAATTATTCCAGAAAATGTTTCTAAGTAAATAAAAAATATGACAACAATAGCTATTATGATTGGTGGTGCAGTTGTTAATGCATTGGCATTTAGTGGATCAAACTATCTCTTTTCAAAAATGGGTAGAGAGGAATCAGCAGAAGAAATGAAGCGTCACAATGAGGCATCTGAAAAACTAGCTCAAGCCCAACAAGATTACGAGAAGCAAAGAATTGAGAAACTTGATTTTATCAATGAAAAACTCAGACTTATCTCTTTTCAAAAATGGGTAGAGAGGAATCAGCAGAAGAAATGAAGCGTCACAATGAGGCATCTGAAAAACTAGCTCAAGCCCAACAAGATTACGAGAAGCAAAGAATTCAGAAACTTGATTTTATCAATGAAAAACTCAGACTTGAAGGTCATGCACAGCATACATTTTCAAATGTCGATGACGCGATCAAAGAATATTTTCTTGTTACTGGCGAAGACATGACCATCCCGCAACCAAAACTTAGTGACTACTACCAGCCAAGCCCAGAACAAAGAAATGGAGAAATAATATTTGTTCTAGTAGGAATGACATTTGTATATTTTACAGGAGTTTTTATTGCTAGAAGAAATGATTGACGTAGGAGCTAAACTATCAAAAATATATTACTCTCCTGTTGGTTACTGGAAAGGAAAAACCGCAATAGAAAAATTACATGCTGCTGTGGGTGGGGATGTCACACTCGAACAAATAAAACAGTGGCTACAAAAACAAGCAATTTGGCAAATTTATTTACCTGCTCCAAGAAAAATGACAAGACCTCATTTTGTAAATACTATCCCTAATGACACCCATCAAATGGATCTTCTGTTCTTGCCACATGATACAATAAGAAAGAAACGATACAAGTATGCATTAACTGTTGTCGACATAGCTTCGAGGTACAAGGATGCTGAACCCATAACTGACAAGAATGCTACCACAGTGGCCACTGCGTTAACAAAAATATATAGTCGTGGTCCTTTAAAATTTCCCAGGCTTGTGCAAGTCGATGATGGATCTGAATTTAAAGGCGCTGTTAATCAGTTATTTGCAAAGCATGGAGTGCTAGTGCGGCGAGGCATACCGGGCGTGCATAGATCACAGGCTATTGTTGAAAACTTTAACAAGCAATTATCAGAGAGACTTTTCAGCTATCAGTATTTTAAGGAACTCATGCATGATGCACGTAACACTGAGTGGGTTAAGAGATTACCGTCTGTGATAAAAGCAATGAATAACGAGGGCCAGCTTAAACCTGTTGATGCTATTAAATTGAAAACAATACCGTCAGGGTCAGAAATAAAAACAAAAGCGCCAGACACTAGCTTGTTTACAAAACAGGTAAGATATTTGTATCAACCCGGTGAGGCTGAGAATGATGTCAGACGTAGGGCAACTGATCCAATATGGTCTACGTCTGTCCACAATATAAAAAAAATAGTTCCTGGCACTAATGCATCGATTTATTATCTATATGAGCCTGCACCTCAGAGGGCATTTGTTCGAGAAGAATTACAGATTATTCCCCCCAGACACTGTTACGCATTTTTAATCATTTCATCAACTAATTCATCGATTAGTTCATAAACCAGTTCATCGGCTATTTCTTCAGATAACTTAAGCGCATAATGCCCAGGTGCATAAGCCTTTTCCTTAGTGTGAAACACTCGTTTTGTGTCTCCAACTGCAAGTGACTTCTTATGTGTTTGGATCATTTCAATATTGTGTCTATTTGACCTCAGTGTCTTGTTTGGATAATCAGGCATCAGTTCTCCATCTAATACTTGCTTGTAATGTTCATGGCGATTGTCTTTATTTTTTATTGCTGTTTTCTTGATACCTTTGGCTTTTGACTGACTGCCTTTTTGGTGCAGTATAGAATACATTTTTGACATCAGTCCAACGTACTCAAATATTGGCACAACATTTAGTTCATCTTTAAACTTACCAGGCACTTTCTTATTCTGTGTGCTGTACAGCGGGTGATCCTTAGGGTAATCAGACGTGTCATACATATGTAGTTCTGTTTTCATGTCTTCATAAAAGTCTTCAGTAGGCACATCAATGATCATAGAGTCAGTGTCAGTGTATAACAGATGGCACTCAGGATACTTCAGTTTGAAGTAATCATAATAAAATTCAAGCATCAGCAATTTTGGTCACAACACACCAAAGTCCGGATTTTCAACTCCAACGTAAAATCAGTTCTCCTATATGGAGCAGAGACTTGGAGATTGACAAAAACCACAGTCAACAGAGTACAGATCTTCATAAACAGTTGCCTTAGAAGAATTTTGAAAATCCACTGGCCAGAGAAGATCAGCAACGTCAGACTCTGGGAGAGAACAGAGCAGATAACAGCAGAGAATGAAATTGGGCGAAGAAGATGGGGATGGATTGGTCACAGTCTGAGAAAGCCAGCTTCCAGTATCACTAGGCAGGCATTGTCATGGAACCCCCAGGGAAAGAGGAAAAGAGGTAGGCCGAGGAACTCCTGGCGTCGAGACCTCCAAGCAGATATCAAGAGACTGGGAACCACCTGGAGTAAAATAGAAGGAGAAGCACAGGACAGGAGTCGCTGGAGGTCTCTCGTCGACGGCCTATACCCTGGTAGGGGTGACAGGCGTAAGTAAGTAAGTAATCAGCAATTTTGATCGCTCAAGAATTGCCATACCAATGAATACTGGCTTGTCCAGTTTAACAATCTTTTTTTTGAGTGTCACTGCATACAATGATGGATGAAACTCTTTATACCCTGTGTACTGCGGCTTACCTGTAAGTTTAATTGCACCCGATTCATTTGTGACAAGTCTCACATCTTTGCGGTGATGAGGATTTTCCATCGTCTTACCAAAACAGGCATTGTTCATAAGCTTAAAGAAGTCTTTGTCAAATGCAGTGTTACCATCCCTTGCACGCAATGTTGTGTTTTTCATTATGTAATCTTTCATAAAAGCACTCTGATCAAATTTACCCCCCACCCGGGTCTGCCCTGGGGGACTTGGGTGGGGTTAGGTATTTTTTAGTTCCCAGGGTCACCCTGGTCAGCCCCACAGGGTGGGTTTTTCTCTCTATTCTGGGGCATGTGTTTCTGTCTACCCTTTGTCCATTCACCTGTATTTGCCTTTTTAAAACTCTCCCTACTGTCTGCACTGCCTGTAGCTCTTGATATTGGATGTGTGTTGCTAAATGGTCTTAGCTTTATTTAGGCCCCATGTGTTAGGTTTATTTAACGTATTTGACCGGCTGGCGACATACATTCAATGTTCTGTTTATTTATTTATTTTTTTTCACAAGCAGTGCAGGCACGTCCTGAGAAAGCCTTGTTGCTGTCGGGACGTTAAGCAGTGTACAATCAATCAATCAATCTGATCAAATTTAATACCTCTGTGAACTTTCTTTAGTATTAACCCATGTCTGATGTAAAACTGCAGCAAGCGATAGTGGCAAACGTAATTGAATTTGTCATTCAAATTTGGCACAAGTTGTGGTAATCATGTAGGTGGTGTGGGTACTCCAGGTCAACTTCAACGATCCAACCCTTTTTGTGATCCCGATCATAATTCATAATTTCGTTTGTTAATTTTGTTATATCACACTGTGACAGATCATGTAGACGAAAGTTTTTCAAGGGCAATAACTCACACATTGCAAATCCATAAAGGTTATTAGCGTCCAAGTACGTAATGAATGACCTTGGCCTTGAGGGGTCAAAGTCATCAAGATATTTGTTGTTGGCTTTGGCATAGTTGTTTGCGGCTGTACTAATACCTCCCCTCCCCCCACCCGAGTCTGCCCTGGGGGACTTGGGTGGGGTTAGGTATTTTTTAGTTCCCAGGGTCACCCTGGTCAGCCCCACAGGGTGGGTTTTTCTCTCTATTCTGGGGCATGCGTTTCTGTCTACCCTTTGTCCATTCACCTGTATTTGCCTTAAAACTCTCCCTACTGTCTGCATTGCCTGTAGCTCTTGATATTGGATGTGTGTTGCTAAATGGTCTTAGCTTTATTTAGGCCCCATGTTGTAGGTTTATTTAACGTATTTGGCCGGCTGGCGACATACATTCAATTTTCTGTTTAGTTTTTTTTTTTTTTTTTTCACAAGCAGTGCAGGCACGTCCTGAGAAAGCCTTGTTGCTGTCGGGACGTTAAGCAATGTACAATCAATAATACCTCCCCTCAAACCACGTTCCACCATTTCACCCATCGTACAATCAGACAACAGGTCTATAAATATCTTGCTGGATTTAAAAAATGCATCCCATGTCATGCCAGGACTAGTTATGTAGCAAGCTGGGTCAAGACTGTAGTGTAACAAACCCTTTTCACGATAACTTTTAAATACGTCTGTTAGCAAACAGACATCAGCTTTCAAGTACTGGTCATCGTAGTCACCAATCGTTTCACACCCTAGTTTTTCCCATGCATCGAGGGCATGCTTGTAATCAGAGTCAGAAATTCCTTTACCATTTAGTGTAGAATAAAATTTCTCTTTTGGAGGTAGTCTCCTTTCTTCAAACACAACCCAGTGATCAATGTACTCATAGGGATAGACTCCTTTCTTAATTAATTCTGGCTCAAAATATTTACTTGTTATTGGATACTCAGTCAGACCTTCTGCCAGACTAGCAAGCCCTAAGGACAAATGTTGCATGGAGTCATAAAATGCTAATTTGTTGTCCAGCCTAAAAGTCAAGTATTTTTCAGTTGTCTGGGCAATACAACTAATTTTTTTGTAAGACTCATCCACAGCCTGCATGATAATATGTGAATCATACCCTTTGAGATTGTGAAAAAAGATAGGCAGTTTGTATGCCTTGGGATCTATTTTTAATTTCAAGTTATCACCATGGGCAGCACCTCTGTAACGCCCAGTTATGTGGTCATGGTCACGAACTTTATCACCCTTCAGAAGTTGATCCCCCCACCCGGGTCTGCCCTGGGGGACTTGGGTGGGGTTAGGTACTTTTTAGTTCCCAGGGTCACCCTGGTCAGCCCCACAGGGTGAGTTTTTCTCTCTATTCTGGGGCATGTGTTTCTGTCTACCCGAGGTCCATTCACCTGTATTTGCCTTTTTAAAACTCTCCCTACTGTCTGCACTGCCTGTAGCTCTTGATATTGGATGTGTGTTGCTAAATGGTCTTAGCTTTATTTAGGCCCCATATGTTAGGTTTATTTAATGTATTTGACCGGCTGGCGACATACATTCAATGTTCTGTTTCTTTTTTTTTTTTTCACAAGCAGTGCAGGCACGTCCTGAGAAAGCCTTGTTGCTGTCGGGACGTTAAGCAATGTACAATCAATCAATCAATCAGAAGTTGATCACAACCTCCTAAAGGTTGTTCACAAATCCAACACATCAATGCTGTATGAAAATTCTGTTTGTCTTCTTTTGTCATCACCGAAGGCATCTGACAGTTTTCCAGATACTGTACTACCAGGCTATACAGTTGTCTCATTTCTGTTAAAAACTCAGCTGCTGCATTTTCACCTCTGTAGATAACAGGTTCTGTATGCTGGCCGTCTGACCTAACAAGAATATATCCGAAAGAACACACCACTTGATCACTTAATTTTACGGCCTTTGGTAATGATTCTGGAACAGGACCCTCATATGGTACAACCGGTGATTCAAAATCAGCATACACTACAAACGGCAGCTTTTGCTGATTAACATAGTTCTTGAAATATACCTGGCTACCAGGATCTGGATACCTAAGTATTGTTTGAATGTCATCAGCCGACCTACAGTGCTGGACATGTTTGTGTGCTACTTTAATAGAGGAAAACCTCTGTAAACATTTTTTACAAAATAACTGTTTACCATCATGTTTTGTTGTATGATGAATTAGTCTTGACATACTTCTGATAATTGTGTAGTGAAAGTTATCGCCGGAGCCAGAGCTTATTAGTAACATGTCAACATGCTTATCTTCTGACTGTCCGTAGGTTGGGGCAATTGGTGATACTCTAATTGGTTGTAACTTGTTCTCAGACTCATTATCCCATACATACACATTTATAGATATACCAGGATTTAGTTTTTCAAACAAGTCTATGTCCTCTACCTTAACAGGAAAATCTATGCCACTGAAGTTGAGTTCATTTACAAATTTGGTATAGTTAGATACACGTTCAGGTTTTGTTTTTACAAAGTGTAGTTTAGCAAGCACACACCACATAAAACATAAATTATCATTGTTCTGAATATTGACTACAGCCTTTTTGTCTGCAACCTCAGTTGGTAGAGGCAGCCATGATTTGCCTAAAATAGGATGGTATCTTGACTGCTTCAGTTGCAGTTCATGTACACGACCTTCATGCCAACCAGACCCCTGCATTTTTGCTCTGTCAATTGCTTCGAGAAAGTCAGGCAACAGTCTTTCTCTAAACACTTTTTCCAATTCTCTTCTCGAATTAACTGTGTGTTGTCTTGTTGAGATATACGATACAATCACTTCACCATCTACCCTGGTAAATTCTATTTGTGCAACAATCTGAATCTTTACACTGCCAGAAAGAATATTATCTTGTATGACAGAAAAAAGACCTTTCTGTCGATTCATAGACACTGTAAGTGTTGGGTATAGGCAAGTCTGTTGTGTGAAACACATTTCTGAAGCCGGACGAGCTTTGGGCATTGTCCGTCATTTTTATTTGTCTGACAAAATAATAAATAAAAAATACATCTTGTGTAATAACACTTTATTGACAGTAACCTCTAGAAAAAAAACATTTATTTTTTTAGTTGTTGGTGCATGTGTTCGCACACTTTTATAAACCAGTCATAAACAAATTACTGCTTGCTCTGTATGTGTAATACAATTTTATTAACTGTAACACATTCAATATGAACATTTAGTTTACATAGCTGTTTAAATATGTTATAACCTAGAGTATCAATCCAGCTGCAGCTTGCATCATTAACTTTAAAGGTATTTGTTCTATTATCAACAGTCATACACTCCATGACTGAATGTTCATCAACATAATCCAAAGTCACATTATATGACAAATATATCACCGCTGGTACTGAGAGTCTTATGTCAGGCTGTTTGGGAGATGTTATTAAGTCAGTAAAGTGTAGAACATCTCTGAAGCAGTCAGTGACATCAATAGCTTGCTCTGTTTGCATGGTTTGTCCGTCTGCCATTTTTATGGACAAAACAAAAGGCTAAATTAATTCACTAACCCATACCCTGTAGGCTGATCTGTCTTTAAAATAAGCTTTAGATGCTTAGTCGATTTTAGTTTGTTTTTTACATCATCTCGTTCATGCTTATTTGGGATGACATCGTTTTCTCTGAGACAGTTTTCAAAGCTATCACGATCCTTACAGTAAAACAAACAGATAAACTTTAACTGCTCACAAAAATCTTTCAGTACAGCATTATATTTCTGAGTAAGAATCCATACACTGATGTTTGCATGTCTGCCACTAAAGGCCAGTTCTGCTAGTGTGTTTCTCTTCTTAACAATATCTTTCTCTGCTGAGCAATCATCAACAATAAACAAAGTTGAGTGTCCTTCAAATTGTTTGTAAAAATACTGCATGTAGTCGTTAAGTTTTTTCTCAGGGTCAACTAAATAAATGTTGTTGTCTGTCCAAATGAATAAACGGTTGTGATAAGCTTTGTTGTGTTTAATCGTTGGACAAAATATCACAATGTTTTCGAAATGACAGATGTATCTTGTTTGTAAGAGGTTAAGAACAAATTCAGTTTTTCCACAGCCTGTGGCACCGCAAAACAAACCACAGTGTGGATCGAGTGTCATCAAGTTCATTTTAAAACACAATATAATTTTAATATATGTGTCCACTCAGTCTGCTTTCTTGAATGTTCAGTTGTGCGTCATAAATCAGATACAAATATATATTTATTGCACCAGCTGTTTCAGTCTTTTTTTGTATTTGGATTGTAATTCCGTCACTACCATTTTCGACAGTATGACCTGACCCATGTAGGTAGTCGTCATCTGTACTTCGCAGGTCTAGCCAAAGTGCATACTTGTCTGTCAGGTATTGAGCAATTTTTACATCATACAGATGTAGATCTTTGCATGCCATGTTTGCAGGTTTTTCTCTAAGCCTTCCGCCTGCAAAATATTTTAGGATCTCGTCATAGTGCTGGTAAGGTAGCATACCCGAAGCATACACTTGATTAGGACGGCCTTCAATAGTACAAGACCCCCCACCCGGGTCTGCCCTGGGGGACTTGGGTGGGGTTAGGTACTTTTTAGTTCCCAGGGTCACCCTGGTCAGCCCCACAGGGTGAGTTTTTCTCTCTATTCTGGGGCATGTTTCTGTCTACCCTTGGTCCATTCACCTGTATTTGCCTTTTTAAAACTCTCCCTACTGTCTGCACTGCCATCCCACCCGGGTCTGCCCTGGGGGACTTGGGTGGGGTTAGGTATTTTTTAGTTCCCAGGGTCACCCTGGTCAGCCCCACAGGGTGGGTTTTCTCTCTATTCTGGGGCATGTGTTTCTGTCTACCCTTTGTCCATTCACCTGTATTTGCCTTTTTAAAACTCTCCCTACTGTCTGCACTGCCTGTAGCTCTTGATATTGGATGTGTGTTGCTAAATGGTCTTAGCTTTATTTAGGCCCCATGTTGTAGGTTTATTTAATGTATTTGACCGGCTGGCGACATACATTCAATGTTCTGTTTATTTTTTTTTTTCTCACAAGCAGTGCAGGCACGTCCTGAGAAAGCCTTGTTGCTGTCGGGACGTTAAGCAATGTACAATCATGTCTGCACTGCCTGTAGCTCTTGATATTGGATGTGTGTTGCTAAATGGTCTTAGCTTTATTTAGGCCCCATGTGTTAGGTTTATTTAATGTATTTGACCGGCTGGCGACATACATTCAATGTTCTGTTTATTTTTTTTTTTTTCACAAGCAGTGCAGGCACGTCCTGAGAAAGCCTTGTTGCTGTCGGGACGTTAAGCAATGTACAATCAATCAATCAATAGTACAAGACAAATGAGTAATCTTTGGATTGTAAAATTTTTCTGAATCCCTTTGGTATGGACTTCCCGGTTCAACAAACAGCATAAGAATGCCTTTCAGTGACCTAGCAGGTGTGTTCAAGTTGATGTTCCACATTGGGTCGCTTTTGTCTTTATGAATCAAACTGTGTCTTATAAAACGATCATAATAAATCGGCAGTCTTGACTGGTACTGATTTTGAATGAGAGTAGCTAAATGAGCATGTGTGACAATTTCATATTCCAAAGAGATGTTAGAGATCTTGTATGTTGCGTCTGTGTCAGTTGATTTAATAACTTTGGAGTAGTCATTGAAAATTAGTTCCAAACTAAGACGGTCATTTAGTGCTTCTTGATAATAAGGCAAATGCGCTGTTAGGATTTCAAATTCAAGTGGAATGCAAAATCTATTTCCATATGTTTCTGCCACAATAACGTCCTTGACTACTGTCGTTGATTTATCTGTTGCATTGATTCTGAGTTTGGCAACATTATCAGCCTGTATGCCTTGGTAAATACGGTCTTCTCGTTCTTCATTTGTGAGCCACAGATCTTTGAAACAGTAGAATACATCAGCATCGTCAAGACTAAACACTTCCTGTCCTTCAAGTTTAACTTTAATAGTCTTAATAATTGCTCTGCCAAGGTTGCCAACTAGTGTTCTTTCGTCATCTGTGTCTGATGAAAGTTCAATATTAAAAGCAAGGCGTGCAGTACCAGGAACAATAACATCACTGGGACCTAGGTTAGGAAACTTGACAGTAAGAGTTTGGTTTTGATCTATGGTGCTAGGATTGTTTGTGACGACAATTGATTGTCTAATGCCCTTAACACCAAGAGGCTCACGTAGTTTTCTATATGAGTCTAACTTTGATCCGTAGGACGATGTCATTTTATTATGCAAAAATCAAAAAAATTAAATTAATAAAAACAATGGCAGCGGGAGGATTTGGTCATGAAGATTTTGAAATGGATGACATGAATGACTATGATACTGGTGCAACAGATATCACTGGAATGGTAAATACTTCTAGTATGTATCGCGAACTGTTAAAAGACAAAATAAACTCGTGTTATGATAGTGTTGGTGACCGCCCAGATGAAATAGGTCCTAATCAGTTTAAATATGATAAAGGTCATTTATATTTAAACACTTTTGACAAAGGAAAAGTACAATTGACTAACAAAAGAGACCCTGGTAAGTTTAGAGCTTTAAGTACAATCAAAGGTGAAGGTGGTGTTGGCGCCTTGCGTCAACTTGGTATTAAAGATAAACAGTTACCACCTCGTCTTGCTAGTGCTCTTCATGATGTGCAAACAAGGTTGCCAACTGGACAGGAAATTGAAATGACTGAAGTAACAAGACTGCCAGAATTAGCAAACACAGTAGTACAAGAAACATCATTTACAGAAGGATTGATTGATTGTACATTGCTTAACGTCCTGACAGCAACAAGGCTTTCTCAGGAATTTACAGAAGGGCAAATAAATGAGGCTATGAAAACAATGGGTGACTCTCCTTTGACAATGCGGGAAATTATGGGGTTGGATAAATCACTGCAGTCAATCAGAGGTGAGCTTGTGAATAATGTATCCAAACTAGGTGAGCTTGATAATCACATAGAAAGAGAAAAAGAAAAACTAGCTAAAGCTGATGATGAGAATTATGACACAGAAATGAAAGAAAGAATACAACACAGATTAAATGATTTGCAGATAGAAAGATCAGCACGACTAGAAGTGATTGAAATAGGAAAAGAAAAACTGAAAACACAGGTCAACAGGGTTAGAGAAACTATTCAGAAAATACTTCACAAAGACACAACTTTGGCTGAGAGATTGAAAACACTTTTCAGAGAGCAGGGTATCACTATTGCAAGTTTAATTACTGCTCTTGGATTTATTATTAGTACTGTAGAGTTAGCTGTAACAGGTGGTGGTAGCAGTCCAGCTCCACCTGCCCCTCCAGCTCCTCCAGTTCCATCAGACCCAAAAGATTTACAGGCATGGGTAAAAAAAACAGTTGTCTCATATATCAGACTTGCTTCAGAAATTGGCAGTGAAAGCAATGGATGCTTTGCCTGGCATAATAGGAAGTGTTGTCAGTTGGCTGATCAGTACAGCAGCGAAGGTAGTAGGGTTTATGGCAGAGCATGTGTGGGTCTTTTTGGTGACAGTAGGATTGATTGATTGATTGTACATTGCTTAACGTCCCGACAGCAACAAGGCTTTCTCAGGACGTGCCTGCACTGCTTGTGAAAAAAAACTAAACAGAAAATTGAATGTATGTCGCCAGCCGGTCAAATACATTAAATAAACCTACAACATGGGGCACCCCACCCGGGTCTGCCCTGGGGGACTTGGGTGGGGTTAGGCATTTTTTAGTTCCCAGGGTCACCCTGGTCAGCCCCACAGGGTGGGTTTTTCTCTCTATTCTGGGGCATGTGTTTCTGTCTACCCTTTGTCCATTCACCTGTATTTGCCTTTTTAAAACTCTCCATACTGTCTGCACTGCGTGTAGCTCTTGATATTGGATGTGTGTTGCTAAATGGTCTTGGGTTTATTTAGGCCCCATGTTGTAGGTTTATTTAACGTATTTGTCCGGCTGGTGACATACATTCAATTTTCTGTTTAGTTTTTTTTTCACACGCAGTGCAGGCACGTCCTGAGAAAGCCTTGTTGCTGTCGGGACGTTAAGCAATGTCCAATCTACAACATGGGGCATAAATAAAGCTAAGACCATTTAGCAACACACATCCAATATCAAGAGCTACAGGCAGTGCAGACAGTAGGGAGAGTTTTAAAAAGGCAAATACAGGTGAATGGACAAAGGGTAGACAGAAACACATGCCCCAGAATAGAGAGAAAAACCCACCCTGTGGGGCTGACCAGGGTGACCCTGGGAACTAAAAAATACCTAACCCCACCCAAGTCCCCCAGGGCAGACCCGGGTGGGGGGGGGGGGTGACAGTAGGAGGGTTAATAATGGGTTATTTAATGAAACAGGTAAAGAAGTAATATCCCTAATCCAGTAAGGCCTATTACCAATGCAGTTCTCTCCGAATCACCCTGGTCAGCCCCACAGGGTGGGTTTTTCTCTCTATTCTGGGGCATGTGTTTCTGTCTACCCTTTGTCCATTCACCTGTATTTGCCTTTTTAAAACTCTCCCTACTGTCTGCACTGCCTGTAGCTCTTGATATTGGATGTGTGTTGCTAAATGGTCTTGGCTTTATTTATGCCCCATGTTGTAGGTTTATTTAATGTATTTGACCGGCTGGCGACATACATTCAATTTTCTGTTTAGTTTTTTTTCACAAGCAGTGCAGGCACGTCCTGAGAAAGCCTTGTTGCTGTCGGGACGTTAAGCAATGTACAATCAATCAATCAATCAACCGAATCGTGTGTTTACTGGGGTTTCTGGCTGTACTGTACTGTGCCGGTGCCGGTGCAGGTGTCAGTGCCGATGCTGGGGCTGTTACTGACATTACTGGCGTTACTGTCTGTACAGGTGATGATGATGTTACTGGCGTTATTAATGGTTTTAATGGTTGTAGGTGAGTGGTTGTTGGGCTCAAGTTTACAGATTGATTGAGGCCTAATTTCTGATCAACCCCACCCGGGTCTGCCCTGGGGGACTTGGGTGGGGTTAGGTATTTTTTAGTTCCCAGGGTCACCCTGGTCAGCCCCACAGGGTGGGGTTTTCTCTCTATTCTGGGGCATGTGTTTCTGTCTACCCGAGGTCCATTCACCTGTATTTGCCTTTTTTAAACTCTCCCTACTGTCTGCACTGCCTGTAGCTCTTGATATTGGATGTGTGTTGCTAAATGGTCTTAGCTTTATTTAGGCCCCATGTGTTAGGTTTATTTAATGTGTTTGACCGGCTGGCGACATACATTCAATGTTCTGTTTAGTTGGTTGTTTTTTTTCCACAAGCAGTGCAGGCACGTCCTGAGAAAGCCTTGTTGCTGTCGGGACGTTAAGCAATGTACAATCAATCACTAATTTCTGATCACTCGCTGCAACAGTTATTTCGTTATTATAATTTCGTTATTATAATTTGTTATTGCCCCCATTTGGAGTTGAAGGTCAGATGGTAACATGTATAGGCCGATGCCAACTACAAAGTCAACTTTCGATCTGGCATATCTGAGAACATCTTGGTAGTGTTGTATGCTTGAAGGGAGATCAACAACTGAGTTGATCGAGTCTTCAAGGTTTGCAGGAAACTGTTTTTGTGCTTCAAATTTTCCACTCCCGTTTAAAATATTTGACTTTGTTTGAGCTTGTGCTCCTAGTATACACCACACATATGTTCTGATAGACTCATTTATGCGTTCAACTCCTGCTTGAGTAAACCCGTCACTCCTGTCTAAGACAAATGTGGTCCAGGCATTAGACTGTTTCTGTTCTATTGAGCCTAACCACACTTCAGATTTTGATGAGAATGAAGAGTAGGGAGGCCAGTAATCTTGAGGGTATTGTCTGTGACTCATAACATAATACAATGTACCCATGCCTTTGTGATCATCAAGTTTTTGTGTAAAGTCATACTTTGTACCGATGTTAAATTCATTACAGATCCGTTCAAATGCTTTCAAATCCATGGGATTGTTAAATGATTAAAACTAGATTCAGTAGGCAGTGGGGTATGGAGTTCTGACAGTATTCTTCTAAGCTGGTAATATGTGTGGAAACGATAGACAGACTTGATCAGTTTGTTTGGGTGATTTAAATGGTCTGTAAAAGAAACCCCACAGCCAGTAGTTGAGCATAGTATAGCAAAGTTAAGTTGGTTTTGAAACATCTGTAGTGGGCTTGAAGACCACTTTCTTGCAGTTGCATCATCTGTAATTGGAGGATTTAGGTAATGATCATACGGATTTGGCACTTTCACTTGAAATAAATCTCCTTCAGACAAAGCTATATCGAGCTCATTTAGCTGAATTATTTTCTGGTCATAAGTTGGTGCGACATTGTACATTGCATCCACGTTAAATTGAAATGCATTTACAGTGGCAATTGTTGGTGATTTAAATTCCATTGTTCTTTTTTATGTGATAATAAAAAATGTTTATAACCTTATCAAATATTGACACAAGCAAACCAGTGTGGTTAACTAATGGAATCGATAATCGTGATGGTAGCAAGGCTGTAGCTATTCATAAAATGTTCTACACTGTAAAGTGGTTTAATGTAACAGATGATAAAAATTACTCTGTAAGTGGAACTCTTGATGGTTTAGAAAATGGTGATATTTTACGAGCTGGGTATTATGACTTTTGTACTTTAGCTGAATGGCTTCAAAATGAATTTAAAATTAAGGCAACTTTAAACCCAGCAAATTTACTTGTTACAATTGAATTTCTGAAAAGTGGAAACTTTTCTTTATCAATTAGTCTTTTATTATTACTTGGATTTTTAGGTTAAAAAAATAATACATCAGATGAAGATTGGACATCGTCAGTCGGGCGTCTACTTTCACCAAAAAACCCAAAAATAACTGGCAGATATCCTGTTCGTTTGTCAGTACACACAGTGCTAAATGTTCATTTGAAAGAACTAAGCACTACTGATAATCTTCACAATGGAAAGCCTTCGACATTGTTGAAATGTGTGTCGACTGGAACTGCTCCTTATTGCAAAAATGTAGTTGTTAGATTTCTTAATTCTCAGTTTAAAAAATTGGGCTGCAGTTTCTTTGAATCATTGTGCTTATATGTAACTAATCAGGATGACAAACCAGTTGTGATGCATGATTTTTATGTTGTGTTGGAAGTTAAATAAATTTTATTTTTGCAAAATAAAAAATGAGCGGTCTTGGTCCAAAGCCGAGAATTGTACCAGTTGCATGTCCGTCAATAGAGTTGAAAGATTTGGCTGACGTGCAAGATTTTGATAAAGAAGGTGAGGTAGGAGAGGTGTATGGTCTTGAACTTGTTTCCGTTGGATTGTACAAACGAAAGGTAATTGATGATGTAAAAGATGGCGCTGAGAGACAGTTTCCTAAACTTAGTCAACTTCGTGATGTTACTGTTCCTACTCCTGTAAGTAATGTGCTCTACAGCTTAAAACATGTGGGTAATAAGTGGGTAATTATTCCTACCCCTGTTCTGCTTGCACCTATTCCCATTGTATGGGATGTAAAGTTTGTTTTTATCAGTCCTTATGTTTATTTTACTGATGAAGGTGCCTTAGTATTTAGAAAAGTTGTTAACTCTGAGCCAATGCTTGTAAGTCTTGTGCCAAGCTATTTCGCAGAAACCAATAGCAGAAAAAAACTAAAACTTCAAGAGTATGGAAAACGAAGGTATTTTCTTACAAATAGAAAGGGTAGAACAGATACTTCTATTTCGTTCGTACCAGAGACCCCACCCGGGTCTGCCCTGGGGGACTTGGGTGGGGTTAGGTATTTTTTAGTTCCCAGGGTCACCCTGGTCAGCCCCACAGGGTCCCCACCCGGGTCTGCCCTGGGGGACTTGGGTGGGGTTAGGTATTTTTTAGTTCCCAGGGTCACCCTGGTCAGCCCCACAGGGTGGGTTTTTCTCTCTATTCTGGGGCATGTGTTTCTGTCTACCCTTTGTCCATTCACCTGTATTTGCCTTTTTAAAACTCTCCCTACTGTCTGCACTGCCTGTAGCTCTTGGTATTGGATGTGTGTTGCTAAATGGTCTTGGCTTTATTTAGGCCCCATGTGTTAGGTTTATTTAATGTATTTGACTGGCTGGCGACATACATTCAATGTTCTGTTTCTTTTTTTTTTTTTTCACAAGCAGTGCAGGCACGTCCTGAGAAAGCCTTGTTGCTGTCGGGACGTTAAGCAATGTATAATCAATCAATCAGCCCCACAGGGTGGGTTTTTCTCTCTATTCTGGGGCATGTGTTTCTGTCTACCCTTTGTCCATTCACCTGTATTTGCCCTTTTAAAACTCTCCCTACTGTCTGCACTGCCTGTAGCTCTTGATATTGGATGTGTGTTGCTAAATGGTCTTAGCTTTATTTAGCCCCATGTGTTAGGTTTATTTAATGTATTTGACCGGCTGGCGACATACATTCAATGTTCTGTTTTGTTTTTTTTCACAAGCAGTGCAGGCACGTCCTGAGAAAGCCTTGTTGCTGTCGGGACGTTAAGCAATGTACAATCAATCGTTCGTACCAGCAAATTTTACCATAGATAGAGAAGTGACAATAGTTTTTGAAATTCTCATGAGATCTTTGGATGCTGTGAAAAAAGCAGATATCGCACAGGGAATCAAACTTACGTGGGATAGCTCAGTAGCAGAGTCAACAAAGGTTGTTATTGCTATTAGAAAAATCAATACAGATTTTGAAGTTTCGAGTAGTGTCCCTGCTGTATAAAGCAACTCTAGTTCGTCTAAGTTTCATAAACCTGCAACACATAGATCTTGTTTCATTTTATTATGCTAGCAAATTGTATACCTTTGGAGAATTGCAAAATAAATTAGAAGATTAAATAAAATAAAAAATATTTGTCATAAAAAATGCCACCACTGTATCCGCAAATACCACCTGAACCACCTGAACCTATTGTTCCAGATAAAACATTACAGGCAGACTCATTCCATTTAATGAATATTACAGAAGCGTTGAAGTATTTAGAAGGAGAACAAGCAAAATACTCCCGGTGCAAAAGACGATATAAAACGGTTTTCAATTCTGTACACAACACTTCAATGGCCGTGGGTGTGGTTTCAGCTGGATTATCTGTAGGAGGTATAGCTCTGTTTGCCACTGGAGTTGGAAGTGTCATAGGAATTGCTATTGAAGGTGTTGGCCTTGCCACAAGCCTGGCATGCTTTGGTATGGAAGCCCTTAACAAAAGATTTCATACAAAGTTGCAGAAGCATGAAGCATTGAGTACGCTCGCTGGAGCTAAGCTGAGCAGTATGAAACTTATTATCAGTAAGGCTTTAGATGATAATAAAATTGATGATCATGAATTTAAGAGAGTGCAAGATGATTTGGCCAATTACAAACAACAAAAGTCTGAAATTCAAAATAAAATGCGGAGTCAATCCGCGAATGTTGAAGAACTAAAGAAATCTTTTTTAGAGGAAGGGAAAAAGATCGGAGTGGAAGAAACAATGAAAAGAGTTCAAGGACTTATAAGCAAGTAAAGATCAGTTTTGGTAATCCATTAATTTTGTCATACTCTTTACAAAGAGATGTCATGCCTTTCACGCCTGCCCACCCATTTGACACCATCAGCTCCACCACCAGACTACTATTGAGAAAAAAAAGTTTTTTTTATTGTCCTTGTAAGTTGGGAAATCTTGTTGATTACATTGCTTAACGTCCCGACAGCAACAAGGCTTTCTCAGGACGTGCCTGCACTGCTTGTGAAAAAAATACTAAACAGAACATTGAATGTATGTCGCCAGCCGGTCAAATACATTAAATAAACCTAACACATGGGGCCTAAATAAAGCTAAGACCATTTAGCAACACACATCCAATATCAAGAGCTACAGGCAGTGCAGACAGTAGGGAGAATTTTAAAAAGGCAAATACAGGTGAATGGATTGATTGTACATTGCTTAACGTCCCGACAGCAACAAGGCTTTCTCAGGACGTGCCTCCACTGCTTGTGAAAAAAAAAAAAAAAATAAACAGAACATTGAATGTATGTCGCCAGCCTGTCAAATACATTAAATAAACCTAACACATGGGGCCTAAATAAAGCTAAGACCATTTAGCAACACACATCCAATATCAAGAGCTACAGGCAGTGCAGACAGTAGGGAGAGTTTTCAAAAGGCAAATACAGGTGAATGGACAAAGGGTAGACAGAAACACATGCGCCAGAATAGAGAGAAAAACCCACCCTGTGGGGCTGACCAGGGTGACCCTGGGAACTAAAAAATACCTAACCCCACCCAAGTCCCCCAGGGCAGACCCGGGTGGGGGTTGGGAAATCTGTCCGAGTAATCAGATATATGTAGGCAACTTTCTTTTTCTTTTTTTTTTATTAAGTGTATATAACAATGGGGTTTTTTTTTTCTGTGTGTGTGTGTGTGTGGTTATTATTAAATAACTGTGTTTTGGGGTATTGACATAGAGTCAATGGTATAAATGTTCTTGAAATATCCTTTATCATATCTCTAACACTAAATAATGATTGTACATTGCTTAACGTCCTGACAGCAACAAGGCTTTCTCAGGACGTGCCTGCACTGCTTGTGAAAAAAAAAAAAATAAACAGAACATTGAATGTATGTCGCCAGCCGGTCAAATACGTTAAATAAACCTAACACATGGGGCCTAAATAAAGCCAAGACCATTTAGCAACATACATCCAATATCAAGAGCTACAGGCAATGCAGACAGTAGGGAGAGTTTTAAAAAGGCAAACACAGGTGAATGGACAAAGGGTAGACAGAAACACATGCCCCAGAATAGAGAGAAAAACCCACCCTGTGGGGCTGAGCAGGGTGACCCTGGGAACTAAAATATACCTAACCCCACCCAAGTCCCCCAGGGCAGACCCGGGTGGGGGTTCTAACACTAAATAAATATATATACACATACGTGCATAAATACACGCAAAAACGGAAAAATCTCACAAGGGTACTTAACAACATACCCACCCTTCTTCAAGGCAAGAGGAAAGATCAATCACGGCTAACAAGAGTCCGATTGGGGGGAGAAAGATACCTAGTCACCCGAACCAAATAGTATGCACATGCGGCCACATACTCACTACGGAGCACGTACTATTAGACTGCCAAAATATAGAAGAAACCAGAGCCACAATAGCAAAAGACTGAACACGCCCTTCACGTTAGAAGGCCTCATAAACCCTGACCCTACAACATGGTCCACCACCACCAAACTCGCAATACACCTGCTCAACGAGCACCCCCTAGTTAAGTACATATAAACAAACAAGGAAGGAGAGAGAAGGCAAACGACACCAGCGAGACCGGGACCCGGACACCCACTGGAGCACGGGCTCTCCCCAACGACCCAACCGCCCAAGGCGCGGACAGGCATGATGAAGGATAGAATAAAGCGATGCGCGTACATCAGCAACAGTCAAAATAAACCCCCTCCCCCCCATCCCCCGCCCCACCCCCCCCCTGGATGAAATCAGCGAAAGCTGGAAGTCCCGATCCCTTTCTAAAATAGCATAGCAAATACACGCACAGACGCATACACAGATACATACACATATACACACGCATACACACACACAAACGCTCACGCCCCCACCCGGGTCTGCCCTGGTGGACTTGGGGTGGGGTTAGGTACCTTTTAGTTCCCAGGGTCACCCTGGTCAGCCCCACAGGGTGGGTTTCCTTTCTATTCTGGGGCATGTGTTTCTGTCTACCTTTGGTCCATTCACCTGTATTTGTCTTTTTAAAACGCTCCCAACTGTCTGCACTGCCTGTAGCTCTTGATATTGGATGTGTGTTGCTAAATGGTCTTAGCTTTATTTAGGCCCCATGTCGTAGGTTTATTTGACGTATTTGACCGGCTGGCGACATACATTCAATTTTCCGTATAGTTTTTTTTCACAAGCAGTGCAGGCACGTCCTGAGAAAGCCTTGTTGCTGTCGGGACTTTAAGCAATGTACAATCAATCAATCAACAAACACACACACACACACACACGCATGCACATACATACATACGCATAAATGCATGCACTCACACGCACATACATGCACATATACACACACATACATACGCATACATACTCGCATGCACACACATACACACACAAACACTCACACGCAAACATACATGCACTCACACACTGACAGACAAACACACTCATACACACAAACACTTGCATACATACGCGCATGCACTCTCACACACAAACACACACATACATACATGCACTCACACACTGACAGACACACATACACACACAGACGCATACATGCATGCACTCACACACACGCACTCACACATACCTACAAACACACACACAAGCACTCACACACAGACAGACAGACAAAAAATCTTTATTCAGCATGCTTGAATATTGTAGACTCCAGTCCGCAGAAAACTTCACCGCATTTCAGTTGTATGACACGATATAGACACGGCGACTGTGTACTCAAATTGGCACTGCGCACTTCGTCACGTTACTAAGGCCCTATGTCATTGTTTACGTTAGAAACCGCGTTAACGGCCAGGGTGTAAACAGAAGATTGAAGACTTTGTATTAAGAGTAATTTAACTCTGTGTTCTGTCTCTCTTTTTGGTTGCTACAGGCCGCTAAATATAAAATATGAGTAGATCGGCAACTTCCGCATTGCCGCTAGTGACGTTTTGGTCTCCTTAAGAGTCACGAGCTAGGCACGTGAGGTCAGTTGCTAATAGCAACATTGACGTCACTTACTTCTGGGTGGGGTGTTGTGATGTGGCAATTATACCTAACGGGAATTCCCACAATGGCGCAAGTAGTCATTTCCCGAAAACAGCTGATCGTCAATTCGTTTGCATTGACTAAGGTAAAAACTGTGACTGTCGATTGAATAATTAGCCTTTGTTTAAAGAAGTCAATGACCGCATTAATTATTTATGTGGGGTGGGGGGATCTGGCTTAATAATCGCGGGTTGGCAGCTGATCAAAATTGTTGCTTTAAATGATTTCTGGAATGCAACTAAAATGGCTAGGCGATTAAGGCATTGGTTGTATTGGTTGGCGGGGGGTTTGTATATTTACCGAGAGGATCAAATAAATCGATCGATTATGGGAGGGGGTGGGTATCAACTGTCCAATCTTGTATCTCTCCTGTTGGTTAAACAAGGTATTATTAAAACAGTGAAACATATGCATGCAAGATCTTGCACCAGTGTGTTTTGCATCTGTGAAAGCAACAGCCAGCTGCAAGTGTACACGACAAAAGTAACACACGCTCAAAGGAATTCAATATTTATTTAGTTGCATAGGTAAGATGCTTTGCAGGTTACACGTTTTGTTTGTGCCTTCCTAACCCTCTGCATGTCGGTAGCGGTTTCTTTAGCGATAATTCTGGTAGGAATCATCAGGACAAAAACCGTTACCAACATGCAAAGGGTTAAATCTCGCGATGATTCCAGTATGAATCATCTTGCGACAAAATCCGCTACCAGCGCGCAAAGGGTTAAATCTGTCATACTGGTTGCTGCACAAACGCCACTAAAGTAAACAAATTGCAGTATGTATACCATTGAACGCATTAACTCTTTCACTGACAGTGATCACAGACCGAAATCTTTTTGAATTCAGTGGGAAAGCGTCCCACCCATCCCAGGAACATGTATACAAAATAGTGTCAGAGAGAGACAGATCCTCATGAGCCCCTGCAACTGCAGGGGGCGCTCACGAGGATCTATGTCCCTTGCAGTTGGATCATGTTCACGTTTTCTTGGGGGTGAAGGGGTTAAAGCCCTGACATAATATGAAAGGAGAAGGAACGACCATAATGGTTCCAAGAGGCATCTACCTGTAGTGGCGCAACCTTTGAACTATTATCTTCATACCATCTCACACCTTGAACTAGCATGGTCTTCACGGGGAAAACTGGCAAATGTAAGTATGACAAACTCTGGCTCCATACATTAACCCTTTTAGCCACGGGTGCACTTTCCAACTTGTGAAAGTGCTACTCAATGACTATGCACCTGTTGCATGAGATGGCTTGACGTTGATAATTCAAGGGTTGTGCCAGATTAGCTTGGCACCTGAAGGTGCCAAGCTAATCTGGCACTACCCTTGAATTATCACGGTCAATCCATCTCCTGCTGTAGGGCACTGGGGCTAAAAGGGAACGCAAAGCAGTCTAAATAAGTAAGGCTAAAGCTTACGTCTCCAGGGATGCTCGCAAGTTAACACCTTGCAACATGAGATTACACAACTTGAACACAATGGTTAAGGTAGATTTGGTAGAAGAGTGAAATGGAATGCACAGAAAATAACTCTAGCACTGTGAAAAGCAAACGTCTTGCTGAGTTTATTCAACATAAAAAAGTAAAAATGGTTTAAACATCCATAAAATGCTACAGTAGATCCTGTTTTGAGTAACCCCCTTTTTGCAAGGGAATGTGATCTTCAGAGGACAGGTGCCCTCTCTTGAAGGGCAAAAATGTCACCTGTCGTTAATGGCTATCATTTAAGTTTAGGAGGCTACAGCTAACTAAGTGATGGTCTTTAATGTTAGACATTCTCTCACGAGGGTGGTGGCTCCAAACTGACTGCTCTACACCTAATGGCCAGCTGTATAGGCATAAAAATTACACAAGTTATATTCACCATTTTATCTTAGCAATCAGCAGTTAGGATTCTCTGTGTGTACACAACAATGATAATGCAATAACAGTGTTCTTCTTCTACTGTGTATTGCATGTACATATGAATATAATTGGCAAAATGTGGCAATTGATGCAGTTTTCACAGCCCCTTCTGCCAGTGGTCGCAGAATTCGTTTCCAATATCTGTTGATCTAATGCCAATGGGCCCCAGTCTTCCGGGGAACATGGATATTAAGTGATCTCAGCTAGAAGCAGAGATCTAAATGAGCCCCCCCCCCTCCCCCCCTTCATAACTTTGTTTAACCCTTATCATTCGGAATACACCAGTGTGCGAAATAAGTTTGACTAAAATATTTCAAGGGTAGTGCCAGAATAGCTTGGCGTCTCTAGGCACCAAGCTAGTCTGGCACCACCCTTGAACTAAAGCTATTGGTCTATATTCTTATCTGTAAGTACTATAATGTAGCTTGCATATGGCAGTGTACTAATTTGAAGCTCAGTATGATATGGGTTAATCCATAGAGCCCTGAACGACTACAACAGGATGTGGATCGACCATGATATTTCAAGGCTGGTGTCAGAATAGGCGCCAAGCTATTCTGACACCAACCTTGAAATATCATGGTCCATCTGTCTCCAGAACTGTGATATAGACCTCAGAGGATATCTATAAAAATGTTGATAATTTTGTCCTCGGGGCATAAGGAGTTGATAGTTTAAAAGTTATATTCCCCAGGATCAAGCATCTCAACACAGTCAGAAAACTGTCTGCAACGGATACTGCTGACGGTATGCGTATGGATCCTTTGTGTACTATCTTAGAGCTTTATGATGCAAATACAATGCCAAATGTTGAAATTCATCATTTGGAGGGTGTATTGTTTTTGTACTCGAGTCATGGATTTATCGTCTGCATCGGCCTCGTTTTGAATTAATATGCATATTTATGAACCTACATTACAAGGCAGAACCCATCCGACTATCAGTGTATCGCAATACTGCAGGTCACGAGATCATCGGTGTGGTGTACACACTTGTCAGTGTACACTTGTACTGATGTTCTCTGGCATCCCTTTGGAGTAATTTTTCACGAGGAAGTAGAATAAACCTTTTATACTCGCTATGCTGTCAAAATCACAATGCAGGTTTTGCTCGACCTGCTAGTATTTACTAGTAACAATCGTTTGTACAGTGGTGCACCGAGGGTGTGTGCGCAAAGTGAATCCACGGTGCCTAGTTTGACCTTTGATCTTTTACCCCTTTACTCACAGTCTTCCATCATTGAAACAGAACATTGGTATTTATACCCACTTTCTGCACTGCAGTCAATTGCACATCTCACACATCGAAGTCTATGTAACCAAAAGCATCATTGGAAATGACAAATGCACCATCACAGCAGAAAAACTACCTCTCTGAATCGAGTGAATGAGAGCCCGCACAGACAAAAACATGTTACAACCACCGATGTGCAACTTCAACACACACCATAGTTTTCAGATCTCTGCAGCACAAAATGTGATAACTACCTCATGATTATATGATAAAACAGGTTTAAAATCTTGCGAAATCAGCCAGAGATAAATTCTACTGAAGATCATGAATTCTGAAAATCACTAACACTCGCAAAACTATAGGAAGATCGACAAAGACCGTAGATTACTTACGGATTCAGCAGGAAAGCGACAAATTCCGGGTGGGCGGTCAAGCCAAGCTCTTGCTTTGCACGTTGCCACATGTCCATATTCCCTTGTCAATTCTACTTATGGGTATCTTGTCTCTCTTCCCCTTTCTTCTCTTCAATTCCGAGCCTGTCGTCGGTGCGAGTCAACGATACTTTGTTTTTCTTTGCTGGTTGATCCGCCATCTTGTCTCTGATTGGTTATAATTATGCAGATGATTTAAGGTCGTATTGAATAGTTATGTCAGCTACCATCGAATATCGGAAGCAATCTTTTCATGTGTCCGTCAAAAGATTCCAGTGGGCCTCTTTTCGCTTTGAAAGGACGAAAGAAAGCATTTGGTGGGACAATAGGGTGATCACTGTCTAAGTGGGTATGTATACTGAATCCCAGTAAAACCTTTTTGCGAACTGAAGCCTTAAAAAAGGTCGGGTGTGCCCCTTTAAGGGTGATGTCATAAGAGCTTTGCCCCTGCAGGCGCCAAGCTATTCTGACTCCACCATTCAACTACTGTGGTTGATGTGTCTGCAGAGCTGTGACGTAGACTTCAAAGGAGGTGTAAAGAAATTGATAATTACATCCTTAGGATGTAATGAGTTAACTATCTAGTTCTGAGAATGAATGGGTTATGCAATTTGCTATGCATGTTTAAAAATTTGGACTAACGGCTCGATGAGTCATGATCAGTGTCACTTTGGTATTACAAGCCTCTCAATCGTAAGGTATGCAACACATACTGAAACCTTAGAAGTACCATTACGCATAAATCTGAAGACACATTTCAGAACCAATTGTGTTTGTTATGCCTTGTCAACACACCTAATGAATTCAACAGCAGTCTGATCATGAAGCAAAAGCACATGAATCAAACTTATTTATTCTGCACTGCTGTTAGCGCGTCAGTCTATTCTTAGCAGTTTCTCAAACTGACAGCATTGTATTTCTTAGAAAGGAGTGGAGTCATTGTCAGGTAACTTGATATAAAAATGACGTGCGCAGAATTGGATTGTCCTGTGTCTAAATGAACCATAGCTAGACCTGTATGTAGCGTTTTGTCACCATTACCATAACTGTTACAGAAGTGTATCTTCGAACAGTTACACGGTAGTGGGCCTTCAATATGAAACATTTGATCGTCCCAGCTTGATGGTTTACTGATTACATAAAAATCAAGTACACTTACTTCAAAGAACAAGAATGAATCTGTATGATGGGAAAAATGTACAATAAAAGTATTTTTTTTATGCTTCCACCTTTAGGACATTTCAGTACATCAAAATAACAAAGTGTTTGAAGGCTTACAGTTTCATTGTGTAAATGATTTATGCGATCAGACTATGTGCTCTCGATACCCTGTCTTAAAATAGAGACACCCTAACAAACCATGTTCAAATGTATGTCGCCTACGACATTACACGTTGACCGTGGCAAGGCATGTGGCAGATCCTGGAGCGATTTGGCTGTCCCCCAAAGTTCCTCAGCATGATTGTCCAGCTACATGAGGACCAGCAAGGCCAGGTCAGACTCAACAATGTTCTCTCAGAACCATTCCCTATTCTCAACGGCGTAAAGCAGGGCTGCGTGCTGGCACCGACCCTCTTCACCATCTTTTTTAGCATGATGTTGAAGCAGGCCACAGTAGACCTCGATGATGACGATGCAGTGTACATCAGGTATCGTCTTGATGGCAGCCTGTTCAACCTCAGACGACTGCAGGCCCACACGAAAACCCTAGACCAACTGATTCGTGAGCTGCTTTTTGCTGATGATGCTGCCCTCGTTGCACACACAGAGAGAGCCCTGCAGCGCATCACGTCCTGCTTCGCAGACGCTGCCAAGCTCTTTGGACTCGAGGTCAGTCTGAAAAAGACAGAGGTCCTCCATCAGCCGGCACCCAAGAGAGTGTATCGCCCTCCTCACATCACCATTGGCGAGTCTGAACTGAAGTCAGTGCACCAGTTTACTTACCTTGGCTGCATTATCACGTCGGACGCCAAGCTGGACAGGGAGCTTGACAGCAGGCTGGCAAAAGCGAACAGCGCTTTCGGGCGACTTTTCAAGCGGGTGTGGCACAATCAACAGCTGAAAACAGGCACCAAGATCAGCGTGTACAGAGCTGTGGTCCTCACCACCCTGCTGTATGGTTCCGAGTCCTGGGCCCTCTACCGCAGCCAACTACGACTCCTCGAATGTTTCCACCAGCGCTGCCTGCGTACCATCCAGGGCATTCACTGGAGTGACTATGTCACCAACGTCGAGGTCCTTGAACAGGCTGAAACTGTGAGCATCGAGGCCTTGCTGCTGCGGACACAGCTCCGCTGGGCGGGGCATGTCTCCAGGATGGAGGATCATCGCCTACCAAAGATCACCCTGTTCGGCGAGCTTGCTACTGGACACCGTGACAGAGGGGCACCAAAGAAGAGATACAAAGACTGTCTCAAGAAGTCACTTAGTGCCTGCCAAATCGACCACCACCAGTGGTCCTCGCTTGCTGTGGACCATGACACCTGGCGCTCCACCATTTACAAGGCAGCTGTCTCCTTTGAGGACTCTCGCAGAGCTAGCCTTAAGGACAAGCGGTTCAGGAGAAAAAACAGAGATGTCGCAACTCAGAACCCTGGCCATACCTTCCCCTGCAGCCACTGCGGTCGAACCTGCCTGTCCCGGATTGGCCTCCGCAGCCACAAACAAGCCTGCAGACATCGTGGGCAACTCCTATAAAATCTTCGTTCGTGAAGTCAAGCCAAGAGATGTGCTCTCGATACCCTATCTTAAAATAGAGACACCCTAACAAACCATGTTCAAATGTATGTCGCCTACGACATTACACGTTGACTGTGGCTATGGGGTGGCATACTTACAGTATGATATGCTTATGACATTGCCTCTGCTAGCAGGAAATGAAAATGTGCCAATTTATGCATTTGGCAGTGAATCAATAAATGCAATCAGTGACACCCCAGTAAGCGAAGGTCCTCGGGCCCACAATGGCCACAGTGGACCTACGCACAGCTGTGTGCAGGCCCACTGCGGCCATTGTGGGCCCGAAGACATTTTGCGAATAGGGACTGCCTTCTGTTCCAGATTATGCACATCAATACCAAAATGCATTTTTTGTTCCGAATGAAAATCATGATTACACAGATGAGCATATACATAGTTAAGCTATTACAGAGATATCTGTTTGAAAGGTCTCTCAACAATGGAGACTTACCTATTTTTACATAAACGTACAATGCATAATATTGCCACCGTACAATGATCAAGCACCATTCATCTTATCATGATTTTAACGCGATAAGAATCTCCACACATGGTACGTAATATTCACATGGGACTTACTTCTATACTAATCTGCCCCGTGAAGACGAAAGACAGCAGGTCCATTTTTGCGGAAAGCAAGATTTTCATTGCAACACAGTGATGATCTGGCTTTATCACTTTATCACAAATATGGTCTTTTGCCTTCACAAAGCAGAAATGTTGGGGAACCTGCACACAAATAATACTCAGAGTAACACGATTTGTGAGCTGGGCTGTGACCTCAGACTACACGTCCCTACGCTGTAAGGTCCAAAAGCCACAGACCAGCACACATAATGTTGGACAGGCATAATGCTCCATGCAGAATCCAAGCAATGCAGGTCACTGTCCCCTGAACTTAACCCATTTAGCCCTGACGCCCAGCAGCAGGAGATGGACCACGATAATTTAAGGGTAGTGCCTGATTAGCTTATGCCAACATGCACCAAGCTAATCTGGCACTACCCTTGAATTATCATGGTCCATCCATTTCCTACAACTGGTACACGATCATGGGTGCTTCTGTTGAATTTTCAAAAACCTGAAAGGTCCAGAGGAGCATGTCATTTCTCATGGCAGGTATTTCAAAAACCGGAATTCCGGCACATAATCGGCACAGAAGCATCCATGCATAATCGTTCAGTGACACCTCCAAATTCGAGGAAAGATGGCCTTGGGGCTAAATGGGTTAAACTGTAAACTGCAAGTGGAGGCAGACTGTATTTTTGAAATCGCTGTCAGTTCAAAATCAAAGATCCTAGCCATTGAAGGAACATGGAAACAAAGTGGTTTCAGCAAGAGGCATAGATCCTCATGAGTCCCTGCATCCGCAGGGGCTCATGAGGATCTATACCTCTTGCAGCTGGGTGGTGTTTTCAGTTTGCTCAGCAGTGAAGGGATCAACATGGGGACCATCTTTGTAACTTGGAGAATGGACACACGATATACAAAAATCACTTAGAAGTGAGCATTCTCTCTTTAAAGCAACCCCACCCGGGTCTGCCCTGGGGGACTTGGGTGGGGTTAGGTATTTTTTAGTTCCCAGGGTCACCCTGGTCAGCCCCACAGGGTGGGTTTTTCTCTCTATTCTGGGGCATTTGTTTCTGTCTACCCTTTGTCCATTCACCTGTATTTGCCTTTTTAAAACTCTCCCTACTGTCTGCACTGCCTGTAGCTCTTGATATTGGATATGTGTTGCTAAATGGTCTTAGCTTTATTTAGGCCCCATGTGTTAGGTTTATTTAATGTATTTGACCGGCTGGCGACATACATTCAATGTTCTGTTTATTTTTTTTCACAAGCAGTGCAGGCACGTCCTGAGAAAGCCTTGTTGCTGTCGGGACGTTAAGCAATGTACAATCAATCAATCTTTAAAGCAGGCATACACATATAAATGCAATCTGATGTGCAATAAAACAAAATGCTTGCATAATATACACTTGCTACAGCAAAGGAAAAATTGGTATGATGGATGCCAGCATGATAAGATACTAGAGACAAATCATGTAGTGGTTTCACAGATAATACAGTTTGAACCATGTACAGCAGGCATGTGTCAGATGAAAAGTTCATCTCAATACATGTAACTTTGTGATTTATAGGCATTGGCAGTCCCACCCCTTATACCCCAACCCACCCCACCCACATTACCAACACACACACACACACACACACACACACACACACACACACACACACACACACACACACACACACACACACACCACTTGTTCTTAAAACACGTGGGACCAAAGTAAAAAAAGTAAAAGAACAGTAAGAAAACAACTATTTTGATGTAACAATCACAACCACAAATTGCTGGTCCGTGACTTTGGACTTACAGCCACAGGCCATACGGTCCAAAATCAAAGACCAGCATGCCAAATGTTCAAAATGATGATTCAGACATAAGCATTCACACTTGCATCCATCTTCATGGAGGCCCAGTGGACAGCACAAGAATGGCCATGAGGATCAGCACTTGGGTCCATCTTTGCTGAGGCCCCTTGTGGGCAGTTTTGGCGAATACGAGATGGGGATGCCAGTAACTTGAAGAACACAGCCAGACGAAAACTTCATGGGGATGTAGCCATCGATGTTTGCTCCAAGTACCAGGGGCTCTCCATCTGAAAATATCATTATTGTGGCATATTCATGTATCTTAACCCCACGGCCGCATTTCCAAACTTTTGGAGGCGTTGTCTAACGACTATCTACCAGTTGTAGGAGATGGACTTATCATGATCATTCAAGGGTAGTGCCAGATGAGCTTGGCGCCTTTCGTCAGCCTGTCTCAGATCATCTTGTGTCCGACCACAGATCCATTGTATGTGACCTGAATATCATTACCCCTCCTCCTCCTCCTGTGACTATCACAAGTAGGAGCCTCCGTGCCATAGACCATGAGTCATTCTGTGCTGACCTGGCCGGTGTCCTGTCCAGCACCCACAGCCTCCACCCTCAACGCTGATCTCTCCACTCTTATTGACCGCCACGCGCCAACCACCACGAGGACTGAGAAGATACAAGTGATCTCCGTGGTTCGCCCCTGACATTCTGACAGCGAAGCATGACAGACATTGTGCTGAGCGTGTATAGCGTGCGTCCTGCTTGAAAGTACACCGCCAGATCTACAACGCCGCCTAGCATGCAATCACGTGCCTCATGCCAAGACTTTCTTTTCAGCAGTAAGTTAGCTGAGAGTGACACTTGCAAGAAACTGTTTAGCATTACAAACTCCTTGCTTGGCAAGTGCAAGACTTCTCCGCTTCCCATTACCATCCCTACAAGCGATCTTCCTCAAGTATTCTGTGACCTTTTCTGTGATAAGATCAGACATATCCCGAACGAACTGGATAAGTTTAGTTTGTCTGTTGTTTGGTCGCCCTCACCTTGTTTCGCTCATGGGACCTCTTTAGGCATGTTTTGAGCCAGTTATGCAGGCAAATATTCTTGACATTTTAAAAATGACGTCTCCCAAAACATGCGAAAGAGATCCCATACCCATGCCTCTTCTGTACCAACACATTGATCTGTTGATTGGTCCCATGATCCACATTAACTCCGCCATGGCCGGTCCCAAGCCCGGGTGAGAAAGGAGGAGGGTTGGGCATGGGGCCAGCAACCCCACCCTTAACAACCCTAAAGCTACAGAAACCAAATACAGTGGACACTGTGGACACAGCTTGACGACCTCGATTTTGCAGACGACCTGGCATTACTGTCCCACACTCATCAACAAATGCAGGACAAGACCATGAGGCTTGCTGACATCTCATCCCAAGTGGTTAGTTAGTTAGTTATTTGGGTTTAACGCCGAGCAGGCAACTAAGGCCATCTCACGGCGGGAAGGGTAAAAATCTGGTCAGCCAGACTAAAAGAAAGGTCTTAAGACATGATGTAAATATACCTTAAAAATATGTCAGGCTAAAATGTCGCACAGGTCTTTAAAGAAAACGTCAGAAGACTCTCAAAAAGGTCAAAATAATAGAAACATCATAATCTATAAACGCTCAAATCTTATTAAAAAGATGGCACTCTCTCAGAAAACTGAAGATCTTGTCCGGCGGCACATCCCGGAACAAAACCTTCAAGGAGTCTGCTGTGAAATGTTTATACCTTGTGTCGATTAGATCAGCACAAGACAACAAAAAGTGTTGAACAGAGTACTGCTCGTCGCAGGCATAACACCATGGACGCTCCTCCTGTTTAAGTAAATAGGAGTGCGTAACATACGTGTGGCCGATGTGGAGCCGAGCCAGGACAGTCTCCTCACGGCGGCTGCCGCAGCGATAAGGTAGACCGTCGGACAACTTAGGAAGGGCTTCATGCAGCTTGTTAGCTTCCTCTTTGTCCCACTTGGACTGCCACTCACGGGCTATGTACGCACTAGCCACATGTCTAAAATCGCTATAAACAGTCTGTGTGTCAGGGACAGGGTCATTGCGGGCATCGTTGGCAGCAGAATCTGCGATCCTGTTGCCTTCGATGCCCACATGCCCTGGCACCCAAATAAAAATGATATCATAATATTCCTTCATCAAGTCCGCGTGGAGCTCTCTGATCTGCACCAGCAGTGGGTGGTCATTTCCCGTGCCCTGAAGGGCCTGCAGGGCAGAAAGAGAGTCAGACAGAATCAGGAAGTTCCTTTCTCTAGATCGATAAGCATGCTTGAGTGCCAGCAGAACCGCCTGCAGTTCCGCACTAAATACAGATGAGTGGTCTGGGAGGCGGTGCTTAAATGGGCGTCTAGGATGGCGAGAGGATACTGCGGCCGCAGCCACTCTCCCATCCTCAGACTTTGACCCATCGGTATAGATGTGACAATAGCCAGGAAAAATTGAAAGCAGTTCATTGAGGCTCTGTTGGTATATGGCTGGTGGAGTAGAGTCTTTCTTGTGGGCAGTCAAGTCCAGCAAGATGTCAGGAACTGGTAAGAGCCAAGGTGGAGTGATGTGTTGCAGGGATTCCGAAACTCTTTCCAGGTCCAATCCGGCCGCCTGCAGATGAGGTCGGACACGGAAAGAAAGTGGACGGACAGCTCCCGGATGGGTATCGTAAATCTCTGCAAACGATGGTTTAAAAACACAATCATAGGCAGGATTGTCTGGATGGGCCTTCAGTTTCAGAACGTAGCTGAGCATGAGGCGGATGCGGCGGAGCTTGAGAGAAGGCTCCCCTGCCTCGGCATACAGACTAGGAACTGGAGACGTCCTGAAGGCCCCAAGACATATCCGCAGACCCTGATGGTGAATTGTGTTCAGACGCTGTAGCACAGACTTGGAAGCTGAGCCATACACCACAGAGCCGTAATCCAGTTTGGACCGAACAAGGGCCCGGTACAGACGAAGTAAGACAGTACGGTCCGCACCCCAGTCAGTACGACCGACGACACGAAGAATGTCGAGAGCCTTCTGACAAGAGGTTCTAAGGTAATTAATATGGTTGCGGAAGGTAAGTCTTTTGTCAAAAATGACCCCCAGAAACTTTGCCTCCTCGGCCACCTTAATTGGCACTCCAGCAATGCTCAGGCTAGGTTCTGGAAAAAATTTCGTCTGGTTAGTAAAATGCACACAAACAGTCTTGGAGGGCGAGAACTTGAATCCATTGAGAGACACCCACCGCTGGATGCGATCAACGCACAGCTGCAAGCGCCTCTCAAGGGACGCAAGTCCTCGACCACGTGCGCACAAAGCAAAGTCGTCAACAAACAAAGAGCATTCAGAATCATCCTTGACGGCCTTTACAATGTTATTAATTTTAATACTAAATAAAACAGGAGATAGAATGCTGCCCTGTGGGACACCCATCTCCTGTTCAAAGGAGTCGGAGAGGGTGGAGCCCACACGGACATGGAACGACCGGTTAGTCAAAAAATTGTGAATAAAAACGGGCAGGTGCCCTTTAAAACCCATGTCCAACAAGTCAGACATTATGCCATACTTCCAGGTAGTGTCATACGCCTTCTCAAGATCGAAAAAAATTGCATAGACATGCTGCTTGTTGACAAAAGAATCTCGAATAAATGATTCAAAGCAGACTAAATGGTCAGTTGTACTACGGAAGCGCCGGAAACCGCACTGGAGGTCTGTGAGGAGACCCTGTGACTCAAGATGCCACACCAGGCGGGCGTTGACCAGGCGCTCCATAGTTTTACATAAACATGATGTCAAAGCGATAGGCCGGTAGTTGCCCGGGTCGGAAGGATCCTTACCCGGCTTGGGGATCGGTACAACCACAGCCTGGCGCCAAGACGGCGGAAAATGACCAGTTCTCCAGATATGGTTAAAGGCCTTGAGAAGTACAAGGAGTGACCTCTCAGGCAGATGCGTTAGGAATTGATAGTGGACGGTATCTAGGCCAGCAGCAGAGTCATTACATTTCTGCAAAGCTTGCTGCAATTCTGATAATGTAAACGGGACATTATAGTCTTCTGAGTTATCGGACTCAAAATCACAAATACGAGACTCTCGTTTCTCCTTCTCTCTCTGGAAGAAAGGTGAATAATGCTCCGTTGAAGAATTATGGGCAATGGTGGAGGCAAGCAAATTGGCCACAGCTTTTTTATCTGTAACCAAACTGACACCATCTCTAAGATGGCCAACAGAAGCCAAGCCACCTCTGCCCCTAATTCTCCGAACAGCCTTCCATACTTTCTGGGACGGAGTCCGAGAAGTTAAAGATGAGACGAAGCGTCTCCAGGAAGCACGGCGTTCACGTTTAAAAATGTAACGGGCTTTCGCCCTCTGTCTTTTAAAGGTTAAAATATTTACTTGCGATGGATTACGGAAAGCACGTCGCTGAGCAGATTTGCGCGCTATTTGGGCCTTGCGGCACTCTTCGTTGAACCATGGTACTCTCGGCTTTCGAGGGACTGATGCGGAAGTTTTAGGGATGGTTTCACCCGCTACGTCCAACAAAATAGTAGTAAAAGAAGAAATAGGTTCTTCAGATGACATGACCACCTCCTCTGTAAGACGAGACTGACAGAGGGAGGCGAACAGAGGCCAGTTAGCTTTCTTAAGATTCCAGCGCCCCACCGGCGGATCCTCCCCACAGCTGACCGATGACAGGACTACTGGGAAGTGGTCACTACCACACAGGTCATCGTGAACCTTCCAGTCAAAGTCCAGCATGAGAGAAGGATCACACACAGTGAGGTCTAGAACAGAACTAGATCCTGAACCTGGGTTAGAGTATGTAGGTGAACCATCGTTAAAGACACATAGATTAAGTTGAGAAAAAACATCTTCTAACATCTGACCTCTGCCATCATAGTGGTCACTACCCCAAAGGTGAGCGTGACCGTTAAAATCCCCCATGAGAATAAAGGGAGGGGGCAGTTGATCAACTAAATTAAAAAAATCATTACTACAGACCCGCAGGGATGGTGGCAGGTAAATACTGCATATAGTTATGGTCTTCTTCAAGGTAACCCGAGCTGCGACAGCCTGAAGACAGGTGTCGATGCTAACGGGGCTACATAAAATTTGGCTACTAATGAGAAGAGCCACTCCACCCGAGCGCCTCTCCGAATCAGAGCCTTTATGTATAGCGTTAAAACCATTAAAGGACACAGGGTCAGAAGTCTTCAGGTAAGTCTCCTGAAGAGATATTACTGAGGGGTTATAGCACTTGACTAAAAGACGTAATTCCTCAAAGTTAGCTTGAAAACCACGACAATTCCACTGAAGCAGAGAGTCCATGATTATGTCTTATCTGGGGGTGCGGAGTTTTTCCCACCTTTGTCCTTTGCCTTGGAAGGAGTCAGAGAAACAGAGGGGGGCCGGCTCCCGGGCCTCCTCTGGTTTTTAGGAGATGAAGGGGGTGGAGCTGCCGCAGCATCGACAACTTCCACTCCCTCCATCTGCTCCTCCAACGCAGCATATTTGTTTTGAAGGGGGACATCAATGTTCCCCTTCTGGGCCCGTGCGCACGGCGGTCCCATAGATTTCTTTGACTTCTGGTCCTGGGCAGCGTTCCTGCCGCTAGAGTTAGCGGCCTTAGAAGGCTGACCAGAGCCAGAAACCTTTGGTGTTGACAAACTAGCAGGTTTGGGTGGGGGCTGAGGCTTAGGGGCAGCAGAAGGCGGTGCCACCGGACCGGTAGCGTCCGCCCTCTGCGTTCCCTGGCTCCTCGTCACCACCGGAGGAGGATTACTCTCCAGGGGTGAGAGGATCCGAGGCTCCGCCCCCAACCAAGAAGTTGGGGTTTGACAAGAGAAGTCTTTGGTGGGGCGCTTGCCTGCCACCGCAGCACTGAAAGTATACACAAAGTTGTTATTTGAGTTTGGCGCCGCCTCAGCTGCACCAGGACCGTCAACCAGTTTTTTTTGCGTCCGCAAAGGACAGCCCCTTCTCCACACGCACCTGCTGAATCCTGCACTCGGAGATCCAACGAGGGCACTTCTTGTCCGAAGCCATATGCGCCCCCTGGCAATTCACACACAGGGGGATGGCTGTGCAGGACTCAGCAGAGTGTCCGGGCTTAGTGCAACGGGCGCATAGGGCCTCTGCCTGGCGGCATGTCTTCTGCCCATGGCCATACTTTTGGCACTTAAAGCACCGAAGGGGGAGAGGGACGTACTTTTTCACTTTTAGGGAGTAGTAACCTCCCCAGATGGTAGTAGGAGCTGTGGGGGTGCCAAACGTCAGGATGATGGTAGGGAGACGGATCTCCCTACCACCTCGTTTGGAAATGAAGCGCCTGACGTAGGTCACCCCCTGTGACTTAAGGTTCCGTACAAGTTCATCTTCAGACAGTTCGGCCAATGCTTGATCTTTAATCACTCCTCTAGAGGAATTCATTGTTTTGTGGGGAGTGACCTCCACTGGAGTGTCTCCGATGGAGGAGAGCCTCAGTAGCCCATTGGAGTGTGCCCGGGTACGGCACTCTACCAACAAGTCACCAGACCTGAGGCGCTGGGCCTCAGGCCTGCCAACACGGCTCCTGAGGGTCTCCCCCACCAGGAAAGGGTGCAGCTTGGAAACAGGCTTCTCTTTAACTTTGCTGTGGATAATGAGAAAGCGAGGCCAGACGGCCGAAACCTGAGGCGTCGCTTCCCCACAATCAGAGTCGCTATCATTTTCAAGGTCAATGTCAGTGGCTATGTGCCACTTTGGTGCCAGTTTTGGTTTTTTGATATTTTCCATATTATAGTATGATAGATATTCATCCCCCGGGGGTCCCCGCCCGCCACCGAGCCCAACAAGGGAAAGTGCAATTGTCGGCGGGTCTCCAGCCGACGCACAATGGAGACTGCCCGAAAGATATACTCAAGGGGGTAAGCCTGATTGAACCGTTTGAGCCACCGCCTTCTATCACACTGTTGAATACAGGGGAATACTGGCGTAAAGCACCCAATCAGCATCAGAGGCTATAGCATGGTGCTCCGTATAACAACCCGCATACCCGCATGTCAACAGGGGAATAGGGCTCGACGTGACAAGAGCCGATTGACTAGGCCGGTACGACTAGCCTCCCGTTTAGGCAGAAGTCAAGGCCAAAGTGGAGTGTTTCAGCCACCAGGATCCTCTTCTCCCCCGACACGGGTCTCCAAGCACGGCAAACACTTGGGATCCAAAGGACCAAAAGCTCACGCGTATTTTTAAGGACCAATCCAACATGGTAAGACCTGGGTAAGCACAGCTCCTTAAAAACCGGACCAGTGAAAAAGACTGAACAACATATCTGCTGACATCAAGTCCTAATCCTGGACAAAGATGGCACCCGTCTGCTAGCCCACTCAGTCAGGGACCGAGTGGACTACCCACCCACGCCACGTGGAGGCCGGTGCCGGGTAGGCGGGAGAGAACAAAGCAGATAACAGCAGAGAATGAAATTGGGCGAAGAAGATGGGGATGGATCGGTCACAGTCTGAGAAAGCCAGCTTCCAGTATCACTAGGCAGGCATTGTCATGGAACCCCCAGGGAAAGAGGAAAAGAGGTAGGCCGAGAAACTCCTGGCGTCGAGACCTCCAAGCAGACATCAAGAGACTGGGAACCACCTGGAGTAGAATCGAAGAAGAAGCACAGGACAGGAGTTGCTGGAGGTCTCTCGTCGACGACAGGCATAAGTAAGTAAGTAAGTACAGAAACCAACCTCGCGCTGGGACCATATGGCGTTGAGGCGCATCCCCTGGGTGGTGGATAGGGGGTCCCTCATGAGAGGGGTGCACCGAATGAAATAAGGTGCCGTGAACCAACATGGTCTAAGGGAAGGTGACCCTGACAGAAAACCCCTGGTCCTCCTAGTAAGGGGGTTGGGCGTGGGGGTAGCTTCCCCACCCTGCAAAAAAGGAAA
Organism: Semisulcospira habei; assembly: GCA_036245525.1. NCBI lineage: Eukaryota > Metazoa > Mollusca > Gastropoda > Semisulcospiridae > Semisulcospira > Semisulcospira habei. The sequence continues at coordinate 139,196,912 of BTPG01000006.1, forward strand.
TAGCTACAAAAACGCCGACGAAAAGACTAACAGTAATTCCTTTCCTGGAGGAGGAAGGTTCTTCTACCAGAAGACTTATGACGTCCTGTGGTGAAAGCCGGAAGTCTTCAGAAGCCACAGGACCGAGCCGCCTCTCTCTATCCAGGGATACAACCATGGGCACATGGAACGTCAAGACCATGTACCAGAGCAGCAAGGCCGCCCAGATAGCAGCTGAAATGCAAAAGTACGACCTTTCCCTGCTAGGTATCAGTGAAGCCAGATGGACGCAGTCTGGCCAGAAAAGGCTGTTAAGTGGGGAGATGATTCTGTATTCAGGTCATGAAGAGGAGAATGCCCCCCATACAGACGGTGTAGCATTCATGCTGTCACCAGTGGCACAGAGAGCGCTGATGGGCTGGGAACCTCTTGGGCCAAGAATTATCACAGCAGCCTTTAGAACCAAGAAAAAGCTCAAGCTGAACGTCATCCAGTGTTATGCGCCCACTAATGACAGTGACTAGGAAGAGAAACAAGAGTTCTACGACCGACTCCAGAGTGCCTTGGACAAATGTGCGGAGCGAGACATCACCATCGTCATGGGCGATTTTAATGCCAAAATAGGGGAGGGCAACACCGGATACGAAGAGGTGATGGGGAGACAGGGACTAGGCTCGGAGATGAGTGAGAACGGGGAGAGGTTTGTAGACTTTTGTGCTCTAAACCGACTTGTCATTGGAGGCAGCATCTTCCCACACAGAAGAATACACAAAGCAACTTGGGTCTCACCTGACCATACAACAGAGAACCAAATGGACCATATCTGCATTACCAAGAAATTTAGAAGATCCCTTCAAGATGTTCGAGTGAGGAGGGGAGCAGATGTCGCCTCTGACCACCATCTGCTTACCTTAAGAATGAAGCTCAAGCTAAAGAAAAGCCGCACAGAGACAACAAGAAGACAGCGCTATAATGTAGGCCTCCTGAGAGAAACTGGAGTTAGAGAAGAGTTCAACACTGGTGCTGTCCAACCGGTTTCAAGCGCTACAGGAGCTAGTAAATGAAGAGGAGGCGGTCACCACAGAGCAGCAGTGGAAGGCAGTTAGAGAGACGCTGAACTCAACCTGCAAAGACACTGTAGGGTTCAGGAAACACCATCACAAGGACTGGCTGTCGGCACAGACCTTGAAGAAGATAGAAGTGAGGAAGCAGAAGAAAGCAGTTGTCAACAACAGTCGCACGAGAGCAGCCAAAGTAAGGGCACAGGGGGAATACTCGGAAGCCAACCGCGAGGTGAAGAGGAGTATCAGGGCAGACAAGAGGGCCTACACAGACAGCCTGGCAGCAGAGGCAGAAAAGGCAGCAGGCAGCGGCAACATGAAAAAGCTCTACGACATTACCAGACGATTGTCAGGCAAGTATGGCCATACAGAAAGACCAGTAAAAGACAAAGAAGGCAAGCCTATTGCAGACAGAGCAGACCAACTCGACAGATGGGCAGGGTATTTTGAAGAGTTACTGAACAGACCTAGTCCACCCGACCCCCCAAACATCCAGCCGGTAGAGACCGACCTACCCATCAGCTGTGACAGACCCAGCCGGGAAGAGATCAGAAGAGCAGTGGCATTTTTGAAGAACGGCAAAGCAGCAGGCCCAGATGGCATCCCAGCGGAGTCTCTGAAAGCAGACCTAGAGACAACGGTGGAGATGCTGTACCCACTGTTTGGAAAGATCTGGGAAGAGGAGGTGATGCCAGCTGACTGGAAGGAGGGGTACCTAATCAAGCTTCCCAAGAAAGGCGACCTCAGCAAGTGTTCCAACTACAGAGGAATCACCTTGCTGTCAGTACCAGGAAAGGTCTTCAACAGGATCATCCTGGAGAGAATGAAGAGCTCCGTTGACCCCCAGCTAAGAGACCAACAAGCAGGATTCATGAAAAACCGATCATGTACAGACCAGATCGCCACTCTCCGCATCATCGTGGAACAGTCTCTGGAGTGGAGCTCCCCGCTGTACGTCAACTTTGTGGATTATGAGAAAGCATTTGACAGTGTGGACCGAGAGACTCTGTGGAAACTCCTACGACACTACGGTGTACCCGCAAAGCTCGTCCGCCTGATCAAGAGCAGCTACGATGGCATGACATGCCGCGTGATCCATGAAGGGCAGTTCACCAGGGAGCTCCAGGTCAGAACAGGTGTCAGGCAGGGGTGTCTGCTGTCTCCGTTCCTCTTCCTACTGGCCATAGACTGGGTCATGAAGATGACCACAGAGCACAGACGAAGTGGAATACAGTGGACACTGTGGACACAGCTTGATGACCTCGATTTTGCAGACGACTTGGCATTACTGTCCCACACACATCAACAAATGCAGGACAAGACCACGAGGCTTGCTGACATCTCGTCCCAAGTGGGTCTCACCATTCACAAACAGAAAACAAAGACAATAAGGCTGAACGCAACCAGAGAAGAACCAGTCTTGCTTGCTGGCACCCCGTTGAAGGAGGTGGAGTCCTTCACCTATCTCGGGAGCATCATAGACAAAAAAGGCGGCACTGATGCAGATGTCAGAGCACGAATCCGTAAAGCCAGAGCAGCCTTTCTCCAGTTTAAAAAAGTGTGGAGTTCCAGAGAGCTGTCACAAGACACCAAAGTCCGGATTTTCAACTCCAATGTAAAAGCAGTTCTCCTATATGGAGCAGAGACTTGGAGATTGACAAAAACCACAGTCAACAGAGTACAGACCTTCATGAACAGTTGCCTTAGAAGAATTTTGAAAATCCACTAGCCAGAGAAGATCAGCAACGTCAGACTCTGGGAGAGAACAGAGCAGATAACAGCAGAGAATGAAATTGGGCGAAGAAGATGGGGATGGATCGGTCACAGTCTGAGAAAGCCAGCTTCCAGTATCACTAGGCAGGCATTGTCATGGAACCCCCAGGGAAAGAGGAAAAGAGGTAGGCCGAGAAACTCCTGGCGTCGAGACCTCCAAGCAGACATCAAGAGACTGGGAATCACCTGGAGTAGAATCGAAGGAGAAGCACAGGACAGGAGTTGCTGAAGGTCTCTCGTCGACGGCCTATACCCGGGTAGGGGTGACAGGCGTAAGTAAGTAAGTAATTTGACAGTGTGGACCGAGAGACTCTGTGGAAACTCCTACGACACTACGGTGTACCCACAAAGCTCGTCCGCCTGATCAAGAGCAGCTACGATGGCATGACATGTCGCGTGATCCACGAAGGGCAGTTCACCAGGGAGCTCCAGGTCAGAACTGGTGTCAGGCAGGGGTGTCTGCTGTCTCCGTTCCTCTTCCTACTGGCCATAGACTGGGTCATGAAGATGACCACAGAGCACAGACGAAGTGGAATACAGTGGACACTGTGGACACAGCTTGACGACCTCGATTTTGCAGACGACGAGGTAGGCCGAGAAACTCCTGGCGTCGAGACCTCCAAGCAGACATCAAGAGACTGGGAACCACCTGGAGTAGAATTGAAGGAGAAGCACAGGACAGGAGTTGCTGGAGGTCTCTCGTCGACGGCCTATACCCGGGTAGTGGTGACAGGCGTAAGTAAGTAAGTACAGAAACCAAAGCAACAGAAGAATCCAACCAGCGCTTGAATCAGGGAGATGCCTCTACAGGAGAGCAGATGACGCGGGTTGGTGAAAGCCTCACGGAAGCCAACCAGCCGACGACTCTCCTGACGATGAAAGCAACAGCAAAGATCGGAACTTGGAACGTATGAACCATGTATGAAACTGGAAAAGCAGCTCAAGTGGCTAGCGAGATGAAAAGATACAACATCCAAGTACTAGGAATTTCTGAAAGCAGATGGAATGGGTCTGGCATGACAACACTTGCCAGCGGAGAGAAAATCCTCTACTCGGGACATGCAGACAAGAACCACGAACACACAGAAGGAGTTGCCATCATGATGTCCCCTGTAGCAGCCAGAGCGCTTATGGAATGGCAACCAGTCTCCTCTAGAATCATGACAGCAAGATTCAACTCCAAGGGGAGAAAAATTACATTCATTCAATGCTACTCGCCTACTAATGATGCTGATGAAGAGGCAAAAGAAAATTTCTACAATTCTCTCCAGACAGTAGTTAATGAGTTACCCAAGAGAGACATCAAGATACTGATGGGTGACCTGAATCAGAATGCCAAGATAGGGAAAGACAACCTTGGAAAAGAATTGATTATGGGAACCCAGGCCCTTGGAACAATGAATGTAAATGGCGAGCTTTTCACAGACTTTTGCGCTTTTAATGACCTAGTCATTGGCGGCAGTGTATTCCAGCACAAAGACATTCACAAAGAAACCTGGATCTCACCAGACGGCAACACCAAAAACCAGATAGACTACATCACTATCTCTAGGAAATGGAGACGAAGCCTGCAAGACACAAGATCCCAACGAGGGGCAGACGTAGCTTCAGACCACCACTTGGTGATTGGAACCATCAAAGTCAAGCTACGAGCTTTTAGAGACATAGCCAACTGACCTCACATAAAGTTTAACACCCAGCGGCTGAAGGAGAAAGACTACAGAGACACCTTTTCAACTTCCCAGAAGAACAGATTTGAAGCCTTGAACTTGGTGACCGAAGAAACACCCCTGGAGGAACACTGGAGCTCTTTAAGAGACACACTGATAGGCACATGTGAAGAAGTGCTGGGTAAATGAGAATGGACAACCAAGGAATGGCTCTCCAGTGACACATGGCAGATGGTAAAGAACAGAAGAGAAATCAAGCAACAGATCAACAGCAACAAGAATGAAGTGGAAAAGAAAATTCTTCGAGATGAATTTACCCAAATAAACAAGAAAGTCAAGAAAAGTGCCAGGAAAGACAAGAGGATCTTTTATGACGCTCTAGCGACAGAGGCAGAACAGGCAGCAGAAAAGAGGGACCTCAGCACTCTGTACAAGGTCACCAGGACCCTCTCAACCAAAAAGACGAACATGAACAAACCAGTTAAAGACAGAGAAGGAAACCCCATCAGCAAAGAGCAAGACCAAAGACAACGATGGGCTGAACACTTTGGGGAACTTTTAAATCAATCCCCACCGTCAGTGAGACCGGACATCCCCCCTGCAAACTCACCGCTCAAAGTCAACACCAACCCTCCCACGAAAGCAGAAATCCTAAAAGCCTTGAAGACCCTGAAAAATGGGAAAGCAGCCGGCCCAGATGGAATTCCTCCAGAGGCGCTCAAGGTAGACCTTTCAGTCACAGTCAACATGCTGCTGCCTCTACTGCAGAAGGTCTGGAGGGAAGGAAGAGTACCAGCAGAGTGGAAAAAGGGACACCTGGTAGAACTTCCCAAGAAAGGAGACCTAGGATCCTGCAAGAATGGCGCGGCATCATGCTACTGTCAGTACCTGGCAAAGTACTGACCCGCATTATCCTTGACCGTCTGAAAGTTGCAGTGGACGTAAAACTTAGACCAGAACAAGCTGGCTTCAGGAAAGACAAGTCGTGTACAGACCAAATAGCAACGCTCCGAATCATCATCGAACAATCCTTGGAGTAGCAGTCGACGCTGTACCTCAACTTCATCGACTTTCGCCAAGCGTTCGATAGTGTAGACAGAGAAACCATTTGGCAGCTCCTCCACCACTATGGAATCCCTCAAAGCTTCACTACCCTGATCCAGCAACTTTATGAAGGCGCCACCTGCCAAGTTATCCACAATGGCAAACTGACAGAGGACTTTGAGGTGAAAACAGGAGTCTGACAAGGATGCATGCTCTCCCCAATGATCTTCCTGTTAGTGGTCGACTGGGTGATGAGACAGGCAACTAAAGCAGGAAAATGAGGAATCCAGTGGCCCCTGAACCAGTTTCTTGAGGACCTGGACTTTGCGGACGACTTGTGCCTGATGTCCCAGAAATACCAACATATGCAACAGAAAACAGATAACCTGGCCCAAGAAGCATCCAAGACTGGACTGCAAATCAACCTGGAAAAGACAGAAACCATGACCCTGTTTAAGAAGCAGCAGAAGCTAATCACCCTTGGAGACAGCGAGCTGAAAGAAGTTACCTCTTTCACTTACCTGGGCAGCATTGTATCAGCAACAGGTGGTTCTGACGAAGACATCAAAGCCAGAATCGGGAAAGCGAGATATGCCTTCATTACCCTGAGACCAGTCTGGAGGTCAACATCTCTGTCTGTCCGCAACAAGCTACAAATTTTTAACAGCAACGTTAAGTCTGTCCTCCTCTATGGCTCAGAGACCTGGAGAGTCACCAACACCCTAACCAACAAGCTCCAAGTATTCGTCAACGGCTGCCTTCGCAACATACTGAAGATCAGGTGGACAGACAAAATAAAGAATACCGATTTGTGGCAGTGGACAAACCAAGATCCCATCAACCAGCAGATTGCCAGGCGGAAATGGCGATGGATAGGACACACCCTGCGGAAACCCCCACAGGACATCACCCGGCAAGCTTTGCAGTGGAACCCCCAAGGAAAGAGACGGGTCGGTCGCCCTAAGACCACCTGGAGACAATCCTGTGAAGAAGAAATGAAGAGCTGCAACCTGTCGTGGGGTGAACTGAAAAAGGCTGTCCAGAACCGAGTGCGCTGGAGGACTGTTGCAGAGGCCCTTTGTTCCACGAGGAATCCAAGGAATTAAGCAAGTAAGCATGATCCACATTATTAATGTGTCTCTTTCTACTGGTGTATTCCCGGATGAGTTCAAGATGGCCTTAGTTAGACCACTGCTGAAGAAACCAAACCTTGATCCTAATGTACTGCAAGATTACAGACCTATCCCCACCCTTCCCTTTATTTCTAAAATCCTCGGGAAGGTTGTTTTATCTCAGATGTTGAAGTAGCTCCAAGAAAATTCTCTCCTACACCTCTTCCAGTCCGCATACTTGCCTGGCCGCTCCACTGAAACTGCCCTGATTAGAATCTTAAACGATCTCCTTTGAACTGCTGATAATAATGAGCTGTCTGTCCTGACTCCTCGATCTGTCCGCAGCCTTCAATACTATCGATCACTCCATTCTTCTGTCTCGCCTTCACTTTGACTATGGCTTCTCTGACTGTGCTTTACTCTGGATGGAGTCATATCTCACAAACCGGCATCTAGTTTTCTCTGTCAACAGTTGTCACTCTGCCCCAGCACCACTACTTTTTGGCGTGCCCAAAGGTTTTGTGCTCGGGCCGATTTTCTTCATTCTATATATGCAGCCATTAGCTACTATTTTTTTCAAAGTACTCTGTTAGACATAATATGTTCACTGATGACACACAGTTGCATGATCTTTCTCCTGTTCCTGAAGCAGGTCGTTTAATTTCTAACATGGAAAACTGTCTGACGGAAGTTAAAGACTGGATGATTAGCAATACTTACTTACACCTGTCACCCCTCCCAGAGTATAGGCCGTCGACGAGAGACCTCCAGCGACTCCTGTCCTGTGCTTCTCCTTCGATTTTACTCCAGGTGGTTCCCAGTCTCTTGATGTCTGCTTTAGAGGTCTCGATGACAGGTGTTTCTCGGTCTGCCTTTTTTCCTCTTTCCCTGGGGGTTCCATGACAATGCCTGCCTAGTGATACTGGAAACTGTCTTTCTCAGACTGTGACCAATCCATCCCCATCTTCTTCGCCCAATTTCATTCTCTGCTGTTATCTGCTCTATTCTCTCCCAGAGTCGGACGTTGCTGATCTTCTCTGGCCAGTGGATTTTCAAGATTCTTCTAAGGCAACTGTTTATGAAGATCTGTACTCTGTTGACTGTGGTTTTTGTCAACCTCCAAGTCTCTGCTCCATATAGGAGAACTGCTTTTACGTTTGAGTTGAAAATCCAGACTTTGGTGTGTTGTGACAGCTCTCTGGAACTCCACACTTTTTTCAACTGAAGAAAGGCTGCTCTTGCTTTACCAATTCATGCTCTGACATCTGCATCAGTGCCGCCTTTTTTGTCGATGATCCTCCCGAGATAGGTAAAAGACTCTACCTCCTCCAAAAGGGTGCCAGCAAGCAAGACTGGTTCTTCCCTGGTTGCGTTCAGCCTCATTGTCTTTGTTTTCTGTTTATGGATGGTGAGGCCCACTTGGGACGAGATGTCAGCAAGCCTCGTGGTCTTGTCCTGCATTTGTTGATGAGTGTGGGACGGTAAAGCCAAGTCATCTGCAAAATCGAGGTCGTCAAGCTGTGTCCAAAGTGTCCACTGTATTCCGCTTCTTCTCTGCTCAGTGGTCCTCTTCATGACCCAGTCTATGGCCAGTAGGAAGAGGAACGGAGACAGCAGACACTCCTGCCTGACACCAGTTCTGACCTGGAGCTCCCTCGTGAACTGCCCTTCGTGGATCACGCGACGTATCATGCCATCGTAGCTGCTCTTGATCAGGCAGACGAGCTTTGTGTGTAAAACCATAGTGTCGTAGGAGTTTCCACAAAGTCTCTCGGTCCACGCTGTCAAATGCTTTCTCATAATCCACAAAGTTGACGTACAGCGGGAAGCTCCACTCCAGAGTGGCGATCTGATCTGTACATGAACGTTTTTTTCTGAATCCTGCTTGCTGGTCTCTCAGCTGGGGGTTGACGGAGCTCTTCATTCTCTCCAGGATGATCCTGTTGAAGACCTTTCCTGGTACTGACAGCAAGGTGATTCCTCTGTAGTTGGAACACTTGCTGAGGTCGCCTTTCTTGGGAAGCTTGATTAGGTACCCCTCCTTCCAGTCAGCCGGCATCACGTCCTCTTCCCAGATCTTTCCAAACAATGGGTACAGCAGCTCTACTGTTGTCTCTAGGTCTGCTTTCAGAGCCTCCACTGGGATGCCATCTGGCCCTGCTGCTTTGGCGTTCTTCAAAAATGCCACTGCTCTTCTGATCTTTTCCCGGCTGGGTCTGTCACAGCTGATGGGTAGGTCAGTCTCTGCTGGCTGGATGTCTGGGGGGTCGGGTGGGGTGGGTCTGTTCAGTAACTCTTCAAAATACTCAGCCCATCTTTCGAGTTGGTCTGCTCTGTCTGCAATAGGCTTGCCTTCTTTGTCTTTTACTGGTCTTTCTGTATGGCCATACTTGCCCGACAATCTTCTTGTAATGTCATAGAGCTGTTTCATGTTGCCGCTGCCTGCTGCCTTTTCTGCCAGGCTGTCTGTGTAGGCCCTCTTGTCTGCCCTGATACTCCTCTTCACCTCGCGGTTGGCTTCTGAGTATTCCTCCTGTGCCCTTGCTTTGGCTGCTCTCGTGCGACTGTTGTTGACAACTTTCTTTTGCTTCCTCCCTTCTATCTTCTTCAAGGTCTGTGCCAACAGCCAGTCCTTGTGATGGTGTTTCCTGAACCCTACAGTGTCTTTGCAGGTTGAGTTCAGTGCCTCTCTAACTGCCTTCCACTGCTGCTCTGTGGTGACCGCCTCCTCTTCATTTACTAGCTCCTGTAGCGCTTGAAACCGGTTGGACAGCACCAGTTTGAACTCTTCTCTCACTCCAGTCTCTCTCAGAAGGCCTACATTATGGCACTGTCTTCTTGATGTCTCTGTGCGGCATTTCTTTAACTTGAGCTTTATTCTTAAGGTAAGCAGATGGTGGTCTGAGGCGACATCTGCTCCGCTCCTCACTCGAACATCTAGAAGGGATATTCTAAATCTCTTGCTAATGCAGATATGGTCTATTTGGTTCTCTGTAGTATGGTCAGGTGAGACCCAAGTTGCTTTGTGTATTCTTCTGTGTAGGACGATGCTGCCTCCAATGACAAGTCTGTTTAGAGCACAAAAGCCTACAAACCTCTCCCCGTTCTCAATCATCTCCCCTAGTCCCTGTCTCCCCATCACCTCTTCGTATCCGGTGTTGTCCTCCCCTATTTTGCCATTAAAATCGTCCATGACGATGGTGATGTCTCGCTCCGTACATTTGTCCACAGCACTCTGGAGTCGGTCATAGAACTCTTGTTTCTCTTCCTCATCACTGTCATTAGTGGGCGCATAACACTGGATGGCATTGAGTTTAATCTTTTTCCTGGTTCTAAAGGCTGCTGTGATAATTCTTGGTCCCAGAGGTTCCCAGCCCATCAGCGCTCTCTGTGCCACTGGTGACAGCATGAATGCTACACCTTTAGTATGGGGGGCATTCTCCTCTTCATGACCTGAATACAGAATCATCTCCCCACTTAACAGCCTTTTCTGCCCAGACTGTGTCCATCTGGCTTCACTAATACCTAGCATTTCTGCTATCTGGGCGGCCTTGCCGCTCTGGTACATGGTCTTGACATTTCATGTGCCCATGATTGTGTCCCTGGATAGAGAGAGGCGGTTCGGTCCTGTGGCTTCCGAAGACTTTCCGCTTTCACCACACGTCATAAATCTTCTGGTAGAAGAACCTTCCTCCTCCAGGAAAGGAATTGCTGTTTGTCTATTCGTCAGCGTTTCTGTAGCTATTTCCTTATTTACAAGGTGGGGAAGCTACCCACACGCCCAACCCCCTTACTAGGAGGACCAGAGATTTTCTGTCGGGGTCTCCTTCCCTTAGACCATGTTGGTTCATAGCAACTTATTTCATTCGGTGCACCCCTCTCGCGAGGGACCCCCTATCCACCGCCCAGGGGACGTGCCTCAACGCCATATGGTCCCAGCACGAGGGATTAGCAATAACTTACTTACTTACTTATGCCTGTCACACCTACCCGGGTATAGGCCATCGACGAGAGACCTCCAGCGACTCCTGTCCTGTGCTTCTTCGATTTTACTCCAGGTGGTTCCCAGTCTCTTGATGTCTGCTTGGAGGTCTCGACGCCAGGAGTTTCTCGGCCTACCTCTTTTCCTCTTTCCCTGGGGGTTCCATGACAATGCCTGCCTAATGATACTGGAAGCTGGCTTTCTCATACTGTTACCAATCCAACCCCATCTTCTTCGCCCAATTTCATTCTCTGCTGTTATCTGCTCTGTTCTCTCCCAGAGTCTGACGTTGCTGATCTTCTCTGGCCAGTGGATTTTCAAAATTCTTCTAAGGCAACTGTTTATGAAGATCTGTACTCTGTTGACAGTGGTTTTTGTCAATCTCCAAGTCTCTGCTCCATATAGGAGAACTGCTTTTACAAGAGGATTAGCAATAAACTCCAGCTAAATGATGGTAAAACAGAGTCCATACTTATCACAGCTGTTGTGCATCCTTCGCAGTTGTGCTGTCTTCCCAGTCACATCTCTGTCTGTCAAAATCAAATCACTTTCTCTGACAGTGTCAAAACCTTGGTGTTTTCATTGACAGAGACCTCAAAATGGATAAGCATGTTGGTGATATGTGCAGATCAGCATTTATTGAACTTTGGAGCATTAGCAGTGTTAGACAGTATCTGATGCCTGAAGCAACTGCAATCCTTGTCTCCTTTGTTTTATCACGGTTAGACTACTGTAACTCCCTCCTTTCCGGCCTGCCTAAAACCCAGCTAGATAAACTGCAGAGAGTGCAAAACAGTGCTGCCCGTTTAGTTATGTGCGTGCGTAAGCATGACCATATCCGCCCCGCCCTTAAGGAACTCCACTGGCTGCCTGTACAAGAACGCATTCTGTATAAACTGTCCTGCATGTGCTTTAACTCCATCAGCCTGACTTCTCCTTCCTATATCTCTGACTTACTCCATCAGTATACTCCATCTCACACCCTCAGCTCTTCCTCTGACACACGTAAATATAGCCTTCCCAATTTCAAATGTAAAACACGTGGCAGGGTCGTGCCTTCTCCCATCTTGGAACAGCCTCCCCGCCCTTGTCCGTTACTGTCAAACGCACTCCTCATTCAAATCACTTCTCAAAACCCACCTCTGCAACACTGCCTTTTACTAGTTCATTTCCCCAGCCATACGCAATTCATCACCACTGTCACATATGTGTGTGTGTGTGTGTGTGCATATGTTGTGTGTGTGTGTACGTGTTAGCTGTTAGCCTTTTCATTGTATCAGCGCTTAGAGCTACTTTTAGAATAAGCGTTTAACAAATGTCCTTTATTATTAAGTCCCTTCTATTTCTACTCACAAACCAGATAGGTGAGCTAGCGCTGGCAGAATTGTACACAAACCAAGGGGAATCACAGCGCTGGACAGACAAACAGTTAGATCCCCTGCCCCCGCCTATCAGGCACCCAATCGCCAGCCCACAGAGAAATACACAGGCATAGAACAAGACGATCATTTCCATCCTCAAAGGATGGAAATGATCGTCTTGTTCTATGCCTGCGTATTTCTCTGTGGGCTGGCGATTGGGTGCCTGATAGGCGGGGGCAGGGGATCTAACTGTTTGTCTGTCCAGTGCTTCTATTTCTAGAACGGACTTTTTAGGATGGGTCGCGGTTGGGCAAATTTAATAGCATGTCTATGATGTCAAAGGCAGGCAGGCCTAAACCTCTCACAATTGAAGTAACAAGATAAAAATTATGTCATGTCTAGTTACTCTAACCTCGCTGCTGAGCGTACATTTGGCACAAAGCGCCGTGTGTGTGTATGTATGTGTGTGTGTGCGTATGTATGTAAACAAGAGAATCTCCAATATTTCTATACACACAAGCTTGACGCTTGGCGAAATATTTTTTTAAAGGGGTGGCTAAGAGAGCCTCTGAGCATATTGTAATTGAAATTCTCATTTAACCCTTATCATTCGGGATACACCAGTGTGTGAAATAAGTTTGACTAAAATAGTTTAAGGGTAGTGCCAGAATAGCTTGGCGCCTCTAGGCGCCAAGCTATTCTGGCACCACCCTTGAACTAAAGCCGTTGGTCTATATCCTTATCTGTAAGTACTCTAATGTAGCTTGCATATGACAGTGTACAAATTTGAAGCTTTTAGCCTCAGTATGATATGGGTTAAGACATAAACAACCATTTATAGGAAGTCGGTTGACCCAGACTAGAGTCCGTAATTTTTGTCATATTTACTTGAAATTTTGGATATAGCTAGTTTGGATAAAGACATTGGATGAGTTCGTTAGCCAGCTTTGTATCCTTTCAACGTTTTTAGCAAAAATTAATTCTTTTCAGAAAAGAATTAAAACAGTAAAAATCCTTGACTTCTAGAGAAAATCAGACAGTGGCGGTGACGTAAAAGAGGCAACTCTGTCACCCCGCAGACACTGACATACTCTAAATATGACGTAATTTTCTCTAGTGTGCACCGCACTCTCTCACAGACATGCGTGCATCTCCAAGAGGCATAGATCCTCATGTGCCCAGAGAGCGCATGAGGATCTATGTCTCTTGGAGATGTTTGGAAGGCGCGCGCATGCACGCACTAACTCGCACACACACATCGTCACGCTTTCACACAGAAAAGCGTTCAGGTGACCCGATATAGCTAGTTTGGAGAAAAACATTGGATGAGTTCGTTAGCCAGCTTTGTACCCTTTCAACTTCTTCCGTAAAAATTAATTCTTTTCAGAAAAAAATTAAAAAAGTAAAAAACCTTGAAATCTGGAGAAAGTCAGACAGTGGCGGTGATGTAAAAGAAGCAACTCCATCACCACGCAGACATACTCTAAATATGACGTAATTCTCTCGGTCACTCACTCTCTCTCTCTCTCTCACAGATGTGTGCATCTCCATGAGGCATAGATCCTCATGTGGCCAGAGGCGCATGAACATCTATGCCTCTTGAGGATGTTTGGAGCGCGCGCATGCACACACGCACACGCATACACACACATCGACACGCTTACAGAAAGGCACGCTTAGTATAGTCAACCTGATTTATAAAAAGACTGAAATTGTACCATGAAATTCTAGTTTTGTCACCATTTTCCCCAAGTCTTGAAGTGAAAGCGAAACTCATATCATGTTAAATATAAAATTACGTAAAAACAAAAAAAATACGTCATGACAAATGACGTTTGACAAACTAATGACGCGTATGCACTGCACGCGTCTCTTATAGAGTTCACTATGACGAATTGGCACATCTGCGAGGCTTTTTTCAAAAGGAGATATTTCAACATCAGAATCAAGTCAAAGACAAAAGGTAGAGAACCCTGACAGTGAAAGCCCGTAGATGACTATTCACATGCAAGCCAGCTAAGGCCGACATCCACCCAAGGACATTAATTGGTCATCGCCAAGGGAGCCAGAGACCTGTGTGTGTCATATCATATACTGGCTTCTTTCAGACTCTTTAAAGCTTTTCTTACTGGCCTAGTTCTATTTGCCTTTTTCCCCTGGTCGCCTGTTCTCAAAGCAACAAGAGTCTACTTGTCACATGTTACCAAGCTAACGTGATAAGTAGACTCAACTCATCACACATTATGGTGAGAACGTACATGCTGAGCAAAACGTTTTCCCCCAAATATGTCTTTGGCCAATCCCTTTTCTTAGTACAAACATCTTCATTCAGTTGAACCTCTAAGCACAAACATGCCGATATTGACATTTTTTTTGGGGGGTCACATAACCCTAAGAACTGGATGCAGTGACATGTGATACCACTGGTACCAATTTCATACAAAAAGTAACTGAAAAAGTTACTGTAGGTAATATTAACAACAGAAAATTTCAAGCCAAGACATTATGTAGTACCACACCTAAAATGGTGCAGAAACAAATGCCAGATAAATAAAACCTGGGGGATTATGCAACAAAAAAGTTATATGCAACCGTTTTGTGTTTTTTTTTTTTAAAAACCTTGAAATGTGATAAGTTCGACCAAAATTTCAGATTTGAAGAGAAAGCCACGTTCCGCCGGTAAACGAATGTAATTCACTGACATTGAGAGTTGACTCCCATGAGCACTGAAAGTACTTAGCATGGGATCTTTCCAGGGGAGCCTTCGTGCATTTATATTTTATAGTTGGAGGCAAAATCATATTACAAGTTACTGTAGGTTTTGCCAGTGGTTCTTGTCACCTCTCAGAGCCGATCAGGGAATTTTTCTTAAAGATACAAGTCTCAGGCTAAAGCCCTCCACTTTATCTTCAAAATAAACTCCCTGATGAGACCCTTGAGGCAACAAGAACCACTGGCAAAGCCTAACTTATAATACAACTAATACTGCCAAATACTATAAGGTGCGTAATACTGAGGCTGACCTGTACTGACCTTTGGAACTTTAAGAGGTGTCCGCAAAAGATTGCAGCAACTGTGGGAGATGGATCTGCCATGACAGCTCAACTTCAAGGGTAGTGGCTGATTAGACTAATGCCTAGAGCCATCTCCTACTACATTGTCTTAAAGCTCTAGTGTACGTAAGTACTGGTAGTGTAAAGAATTCTGATGGCTGCATGCACAAGAGGGTAAAGAGCTACTGTAATGTGTCTCTTCTCAGCACAGGCAAAACAGCTGAAAGACTGCGGGGGGGGGGGGGGGGGGGGGAGGATACTACCCCAATTCACCTGATGTGATAAAGGCATGTGTCTCTGCTCGTACAAGACATAGATAAGAAATAGATTTTTCCTGTCTCGTTCATCTCACCCAATATGAGCTCCACAGTCAGAAGTCCAAAAGCTTGCTTGAGTGGCTCCAGCTGCAGTCGGCCGTTGTCCAGCAGAAACCTGCGACTCACGCGCGCACCCCCAACTACACACTGTATGCTGATAACCTCTGGAACACAGCAAGCCCGATATTGCATGAGATCAATTGGTTTACTGATAAACAACCAACCAAACATTTGCTGAGCATCACTTATCTTCCTATGACACTGTTGGAGAGTGATTAACAGCATCACCCCCCCCCCCCCCCCCCCCCTTTCCCCCCAGTAAGCAAAGATCCTCGGGCCCACGACAGCCGCAGTGAGCCCGCGCACAGCTGTGCGTGGGCCCACTGTGGCCATCGTGGGCCTGAAGACGTTTTGCTACTGGGGCCCTTGTGCATGTGCAGCACCAATGCCGTAAACAGTACTGGTGACTGCATGCACATGAAGGTTAACCATGATGATTCAAGAGTAATGCCTAATACTAAGACATGCTTTTCGTAGGGCTTTCATAGTTTCTGAATGTAGCCTATTCCAACAGATATAGTGCCATGTTCAGCATCCACCAGACTGACCTGCTGTTGGGATCCTTAAAAGTGGTTAACCCCTGTGCATGCAGCCACTGCTACTGTAGACCACAAGGGTGGCTGCATCCAAAAGGGAGATAAAAACATACACAGCTGCGCACTTACGTGGTTCAGACATATTCTGATAGCGAACTGGGAACACACATGCTGAGTCCTCCACCGTTCTGTAAAGACAGAAATGACAATAAAGGCAAAGGAAGAAAAGAGTTACATTATAACGGACCACAACAATTTCCGTCCAAACAACAATACACGTGCACAGCGGTCACTATCGTTTGTTTACAGCAGAGAAAAGAATTCATGAATTGTATCTGGTACCTTTTCTTTTTTTCGGGGGGGTGGGGGTGGGGGGGGGGGGGGGGTGGGGTGGGTGGGGTGGGTGGGGAGAGTACAAAGGGTACAAGCTATCAATACTTACACTGACAATTCTTCCAGCCGCTTTTGCAAGGCATCAATCTGATCCCTCTGGAAAAAAACACACCAAAATACACCAAATAGTGGAAACAGCAATAAACAGCTGCAGCATGTTAAAGTGATTTGATCTATGGCAGGTTTGGATTGCTGAAATTTGCTGATACAACTAGTTATCAGTGTTGTCTTGTCTAAACAAAGACTTTTCTACCTTCTTCACACAATCCCTGTGAGCAGGTACAAATAACAGGGGTTTCTGCTGTGTGTAACGTAACAATCCTGTGTGCAAAGGAGAAGAGCAGAAATTGTCTTTTCATTTTATGAATTCAACTTTATAAGTTCAGTTAGCCCCTTGTCCAGCACTATTGTAAGACATATTCTAAGACCATTTATAAAGGAACTATTGTAAACTATTAACCCTTTCTTACCTGAAGCATGTCACTTTAACACTTTTGAGACATGTCGCATCCGATGCGACACGTCTTGAAAGAGTTAAAGATCATCTTTCATATCATGTGCATGCACAAACATGAACTACAGCTTTTTTCTTGACAAATGATGCGCACACACAAAAGGCATTTACACAGGAATTTGCTTTTCACTACTTTAAAGACATACAGTCGATGGTTTTAATTTGTAATGTAGAAGCATCAGACAAAATGCAAACCTTTTCATCCTAATACACTATTGCAAGAAATAAATTCGACTATGATAGTTCAAGGGCGGTGCGAGAATAGCTTGGTGCATGAGGCACCAAGCTATTCTGGCAACACCACTGAACTAAAATGGTTAACCTAGCTCCTAATCTATACTGTAGCCTTTATAGGACAATAAGCAAATTGTAACAAAAATTCAGCCTCAGGATAATCTACCATTTTATGCGTCCTATACTGAGCCCTGATTGAAGGTGAACACAGTTTTGATATCATACCTGCTGTTGTATCTGTCTTTCTAACACCTCATAGTTGCTGTCACTACTGTTAAAGCTGCTGCACACTGAGCCTGCATCATCCAAGTTGAGTCTCCCCACACCATCCACAGTACACCGCGATAACTGGGGGTTCCCTGATGCCGCCACTGGACCAACATCTACACTTAGAGTTAGGGGTCTTGTGGTCTCTGGTGTATTTGTTGTTACAATGCCCCTGGTGTCCGATGAGTTTGTTGCAGAACTGTGAGCGCTCTTTTTGTCTTTAACCTCCTTGTGCATGCTGCTGCTGGTACTGTTAACAGTTCCTGTGGCTGCATGCTCAAGGGGGTTAGAAGCACCACCTTGGCCGTTAGACACCACGGCAGGTTTAGATTTCATTTCTGCTGCTTTACTGCTGGTTTCTTTGTCACGCTCTTTTTTGTCCAACTCTTTTCTTCGAGGGCTGTCCTGTTTGGAAGTGCTCCTGCTTTGCCTCGTGCTCCTCTTGTCTTTTACATTCTGTCCGATCTCATACCTCTGTGAAAGTTTCGCGTTGTCAAACTGTGGTAATGTTTGAGAGAAGTCTGATTTTTCCGTTTCCAAAGAGTCTGACCTGTCTCTGGCAGCTCCGTTGACCTCTTCAACTAGCCTCCTGCTGGAAGTGTTCTGTCCCTCCTTCACTACTAGTCTCCTGCTAGCACTGTACTGTGCCTCTTCCAATAACCTCCTGCTAGAGCTGATATCCACCTCTTCCACCATCTGCGACACAGACTCCACAGAATCAATGCGGTCAAGCGACATTTTGATCTGGCGATCAGGTGATGTACTGTGGTCATCAGGTGACCGCAAACGGTGGTCAGGTCTCTCTCCTTTGTAGCTGGACTGCCGAGTCTGCAGACGTGAATCGCTGATGCTCTTGTTCCTTTGTTCGCGGAGGCTCTCCGCCTTTGTGAGGAGAGATGAGGACTGGGAGTGACCAGCTGAGTGTCCGTTATGCAACTGCCTGGCTCGCTCTAACGGAAAAGAAAAACAGAAACTGAGATAAAAAGATCAGGATGCATTCAATCAATGTGTACAGGCCAGTGATTTTGGACCTTCAAGCCTTGAGCTGTAATGTTAAGCCTCCCTCCATGATAATTCAAGGGTAGTGCCAGATGAGCATGGCGCCTGAAGGCGCCAAGCTCATCTGGCACTACCCTTGAATTATCATGGTTGAGCCATCTCCTGCAGCTGGTACACAGTCATTAGGTAACACCTCCACAATTTGGGAAATGGGACCCTGCGGTTAAATGGGTTAAGGTACACAGAAATTGAGAAATAAATTTAATTAATACATGTACAACAAACAAAAATCGTCTCTGTCTTGCTCTGTGATTTTTGGACCTCACGTCTGTACCGCCATAAGGTCCAAATATCACAGATCAGCACACTTACTGTAAGTGGAACCATATGTGTCATGTATATCTTATCAGTACAAAACTATGTGATTTGGATTCGATTTTCACCTTCCAGAAATTGAGACAATCTGATGTTTTCATCACTTGAGTGCTGGTCTGTGATTTTGGACCTTATGGCTCTAAGCCATAAGTCTAAAATCACAGACCTGCACATAGTTCACTTTAAATGCAAACAAAAGCAGCTCCCAGTAACTATCTTACCTGGTCTTGTTGCAAAGAAATGCAGTGAAAGGTTGAAGGGTGCAACATTGTTTGCTAATGGGAAAGCAGGATCAGAAGGCTCAGAGGTTCCCACCAAAACCAGCACGCCATACGCACTGGAGATCTCCGGTGTGTGTAGTCCACACATACCCTTTGGCCTCTGCTCTTTATCCAAAGTCTGAAAATAAACAACAGACCAATCAATGACGCTAAGAATATCAAGAGTTAAAAAAAAAAAAAAACTACAAAAAAACCCACCAACTACAAAAAGCATAAACATGCTCAAATAGTCACCTGTAATCAGGCGATCTGGAGGAATCTGACAATATGCACTAAATAGGTACATCCCAGTAAGCAAAGGTCCTCGAGCCCACGATGGCCGCAGTGGGTCCCCGCATGGCAGTGCGCCAGCAGACTGTGGCCGTCATGGGCCCAAAGATGTTTCGCTACTGATGACAAAGGACAAACACAGTTGACAAAGGAAAAATACAGTTAATTCACTGGGTCCTGAGGTCAAAGTTCCAAAATTTGGGAGTTATCCTCTGAGGATGACATTACAGTTCAGGAGATATGATCGACCATGATAGTTCAAGAGTGGTATTAGAGAACAGCCACTGTGCCAGACACAAAGTCATCCTGGTACCATCTTCGCATATCACGGTCGATACACATCTTGTTGCAGTGCGTCAGGACTGATAAATAAGATGAGCAAAGTTTAGTAGCATTTAGCCACTGAGCCTCCTCATACATGTAGCCCTCAAAACAGATAAAGAGTGGCGAGACTAACCAGCTGTCCAGAGGGGAGAAGATAGTTGTCCAGCAGAGCAAACACCTGCAGTTCACTCTGTGCATTACTGCCCACCACAACACACTGGCTTTCTGTCTGAAAAAAGATGCAAAAAGGAATTCTTTTCAACAGGTCAGTTTTCCTCATATGTGTACTGTTCTGTGATTTTGGACTTCACAACCTAAGATTTTAAAATCACAGACCAGCACACACATTAATCAACAAGACATAAAACATGATACATTTTTGGTTACAAAAATGAATTGTTTTCTAAAATGTATTTTTTTGAAAAATACTTACCGATGGCATTACTATATGGAATACACTCTATAGCCTATCGATTTCAGCCCAAAGCTGTGTCCCCTACACAACTGGGGAGGAGACACCAGGGATCCATAAATAGGGGCCCCAGGTGGCCTCCCCTTACCACCCTATACCGGCAAGCATAGGGTGAGTTCCTGTCAGTTTTCACACTTAGCCAAAGAGGCAAGTGGGGCAGGAGGGAGGACTGTCCGAGTAATGCCATCAGTAAGTATTTTTCCCAAAAATACATTTTAGAAAAAAAATTCATTTGTTTTTTCAAAATACATTACCGATGCATTTACTATATGGAAGAATAGCGAAGAGGAGGAGGGTGCCGACCCTAAAGCCCAGAACTTAACCCCCCGCAGACCGACAAAGAGCACTCCCGACGATTTCAGCTAAGACGTACCTAAGGCACATGTGGAACTCGGAGGGAGTGCTGGGCCGCGGAGATGTCGCCCACCCGGGTCAGGGAGTCACGCTGGCCGGATAGGTCACGGAGGTAGAAGCGGGCGAAGGTGGAGTCTGCACACTAGCCGCCCGCCGTAATAATGTCCTTAATGGAGCAGTTGTGATCCAGGGCGACGCTGGTGGCTACTGCTCTCACTTCATGCGCCCGAATCTGCAAACGTCTATCCCCGTCAGGGGAGAGGTCCCAGTAGGCCGACCTAATCACCCACCGAAGCCAGGACGAAACTGTCTGGGCCGAGATATCGGTCCTGCCTGGTGACAGAGGGAGGAAGAGGCGGGAGCGCCACCAGCCTTAGTGCGACGCAGGAATATCCTCAGCGCCCGAACCGGGTCCTGTTGAGGCAACTCAGGGGAAAGGTCAATCCCTCTAAGCGGACGTACGGTCAGCATCTGGGGGAGCCGACGAGGGTAGGCGGTTCTTGGCCAGAAATGACGGGTCGGTGAGCAGCTGCGCAGATCCATCGGAACGCAACTGCAGACAAGCGGGACGTATCGAGAGCGCGTGAAGCTCGCTCACTCGGGAAGTGGTGGCGAGAGCCAAAAGGAAACATGTTTTCCGGGTCAGGTCGGAGAACCGTGCCAAAGGCAGGGGTTCAAAGCGGTCAGTATTTAGCCACGTTAGAACCCAGGCGAGGTCCCACCGAGGTAAGAGGGAACGGGAGACCGGACGTCGAAGCTCGAAGTTAGCCAAAAGGTCCGAGAGGTCCTTGCAAGCGCCTGGATCCGGCAGGCCCAGGTGGCGGTAAGTGTCTGCGATCATAGCTCGGTAACCCTTAACGGTAACTGGGGCTAAGCCTTGATCGTCGAAGAGCCAAAGGAAGAACTCAGCTAGTTGGGGGGTAGTAAGATCTGTGGGGGGGAGCCGCCGCGCGGCGCACCAGGACTGAAAGACCCTCCACTTTCCTTCGTACACCTTCTGTGTTGACTGTCTGCGGGCTGCCGCAATCGCCTCCACCGCTGCATCTGAGAAACCTCTAGCGGCGAGGGCAAGCTGGACAACCTCCAGGCATGTAGAAGGAGGCGCTCCGGGCAAGGGTGGAAGAGAGCCTGGCGCGGTTGTTTGAGCATCGTGAGCGGAGCCGGAAGCTGGAGGGAGGGTCCGTCGCTAGCGCGAGTAAGTCCGTGGTCCAGCTCTTGGTCCAATTGAAGGGGGCCACCAGGAAGAGAATCGTGGAGCATCCCTAAAGTTTCCATAGGACCTTCGGTACCAGGACAGATGGAGGGTAGGCATACGCGACCAGTCCGTCCCACGGAATGGAGAGCGCATCCACTGCCCATGCGAGCGGGTCCGGGACTGGGGAGACGAAAACCGGCAGCTGGTTGTTCCATCTGGTGGTAAACAGGTCGACTAGAGGTGTCTCCCGACGTGAGCAGATCAGGCGAAAGATGTCGGGACTCAGGACCACTCCATGTGTAGAAGCTGTCCGCGGCGGGAAAGGGCGTCTGCGACCACGTTCAGGTGGCCGGGGATGTGGCAGGCTCGAAGACCAATGGTCCGGTCCCTGCACCAGAGCAGGAGGTGGTAAAGGAGGATGCACAAGGAGGGCGAGTGTGTGCCCCCCTGGTTCTGAATGTAGGCCACCACCGTCGAATTGTCTGAGAGAACGAGGACCTCTTGGCCGGTCAGCGTTCCTTGCCAGAAGTCGAGAGCCATCCACACCGCCTTCATCTCTAGCCAGTTGCTGTGCTTGTCCGCAAGGACCCGGGGCCAGAGGCCCAAGACCGAGACAAAGTCTGGTAACAGGTGAGCGCCCCCCAGCCCGACTGGCTCGCGTCGGTGCAGAGGGACCACCGGGGCGGCGGGGAGTGTAGAGGCACGCCCGTCGCCAACCATGCGAGGTCAGTCCACCTCTGGAGGTGTGGCCGGGTCAGTGGGGTAACTGGGACCGGATCCGTCAGGGCACTCAATGAGGGACGCCAGTGGAGGAGAAGGTGTAGCTGCAGCGGCCAGGCATAAAGCCTGCCGAGGGGTAACAAGTCCGCTGCCGCGCTGAGTAAACCCAGAAGTTGAAGCCAGGCCCTGGCCGAGAAGGAGACCCCTACGTCCATAAGAAGTGCGAATTCGGCAATCTTCTGCCACTGTGCCAACGGCAGGCGGACTAAGTTGAGGTCGGTCAGGAATTCCATCCCCAGATGTAGGAACCGGCGAGAAGGGGTGAGATCCGACTTGCCCGGGTTGACGAGGAACCCAAGTCGGCGCAAGAGAGAGAGGAGGGCGTCTCTGTCCTCCTCGAGCGCCGAGGCGATCAGGTTGCGTAAAAGTAAGTCGTCCAGGTAGTTGGAGGCAGGACTCAGAGATCTCTGTCGGAAGAGGGCCATCACCGCATTGAGGAGTCTCGTGAAGACCCAAGGACTGATGTTGAGGCCGAAGGGGAGGGCTCAGAACTGGTAAACAATTCCGGCAAAGGCAAACCGGAGATACCGGCGAGACGATGGATAAATCGGCACATGGAGATATGCGTCTGACAGATCGAGGCTTATCGCGAAGTCCATCGGCCAGACGGCAGCACGGAGAGTCCTGGCTGTCTCCATCCGAAAGTGAGGCGCTGAAATGAACTTGTTTAGCGCTGACAAGTCGATGACTGGCCGCCACTTGCCCCCAGGCTTGGGAACGAGAATGAGGCGGCTGTAGAATGCCGGCGAGTCTTGACGAGAAACCACTTCTGTCGCCGCTTTGTCGAGTAAGGACGCGATTTCTCCACACAAAGCTACTGCCTGGGATTGGTCGGCCGGAGCCTGGGTCCACAAGGGGGACCTGCACAAAGGAGGAGGGGACTGGAACAAAAGCTGAAGGCCTGAGGAAACCGTTGAGATGATCCAAGGGTCGTCTGGGAACAGCAATCTCCAATGGTCGCTATAGAAGGTCAGCCGCCCGCCGACTGGAGACTCCAGAACAGTCGACAGGGGCGGAGAAGGGGTAAAGTCAGCGGGCTCGATCGCGCCCCGATTTATGGGCGCCGCGAGACCAAGAGGGGCGGGATGCGGGGAAGGACTGTGGAGCCTGAAGGGGGCGAGCTCTACCGCGGGCACCGCCAACTGGAAGCGAGGTGGGTCTGGAAGACCGCCGGGCACGACCCCTGGCCTGGCGGGCAGAGCGAAAGCGAGACGCAGCGGGGGCAGAGGCAGGATAGGGCCACAGGTCCTTGGTAGCTTCCTTTACAGTCTGCCAAGTCTCACCAAAAAGGAGAGAACCGCCGAGTGGAGCCGGGCGGAGCTGTGTCTTCACCGTGTTGATGAGATCCGTGCAGAGCCGTAGGAGCGAATCACGCTGCCAAAGATCACAGTTGGCGGCGGCCGCCAGTGTTGGTTGAGGAATGGTAGGCGACCCTGTTAGCAGCTACCAAAATGGAATGTACATCACGGAGCGGGGACAAGGCTTCCAGGTCCCAAGTGTCCTCCAGGCAATGTAGTACTGCTTGCGTCACCAATTCCAGGAACCCGGAACACGCCAGCGAATTCCGAACTAAGGACGCGATTCTGTCAAGAGGGCGAGACCAAGCATTCTGGACTAACTGGCGCCCACCCGCCTGGTTGATGGCTGCGGCATCCACCGAAGGAAGAGGGACGGTGAAGGCTTGCGAGTGTCCAGCGTACCAAGCCTGGCGAAAAGATATATTAATCCCCGCAGGCCAACGCGAATCTGCGAAATAACCCTCGTCGCCGAAAGAGTCCTGGCGCAGCCGGGCAGAGAAAGCATCGACGAGATCCTGGAAACCGGCTGGCTGTGGGAGAGACTTGCGACGCTTAGCCTGCCTCTGCGCATCAACCATGGCGGATGCCTGTCTCTTCAGAGGAGGCGAAGATGGATATAAGTCAGGAGGGAGGAAGTTGGCGATCAGACGGGAGGTCTCATCCAAGGCACAAACCGTCTGTGACCTGAGCGAAGGAGGAGGCCGCCGAAACAGCCGAGAAGCGGTCGGGAGACCCAGATGGCGAATCCCGCAAGAAGATGGCTGAAGCCGAATGGATGCAGGCTTAGTATGTCTACCTCCACCATCCGCCTATCATGCAACGCCGCAAGGAGGGGCGACCGGCTCTGAGAGTGCGAGACCGATAAAGGCGACTGGCGAGAGCGTGCGCGAAGGATAGGCGGAGCTGCCCGCGAAGCCCGCTCGGCGGGGCGTCGCGCGGAAGGAGGGACCGCGTCCAAACCATGGCCAAAGGCGAAGTTAGGCTCCGCAAGCCCCGACTCACCGAAGTGCGAGGGGAGGGGGGGGCTACTAGTGACGTTAAAAGCGTGCGGACGACGAGGGGAACGCGAGAGCCGGGGACCGTGCTCCGAACGTAAGAGGGGAGGCGGTAGGGGAACCCCGGCACCCCCAACCTGCTCGCCGCGAAACCGCACCTGTGAGTAATTGTCTGAGTCACACCAGGCCCGCCTGGAAAGTTCGGGAAGGGGGGGGGGGAGGGAACAGAAAAGTGTCACGCCAAGCCCGCTCAGGAAAAGCGGAGCGGGGAGGGGACAAAACTGATGCGCGCGATCTCCGCTCCGAAGCCTCGGAGCGTGGGGGACGCGTGACAAGGTCACACCGGGCCCGCCTGGTCGATACGGGACGGGGCGGGGGAGGGGGACGGTAACGTGTCTCTCCAGGCCCGCTCAGATAATACGGAGCGGGGAGGGGACCGAAATGTGACATGCGGCCTACAGGCCCCTGGTCACGCGCCGAAGCCTCAGAGCGTGAGGGAGAGCCTCTATGCCTACTTCTTTTCTCTTTCTTAGTACGTTTGCACTCGTCCCGCCGGGCCCGCTCAGGAGAAACGGAGCGGGGGGGCGTGGACGAATGCTCAGCTGGCCTGGCCCGCTCCAGACAAACGGAGTGGGGGGGGGGGGGGGCAGACTCAAGGAGCTCAAGCCATGCACAGACGAAACGGATCGTGAGGAGTGATTGATTGATTGATTGTACATTGCTTAACGTCCCGACAGCAACAAGGCTTTCTCAGGACGTGCCTGCACTGCTTGTGGAAAAAAAACCAACAGAATATTGAATGTATGTCGCCAGCCAGTCCAATACGTTAAATAAACCTACAATATGGGGCCTAAATAAAGCTAAGACCATTTAGCAACATACATCCAATATCAAGAGCTACAGGCAGTGCAGATAGTAGGGAGAGTTTAACATAGGAAAATACAGGTGAATGGACCAAGGGTAGACAGAAACACATGCCCCAGAATAGAGAGGAAAACCCACCCTGTGGGGATGACCAGGGTGACCCTGAGAACTAAAAAGTAGTTAACCCCACCCAAGTCCCCCAGGGCAGACCCGGGTGGGGACAGTGAGGAGCGAGACTATGAACCTCGCCTGCCCTGCTCAGAAGACTCGGAGCGGGAAGGGAGGTCCTGAGCGGTTACGGGGACTTACCTGCGGGCCGGACGGCCTGGACGACTGAGCGAAGTGGGGCCCGTGGAGCCGACGGAGCGACGCCATCCTGCGGAGAAGTCCGGGGCTCATGTCTTGTCTTTGCAGGCCGGTCACGTCTGTAGAAATCCCACATCTGAGACCACCAGTCCTCACTCCACTCGGCGCACACGTCACACATCCTGTCTGAAGAGCATCCCGAGCATGGCAAGCATGTGTCGTGGGCGTCAGAAGGCCACTGAAAATCTCCACAAAGGATGCAGGACTTCAAACTAGAAGCCGCCATAGTCCGCTGCAAACAGTCCGCAGGAGGGAACACACTCAAGCGCCGAGCTCACTACACGAGGGCACAAGGTCGCGTGAGCAAAGTCACAAGCCGCAGCCAAGGACGAAGGTCACTGAAAGTCAACCGGTCATAACCGGACAGCGCAAAGCCAAACACAGTAAAAGTTGAAGTGTAGAACACGTCAACAAAACACACTGCGTCTGAGGAGAAGTCTAATCCCAAGGCCAAAAGCTCGAACGAGTAACCAAGAAGACACCGGTCTTTACTTCCTTCGAAAACGTTAGCAAGGTACAAACTCGACCGTCCAGGTCGAGCTAAGAGTGAAAACTGACAGGAACTCACCCTATGCTTGCCGGTATAGGGTGGTAAGGGGAGGCCACCCGGGGTCCCTATTTATGGATCTCCGGTGTCTCCTCCCCAGTTGTGTAGGGGACACAACTTTGGGCTGAAATCGATAGGCTATAGAGTGTATTCCATATAGTAATGCCATCGGTAATGTATTTTGAAAAAAACAATACAAGTTACCCACTGTCTTGTTTCTGTGGGCAAAACACACCATTACTTTCATCTGACATTTTTCTAATCATTTCTTCATAGTCAAAAATTCAGAAGCTACCCAAAGAACATGCTAAGTTCATGTTTTATGGTGAAATGTAGAACAGCCCTACCTGGAAATGAAGGAGATCAGGTGACAGCAGTCCTGGCACGGT
Source organism: Semisulcospira habei (assembly GCA_036245525.1). NCBI lineage: Eukaryota > Metazoa > Mollusca > Gastropoda > Semisulcospiridae > Semisulcospira > Semisulcospira habei. Next base: position 139,223,777 of record BTPG01000006.1, read on the forward strand.
GGCACTGGCCAACACTGTAGGGTCCTGAAGTCCCGCTGGCAATTTTACCAGGCTCAACATGGCTGTGTCCCGCACCTGAGCCTACAATAGCAAAACATTTAAGTCACTTAGCCTGAAGGATGCAAAACATGAGCCCCCCCTGCACACACACAAAATAAACGGATTAACCCCCTTGCCTGCATGCACAAGGGGGTTAATCTGTTTATTTACACACACACACACACACACAGAGCCCCTACAAAATGAAACTGGCAAAGCTAGATGAGAAGGAAGCTTCTGACTGACCAGTGGATTTGGCTGCAAGTTGAGGAGACTGTCTTTCATGGAAGTGTGGCTCTTTGGCTTCATGATGTCATTCCCAACTGCCCCTCCTACCCCTGAAGGAACAGCATATAATCTTGAACAATAAAATTTACACAGCAAAAATTTAACCACAAGATAAATAATCTCAGCAAATATGCTTTTTGTTGTCTCTGCATATTAATAAGTAAAATCACATATTTTTCTCAAGGCAAATGTTACAGACTGACACAGCATGAGTTAACTCATTCGAGACGAGCCACCTACAGATACGCGGCGATTCGCCTGCCGCGTATCCATAAGCATCACCTCTTGAACGAGTTAACCCATCACATCCGAAGGATGAAATTATCAATATTTTTAGATACATCTTGAGAGGTCTGCATTACAGTTCCGGAGACACATCAGCCACAATAGTTCAAGGGTGGTGTTGGAATAGCTTGGCGTCAAGCCATTCTGACACCATACTTGAACTATCTTTGTCAATCCACATCCTGGAGTAGCATGTCAGGGTTCTGTGGGCTAAGTTAAAGCATACCTGGCAATAAGAAAGCATCAGCATCTCTGTTCTTGCACAGAGCATCCAGAGGTAGGTCGGAGGCACACACAAGGCTGTTGTTGGATGCTGGTACCACTGCTGTTATGCTGCCTGACACCCTGAAACAAAATCAAATCCACAATGAAGTATGATATGTGTATGTAGATCTGTGATTTTCAGCCTTACATTTGTGAGCTGTAAAGTCCAAAATATCACAGACCTGCACAAAATTTGCATCATGAACATGAATAAGCACTGTTTAGGCACTGGACCGAGAATAAGTTCTAACTATGCTGATAATCCAAAATTAACTCTTAAACTCACAGAACTAAATAACTTCCATTCTATAGAATGGAAGTTGTTTAGTTCTGGGATTTTAAAAAGATAATAACTTAGCAGTATGAGACAATAACACAACCCCCTGTCCCCACCACCATCCCCATACCCCTAAAAAAAGGATTGTGTAGTATGAACTGTGCATTACATCAGTGTTTGCTAACTGAAGGTGATGCTTGTTTGCCTACTGATTGAACTGATAACAAATCTAACAACCAGCTGTCACAAGGCAAATCTATATCACTTGATGCAACACAGATGTATGAACCCCGGAGCAAAAGACTGTCAGGCTGACATCAGCTGTTAGCCTGGGCACAGCTGCATGTGGGCCAACTACAACCAATGTCAGCCTGATGACCTTCTGTTGTTGCACCTAACACTAGTAACAGCAGAAAATACTCATTTAGATATACACTTGTGTGTGCAATGGGACAGAAAAAGCATATATTGCATACACAATTATAATGGTCTTCAGGCTGAGGTCAGCTGCTGATGGCCTGTGCACAGCTGCACACAGGCCAACTGCAGCCAATGTCGGGCTGATGACCTTTTGTATACTGGATGTTGTTGCACCTATAGAAGAAGGCTGGTAATCAACTTGTATGCAACAAGAAAAAGCAGCAAACAGTCATAGCACATAAACAACAATAAACATGAATATACATGTAAAACTGTGGAGTTTGAAAGGTACGATACTGATTGTAATCGAACACAGGTGAAATACCAGTTTAACCCATAACGCCGTGAAAGACTATGAAAGGATGTGGACTGACCATGATATTTTAAGGATGGTGTCAGAACAGCTTGTAGACTGTAGGCGCCAAGCTATTCCGACACCAACCTTGAAATATCATGGTTGATCTGTCTCCTGAACTGTGATATTGACCTCAGGATATCTACACAAATTTGATAATTTCATCCTCAACGTGTAAGGAGTTAACATATACTGACGAGCAAATTAAATGTGACATAATCTGAATCATCGGAAACACTACAGAATGATGCTGGGGAGGGGGAGGGGGGGAGGGGGAGGGGAGGTTGGGGGGGTGGGGGGGGGGGGGGAAGAGAGAGTTGTGATATTGGTGCACTGCTTTCACAGCAGCATTTTTCTGTCTGACAACAGACTTTCACATTTAAGCAGGGCAGCATTTTCACAGATCACGAAAATCTTATTTGGGTTTTCATGTTTCACGATGAACCAGTGTGGTGGTCTGTGATTTTGGACCATACAGTAACAGACCAGAACACACGTACTTCATCAACTTTCACTGCCTGGTAGCCAAAATAAATTACAGTCCTTGCATATATTGTTCGTGTTCAAGGAGGAAGATGACAAAATTGGTTTGTTCAAGATGATGGATATGGGTCAGTCAGGATCAAGGATAGTGCCTACCATGCATGAAGCTGAGTAGGCACTACCCGTGGCCATTTACAGTCAATTTATCTTGTGCAGTGCAAATAACAGAAATCTATTTACCCTGGTATACGCCATGCTGCTGTAACAAAGTCCCCGATGTTCGCCTCAAGATCCGTCCATGTGTATATCTGAAAGGATGATTTGAAAACCAAGGTAAAAGTAGTTTTTAATTTCACAGTTTAGTGACTACGTAAGATATATGATGATGGCAGTAAAAGTTAGAAGGAGGAGGATGAAAAATTACATATCAACAAAAGGAAAAATGATACCTGAGACCTCAAAACCTTAGTGAATGAGAAAGCAGAGTGTACAACACGCCTCCCCCCCCCCCCACCTCCCACCCCAGGAAAAAAAATCTCCTGCTGGAGAAATATATTGGCCTAAAAAAGATAAGTTCTTGCCTCCGGTTTTGCACGTGTATGTGTGTGTATATGTGTGTACGTGTGATTTTAAAAGAAGAAGAAGATTATATTACACTTGAATTAGACTGATCTGTCCACCACCCACCAGAGCAAACCTACTCATAATTTCAAGTAGACCATAAGCTGATCCTTACCCATGTAAATGGCAGGGATGTGCCTCTGATCCACCCCCCCCCCCCCCCCCCCCCCCCCCCCCCCCGCCGCTTTTTGTGTCTTTGTTTGCTCACCATTCCAATACAAACACCTGTCACAAAATCCTCCTCCCCTCCCTCGTCCATCACACTCCCTATTGTCCATTCACGATAAACACGCCTACTACCTATGAGGAACACTGAGATAAATGGTATAACAAATGCAACTTGAACTGGGGATACAGTGTAATAGGTATCGTGTACCTGTCACAATGGATATGGATATATTTACACTCTGAGACCCTGGCACACTACAACAAGACACAGCTGGACCCTGACAGTGCAAGGGTTGTTCCAGAATAGCTTAACGTTTCCAAATTTGGCAGTTGTCCACAGAAGCGTGTAACAGTTTAATTGTGTTGCCATAGCAGCTTGGGGCCTTGTGGCGCCGAGCTGTTATGGCAACACAATTAAACTATCATGGTCGAGTTGTCTCACGAACGGATCTGTGTACCTTTCTGCCAACAACTCCCAAATTTCGAAACTCTGACCTACTACCACTGCCAACAACTCCCAAATTTGGAAACTTTGACTCCCGGAGAACAATCAGGGCAAAAGGCTCAAGAGGAATAAATGTCCTGTTGACAAAAGAATGGGGGCTTGTGAGTGTCTCTGCCTTTCACAGATTGCAGGCGATCACTGCAGAACTACCAAAGCTGGACAGCTGTTGCTAAATGGTGTACATTGTGGTAAATGGCCAGATCAGGTAATTCTGTCTCTAGGGCAATCAATCAACCAGACTGCTGACTGCGTGACAGACTTAACCCCCTGTAAACAGCACCGGTGGCTCCATGCACATACACGGAGGTTAACCCTTATCATTCGGAATACACCAGTGTGTGAAATAAGTTTGACTAAAATAGTTCAAGGGTAGTGCCAGAATAGCTTGGTACCACCCTTTAACTAAAGCCATTGGTCTATACCCTCATCTGTGAGTGCTGTAATGTAGCTTGCGTATGGCAGAGCACAAATTCGAAACTTTTAGCCTCAGTGTGATATGGGTTAGCTAGCTCAAATGTACAGTGAACCTGCTGCCATGAGAGAGACTTTAAGTCACACTGGTTGTCTCGCTCATCACTAGGGCTGATCAGAGATAGCAAATCGAGGGAGACTTTCAGTTTAGTCAGTGGTAAAGAAATGATCAGCTTAGCAACTTTGCGGATAAAGAAATTTGCTCATAAGCAGATGTTGAAAAAAATAAAGGTGTAGGTTAACCCTTTACATCCTGATACACTATTGCTTGAAATAAAATTGGCCATAAAGTTCAAGGGTGGTGCCAGAATAGCTTGGTGCCTCAGGCGCCAAACTATTCTGGCACCACCCTTGAACTAAAATGGTTGATCTGTCTCCTTTATCTGTAATGTAGCCTTCATAGGACAATAAGCAAATGTGAAAAATGTCAGCCTCAGGATGAAATGGGTTAAATGAATACTTTATAATACAATACTGCTTTCATGCATTCCTCTAGATCCTTAGAGCCATAAGATCCAATCTGATCCTTTCCTGCCAAATTTCATTTCACATTAAGTCTGCACGACATACTATCTCCTCTGCAAATCCATTTTTGGGAATATGTGAAGGGAAAAACTCCCACTTGTAACACTAATGCAAAGTTCGCTAAAGCGTTGGGATAACAAAGAAAAAAAAAAAGAAAAAAGAAAAAAAGCCGTGAAGGTTTGTACACAGATCAACATAGCGAGCTTGCAGACAAGAGAAACAACCAGCACAGACCATCGTCCTGGACAATCAGATCTTGTGTGCTCAAACAAACAGGCAACGCGTGCTGACACAATAGTTGAAATAGCAGAGATTGCAGTGACAAGGGCACACACACACACACACACACACACACACACACACACACACACACACACACACACACACACACACACACACACACACATGCACACACAATGTAATTATATTCTTAACCATTTGGCTGTCAGTAGTGATTTTTGTTGTGGTTTCTGCATAAAAAAAACACTGACAGGTAAAGGGTTAACTCCCTTGTAAATGCAGCCACCAGCACTGTAAAACTGTTAATTCAAACAGTAAACACAACGATCTTGTGTGAATGCACACACACACACACACACACACACACACACACACACACACACACATAGCCTTCACATGTTCTTAACCCATAAAGCCCTGAAAGACTACAACAGGATGTGGATCAACCATGATATTTCAAGGTTGGTGTCAGAATAGCTTGGCGCCTCTATTCTGACACCAACCTTGACATATCATGGTCAATCTATCTTCAGAACTGTGATCTAGACCCCTCAGAGGATATCTACACAAATTCGATAATTTTGTCTTCAGGGCGTAAGGAGTTAATATAAACACACGACCCTTGTTAAGACACTGCAGAGAGTCATTAGCTATGGCAGTCCAAGGGTAGTGCCTGATTAGCTTGGTGCTTGGTGGAGAGGCATCAAACAAATGTGGCATGCCCCATGAATAATCATGACTGATTCCTGTCCAACAGCTGGTCTTCCTGACACTTCAAATGTCATGAAAGTCATTATGTGTACTGAAGAGCAAAAGAAATGTGACATTTTTTTAAATCATTGGAAACACTTTAGTGTTTCTGATGATTCCAAAAGTGTTGCATTTCTTTTGCTCATCAGTATATAATTAAATACCAAGAAAGAAAGAAACAGGACAAGTTCAACACAGCGTCGGACTTTCCTTGTTGGGACTTTCTTTGCATTTTACATGCTTGGCAATCGCACAAGGTGTTGCAACTTACCAACAAAGCTGAGCCGACACAAAGAACCAGTCTTTTCCCATCAGGCGACCAGCAACCACACATGATCTTCTCACTTGAAAACAGGAACAAACAAATTTTACAATATACAGTCCACCTTGCTTATTTCATGGTCAGAAGCAACGATAGTCGGATTATTATTCAAGAGGTCCCAATTCTTGAGGAGCTCGGCACCTGGGAGGCTGCCGGGCTAATCTGACATTAAAGCAGCACCGGTTACAAGCAACCATCCTCATCAGAGATTGCCAGTCATTAGAGACTATCATTTTTGCTCTTCATGACAACTCTGCCCTTCAAGAGTACCTGTCTCTGACCCCTTTTAGCCCTAAGGTCCCATTTCTCAAACTTTGGCGGTGTCGCCAAACGATTATGTACCAGTTGCAGGAGATAGTTTGACCATGATAATTCAAGGGTTGTGCCAGATTAGCTTGGCGCCTGAAGGCGCCAAGCTAAACTGGCACTACCCTTGAATTATCATGGTCAAGCCTTCTCCTGCTGTAGGGATCCAGGGCTAAAAGGGTTAAGATGAATTTTTTCTTGCAGCAAAAAAAGGTTGCTCAAAACAGGTTCTACATTACCCTTGAACTATCATGGTTCATTCATCTTGGCAGATTAATACACAGCCTCCCCACATTGCAACCATCATAACAGATGATTTCCAGAAATGAGAAGCAAGTCAAATTGCATGTATTCTGATGAAAAAAACTGGATTAAAAACCTGGACAAACACGGGTTTTATCGCCTTTTTGTCCAGGCCTTTAACCCTTTTCATTCTGATACACCCATTGCTTGTAATAAATTTGACTATGACAGTTCAAGGGTGGTGCCGGAACAGCTTGGCGGCTGAGGTGCCAAGCTGTTCTGGCACCACCCTTGAACCAACATGATTGATCTCCTAATATGTGACATACAAGACATAGGACAATAAGCATATTTTAAAAAAATCAGCATCAGGATGTAAGGGGTTAATACACTTGTTTGGTTGTTGAAATGTGCAATTTTGACCTATTTCTGATTTCCTATCGTCTATTAGATGAGAATGACTTCATTTTCTGATTTCTGAACATCTATTAGAATAGATGAGACTGACTACATTTTCTGACGGTAATCATGGAAACATACTGTTCGAGTGCTGGGAAGGCAAAGCTGCCTCTGTTCTGCGTATGTCGAAAGTAGAAACTGCACTGTTGGCGACTCAGCAGACACAGAACATCACAGCTTGGGTTCCAAAGGCAACCTGAAATTAAATCAGGCAGAATAAGCACCAGACAGCATCTATAGGAGACATCATTACTGATATCAATGAACAAACACGTGCAATACACAGGGACAATGCAGATGATTGTTTTAGTTATGTCTCAAAAACAAAAAACACCCAATGTATATCCTCACCCAAACAACAAAATCAAATTGAAATTGAAAATTGTGTCATAAATGCTGTCATTCTGTTCTATCACTCAAAAGTTTTAGCTGCTCCTACTAAAATAACTGATTAAATATGCAATGCTTTAATTTCTGTCATTTTAAACTTTCAAGTGCTCAAAAGTAATGTAATCCTGCTTGCAAAAGTAGTTGAAACATTAACCCCTACTTTGAAACTGGATGCATATTTTATTTCTGAAATTGTTGCTTATTCAATGACCAAAGGAACACTGATACAAATTGGTCTCAGCAAGAGGCATAGAGCCTCATGAGCACCCGCAGTCACTGGGGCTCATGAGGGCCTTTGTCTCTTGCGGATGGATCGTGTTTAACTTTTCTCAGCAGTGATGGGGTTAAACAATTACGGTATGCTAAATTGCCATTACACTTGATTTAACCCCCTTGTGCATGAAGTCACTGGTACTGCAAACAGTATCAGTGGCAGTATGCATACACTAGAGGGTTTAACCCATTTAGCCCCACGGGTGCATTTCCCAAAGTTTGGAAGTGTCACTTAACGACTATGTACCTGATGCAGGAGATGGCTTGACCATGATAATTCAAGGGTAGTGCCAGATCAGCTTGGCACCTTCAGGTGCCAAGCTGATCTGGCACTACCCTTGAATTATCATGCTCAAGCCATCTCCTGCTGTAGGACGTCGGGGCTGAATGGGTTCAGCTACAACAAGCAAGTCCACAGATCGTTTTCACCTTGAGGTATTGGCTGCACGTTGATCTTGCGCACCTGTTTGAAGGCCAGACGCGGGACTGCACCGTTCACTCGCCAGACAGTGACGTTCTGCTGGTGCACGGCCGCCATGTAACAAGTGTCATGATCCACAGAGCAGCTCCAATGCACACTCTGCACAAATCTGCAATGAAAGAAATTTGTTTTGTCAGCTCTAACTTATTCTGAATTATATGATGCTATCTTGTGCACTGGCTTCCAAGGCCTAGATACAGTGGCCTTGATCATTCAAGAGAGAGAGGTACCAGAATAGCTTCTCCTTCAGCTGTCATGGGCAACTCATCTAACACTGGGGTGTTCTTAAGGGTGAACATGACTAAATACACATACACTGTATTAAAACTGAATTAACTCAATGCATGTCAAAAGAATAACTGCGCTGCATATTTTCTCTCGACTAAATGCTTTTTAATTATTTGCCAAAATTGCCTTACAACTGAAGAAAACTAATGCAAAAAAAGAAAGAATACATGGCATAAGAGGATAGGCAAGCATCCAATCTGTTTTGTATTACACACACATACTGTAAACTTCAGGCAACAAAATACTGGACTAAATTTGTTTGTTGTATATCTGAATTTTGTTATACCCAACCTTTTTATGGGCACAGCTGACTGTAATCTCAGCTAATACGACAAAATAACATTACAACCATCATTTGTATATAGAACGTTTTCATCAAATTATGCATTCTAAAGGTAGCATGAGTAACCTGCTCTCAAAAATGTTAAGAATTTTTAAATTGTGACAAAGGCAAGTTGTCCCCTTCCAAAAATACAAGAAGGAAGTATGATTTCATATGGCAGTTAAAATGACAGTGTTGAAGTCATCCAAGTGCTTGGCCGAGATCTCGGCTGAGATCTCGTTTGAATGAAACGTTAAACCCTTTAACTCAAAGGCCACATTTTCCCAATCTGTGTGGTGTCACCTAACAACTAATATGTAACAGCTGCAGGAGATGGATCGATCATAATAATTCAAGGGTAGTGCCAGATTAGCTTGGTGCCTGATGGCACCAAGCTAATCAGGCACTACCCTTGAATTATTACTGTAGTGCGTTGGGGCTAACTGGGTTAACCTATAAAAGAAAGAAACACACTTTGGAAGGGCACGGACAAAACTGTTGTTTACTGTTTTGTCTTTATTTCTTTTTGTGAATCCAGACTAAAAAGGTGACTGCTAAGTACTCAAAATGCAAAAAAAAAAAAAAAAAAAAAAAAAAATTCCCAAGAAAAAAAGGAACACCTCTAAAAAGTGCAACACAATTTACTGACTCTTTGGCTACCTGTAGCGATTTGTGTCGCGATTATTCCTGCAAGAATCACCACAACAAATACCGCTACAGACAGCCAAAGGGTTAACTTGCTGTAACTTGTACTTTTAAAGCGTGTTTCTTTCTTGTAGTGTGTTTCTTTCTGGGACTTTTTTCTTTTTTAGTCATATCAGTGTTTATCATGTTGTTGTTTTTTTCCCATTTACTTCTGAAGCGTTGTTTTTTCTGTTTATATTATCATTGCACTCTACACGCTCTCCAGTCATCTTGCTGCTCTAGGCTTCGTGAGATGCTTGGCACCAAGTGTGTAGCGCAATACAACACACCTGAAGTATGTTAAGTGGACTCCAGATTTGGTACTAAAATCCACACGTCACGTTAGATGGAAAGAGATGATAACCTCACGAGACAAAGCACTACCCGAAGGCTAACAACACTGGTCTACCCCAAGCAGTTTGCGCAGAATGCTCTCAAAGCAGACGACCCTATTCTAAAAGTAGGCCATTTGGCTGTGGAAGTTGACAAAGCATGTCATGTGAGCTCAAAATAAGGGGCTGACAAATACAAAAGTGCGAGAGAGAACACATTTCTTCTGCAAGATGCATAGATCCTCATGAGCCCCCGCAGAATGCGGGGGCTCATGACGATCTATACATCTTATCTTGCTCGCCCCTTGCACACCAAGATTACTTCAAGATTTATTACCAGGACGGTGGAGGGGGGGGGGGGGGGGGGGGGGGTGGGAGGGGGGGGGGGGGGGGGGGAGGGGAGTGGTTATCTGGCGTTTGAGTGTGTCGCGTATTGCGTACGCAACAGTTTGAGAAGTTCACCTTCGTCTGTCACAGACAAGACACCCTGACACGATTCTGTCAGCTGTCTTGCCTCACCTGAGTCATACATAATGCTGGGATTTCCTTTTCGGAAGTAACTTATTCTACCGAATGAGACGGTTTTTTTCTTCTTTTTTTTTTTTGCGCGAAGTGTGTGCTTCACTGTTTTCATATGGAGGCGAAAGATAAGTATGTAAGGTTTAAAAAAAGAAAAGAAAAGAAAAAGCGATTACTGTGTTATTACTTGACATTTTCCCGCTATTTATTTATTCAGACATTTACTTATTTAGCAGTTATGTCCTTTGTTGATTATTGTGGTTATTTATTTATTAAACAACAGCAACAATGTCAATGCAATAATTTATTCAGTTATACAACTGCTCTCACAGAACTGCGTTTCATTTGTTGCGAAAGAAAACAAAATCCCGCTTCTTGTTAACAAGGCTGCGTGTTATGTTCATGCTGATGTCCTCATGAACCCTTGAACCGAGAATTTGAAAGGCAAGCATTTAGAAACTTGAGAAACTCGTCACACGGAAACAGACCCTGACAGGTAAGAGGTCTTAGCTATTTGTGTCCACCCTTCAAACCTACGCCACCACCGGAGCCCTGAAACCTATGCAAACATTCTCAGCTCATCTCCAGGAAGGTATACATGATACGCTATTTATACAGAGAGTTACGGTAACTTCACCCCAGATTGGCTGCAATAACTGAAGAAGAAAAACAATAATGTGTGCTGCTCTGTGATTTTGGATCTTACGGCTGAAGCCGTAAGGTCCAAAATCACAGCCTGAGGCACTGACACTAACCCTAATGTCGGTGGAGTGCATCCTTATGAGTGGGAAGGTCCAGGCAAAAAGACGGGTTTGTTCTATAATAACATCTCCACTTGCGAGGTCCTGGTAAATAAAAAATGGCCGTCTGAAACAATGTGCAGTGCGCCTGGACTGATCAGTGTTCAGGTCGTACTCCATATTACCATAGGCAATTGTTGTCCCTGTCCCCCATAACCCCCACCCCCCACCTCGTAGGCCCGTCCACTATCAGTCCGGGCACGACGTTTAGGGCTTAAATTCTTTTATGAACCACGACGGTGATTTCAATGACGTGATACCGAATAGGGTCTGAACTGAAACATTTTGCAGTGACCCCAGGTGGAATGGAACTCGCAACCTTTCGGGTGACAGTCGTACGCTTTACCTCGTGAGCCACCCAGCTCCCCACTTTCACTTCGGCGCCATGGGCGTTAGTTAAACCCCGAACCGGCTGAACAATCAATATGACTTTTAAGAGTGAGATGCTGAGCAGACACTGAGGCACGGAGCCTTGTTTTCATAGTATCTTTAAGGGGGAAAAAAATATCGTTGTGGGTCAAACAAGATGTATCGGTGCTCTAGGAGGCATGGATCCTCATGAGACCCCGCAACCTGCGGGGGCTCATGAGGATCTATGCCTCTTGCAGATGACAAGTGTCTGCTGTTTGGGTGCACCCTGACCCAAGGATTTATGACACCAAGCAATACGGACTAGCACCTGTGCAGCATACATACACCTTAGCTGGTTCACCAGGGGCATAATAGAAATATACAATATTAATGTAATTATCTCGGTATCTTGGCAGAGAGGTGTCATGGGCGTTTTATTGATAGGGTGGGTTTGCCCACGAGTCAACAGTTTGGTTTGTGATGCCCCCCCCCCCCCCCCCACACACACACACACCACAAAGGGACTTTGTTATATCATTTTAAAGAATTATTGGTGGTGGGGATGAAGGGGGGTCAGAACCACTGGAACCCCCCCCCCTCCCTCGATCCGCCCCTCCACAGTGATTAATTTGAAACAGAGTTTATTATCATGGGTTTCGTCTGACTTCTGTGCTGTATGGAAGGCACATCCATTTAGCCCCAAGACCCTACCGCAGGAGATGGATGGACCGTGATAATTCAAGGGTAGTGCCAGATTAGCTTAGAGCCTGAAGCTAATCTGGCACTACCCTTGAATTATCATGGTCCATCCATCTCCTGCAGCTGGTACATAGTTGTTAGGTGACAACTCCAAAACTATTGGGAAATGGGGCCTTGGGGTTAAGAGGTTAATCAACGGACAGTGTAACTTTTGCAAATTACAAGGTAGCAGTAATAATGATACATGATAAAACTATGAACACAATTCCCTAAATACGCTGTTACCTCTAAACAAACAAACTCACCCACTGCAGATCTTTTATTGACTCTCAATATTCTTTGCATTGTATATAAATTTACTAAGCGGGCATGAAATACATTTTATCTCGTAATCAGTCTTCACAAATACCCTCATTTGCCAGCGTGCGTGCTGCATTAGGAGACATAACTCAAAACCACCCACCCGTGAAAACGGGTTCAGAACTGTACATTGTCCTCTCACGGCTCTCAGCCACCGCAAGTGTAACGAGATCGCAATCGTTTGCGTACCGTGGCCACCGGATGCCGAAACAGGCCGCAATGACCATCTCCATCTGATGAACACGGATGTACATGATCTCATGAGGATCTACACCTCTAGCTCAGCAAGTACAGCGAGAGGCACAGATCATCATGAGCCCATGAACTCGCATGTGATCGTACACGTTTGCGAACCGCCGTAAACAAGCACAGTGAATAGTAGCTATGGCTGAGAAGGGGGTTAAATTACTCTTTTCGACTAAATACCGGAAGCTGATATAGATCTGTGCCCATTGCAGATGTGAATCATTGGTTGTGGAGTGTTTACGCTTACAGGTTTTATGGGAGCCGCTGACTGAAAATTCACACCGTGTAGACTTTATTTAGATGCTTCCTCTCGCAACAGTGGAATGCAAAGCTTTACCGTTGGGTGTCAGGATTTTTACAGCAGGCTGTCAAAATTGCGAATAGGAATGGATGACCCCCGCATCAGCACTGAGTGTCCTCGCATCCCTTTCCTCTACTGAAGTTGTTTTCTGTTGTAATTTTTGACGTATACATGTCTTAGTATTTTTTAGTGTAATATGTAAAAGCGCCTAAAGCACCTGTGGTGATTAGGCGCGGTAGAAATTGACATTATTATTATTATTATTACTACTACCTGGACGCACAACGTACATGACGCATGGATACAAGGCTGGAGGCCACATTTCCAGAAAACATTTCTCCAAGGTGCGTCCGTTGAGGCCAATGTCCTTAAACTCACAAATTATGACACAAAGACTGAAGCACTTTTATGTAACACGATTCCCTCTTCTGTGTCATGTTCAGTTGTCCTTAATCGTGATCATTTAACCTGTACAATGCCAGCTGACGCGGACTGTGTTTTTGCAATCTTCGCTAATTCAACATAAAAAAGTCCTAGATGCCTCAGGAACATGGATGAAAAGTGGTTTTAGCAACAGGCATAGATCCTCAACTGCGGGGGCTCATGAGGATCTATCATGCCTCTAGTGCAGTTGGGTCAATGTTCAGTAAGACCCTTCGCAATCACATCCCAGATGTAAATTATGACCAGAAGTTTTCCGAGCAACCGACCAATTGTTGTCATAAATCCCACTGACGTACAATGATGAAACCTCCGCGCCTGTCAGTTTTTCAAACGGCTCCGCCCAGTACACCACCTCACTAAAAAGCAACTTTGTCCACCTTTCGCTTCAGCGATATGCGCCGGCGGTTGACCGCTCGTATTTAACTGGGGGACTTTAACTCATTCGAGACGTGCCGCATACGGATACACGGCAAATTGCCGCGTATCCGTATGCGGCACGTCTCGAATGAGTTGACTGGCCTTTAGCTGCAGGGGCTTGGCGAATGCCACCCAGCTACTCGGTCGCGGGGGGCTCATGAGGGCTTATGTCTCTTGTTAGTCCTGTGTTCTGTATGTCTAGATTGGTCCCATTTTAATTTTGGTCTTTTCTGTTTTACACTGTTAGCCTGTGTGTAGTGGTTTCAGACGCACAATTTATGATCATTGGCAGCGAAGGGGTTACAAAAACGAAAATGTTAGCGCTTAGTAAGTTTGGAGCCACTAAGCTATCAATGTCTATCCGTGATATTCAAACGTTTCAAACACACGTGTAAAGTGCTCGCTACTAGTACTAGTACATAAGTACTAGCCTCCCCAATGAATGATTTTTATTTGGTAGGCTGGAAAGTAAGAAGTCAGACACGCTGGGCCTTCGCAATGAAAAACATTTTCCTACGCCACTGCTGTACGGTAAAGACCGATACTCTGAACGCGTCTCTCGGCCTCAGTCTGTGAGTACTAGGTTATGGTCTCAAAATTGTGCTCGTCTGTGATTTGGACCTTACGGCACGAGGGCGTCTGATCAAGAACAGATAACCCTAACAAATCGGCAGACTGTCTCCGGCAGTAAGACGGTTAAGCAACCACATCTTATCATGTTCCGTAAACCGCTTTCAGGACTTCGTTGGCCGAGTGTCACCAGAGCTACTAAGCTCCCCTTTTCAGAAGCGACCCCCTCCCCCGCCACATTGCAAGAGAAGCAGATCCTCATGGCCATCATGCCTCCTGCTGTGCCCCTTTCACCCTTACTTCTTGGCTGGAGAGGGAACGAGGACTTTTTGTTAACCCATATCATACTGAGGCTAAAAGCTTTGAAGTTGTACACTGCCATTATACAAGCTACATTAAAGTACTCACAGATAAGGATATAGACCAATGGCTTTAGTTTAAGGGTGGTGCCAGAATAGCTTGGCACCTAGAGGCGCCAAGCTATTCTGGCACTATCCTTGAACTATTTTAGTCACACTTATTTCACACACTGGTGTATTCCGAATGATAAGGGTTAATGGCCGTTAACCCGTTCAGTACCAGCTGGCAGCAGACTGTGTTTCTGCAATCTCCGTTAATGCAAACTGCAAGCCCAAAACCCAGTTAGTTACTTAGTTATTTGGGTTTAAAGCCGAGCAGGCAACTAAGGCCATCTCACGGCGGGCCCAAACCCGAACCCTAAATGTCCCAGGAACAAGGATTTAAAGATCAGCAAGAGGCATAGATCCTCATGAGCCCCCGCAATTGCTGCTTGCAGTTGGGAAGGTGTTCATATTTTCTCAGCACTAAACAGGTCAAGCCTCTCCTCAGAGGAGGGGAAAGAAAAGAAGGGAGGAAACACTGATACCGCTGAAAGTAGACGCACAAAAGTAAAGTGGGGGAGAGGATTTCTCACGTGAGCTTGTGTGTGATTTTGGATCTTACGGCTGAAGCTGTAAGATCCAAAATCACACACCAGCACAGAACACCGAAAATGCCGTTGATTTCGACAGCTGCAGAAAATTGACCACAAAGATTGGGCAGTGTACGTTCTGACATGTCATGTCCTCAGAATCTGCAACTTCACAGATCTATTGGACAGCTGCATGGCCCTTAGAGTGCACTGAATTTACTACGAATTTTACCTGGGAAAACTAAACTTTAAATGAATTCAACTCAATATATATCTTACGCCTGTCACCTCTACCAGGGTATAGGCCGTCGACGAGAGACCTCCAGCGACTCCTGTCCTGTGCTTCTCCTTCGATTTTACTCCAGGTGGTTCCCATTCTCTTGATGTCTGCTTGGAGGTCTCGACGCCAGGAGTTTCTCGGCCTATCTCTTTTCCTCTTTCCCTGGGGATTCCATGACAATGCCTGCCTAGTGATACTGGAAGCTGGCTTTCTCAGACTGTGACCAATCCATCCAATATATATATATATATATATATATATATATATATATATATATATATATATATATATATATATATATATATATATATATATATATATATATATATATATATATAAAACAAGAGCCACAGCAGCAAATAAATAATATGGACATTCGTAATGAGGGGGTTTGTCCCTTCAGAAAAAAGAAGAGCAGTGGTCATTTACTTAGAGGTCTTTTTTTTAAAATAATGTTTGGCGTGCTTTAACTTAGAATTTTATTTTAGAATTGTCTGCTAACAGACGTGAACCTCGTTTGAAAAAGATCAACCATGCGTTGCGACCGGGGGGGGGGGGGGGGGGGGGGGGGGGGGAAACAAAAAACAACAAAAAGAGCAACCAATCGATCAATCAACCAAAAACAGAGTTGTTTCTCACTTTGCAAACAGGAAGTGCGCGACCTGCCTGAGGAATGTAATCAGACATTATCCATAAGCTTGAACGTTAAAAGGTCGACCGGCCACATAAGTAATGCGCACATGTAACATCAGCTTAACTCATTTTAGACTTCCTCAAGAATGAGATGTTGGTGGGCGGCGTGGAATTTAGTTCCTGACCCTCTTCCTACCGCATCCCCCCCCCCCCCCCCCCCCCCCCCCCCCCCCCCTTTAATGTCATACCGAGATGACAGTCTTATTTTTCTCCGATGCCGTTTTCGTGCGGTGTGGCGGAGTTCGTGCGGCGGAGCCCTTTCATCTCCAACACCAGGCGATGATGGGCTGACCTGAAATCTCTGTAGTAGTGCCACAATAGTTACCTCCCTCGAGCCACTCCGCATGCTGAGTGGATCGAAGGAGATAACCAGTGCAGGGTAGTGCCTGATTAATTTCAAGGCAGAATGTTCCTCAGGCACTATCCTCGGTCCACGAGCGACGTTCTGTATGTGACTATATGTCTTTAACCTATTGCGTCCTAAGGTCGAAATCCTCATTATTTGGAGTTGTCCTCTGAGGACTGCATTACAACCCATGAGACAGATCGACCTCGATAGTTCAAGGGTGGTGCCAGAATAGCTTGGCGCCTATGGGCGCCAAGCTATCATGGCACCACCCTTGAAATACCATGGCCGATCCATGATATATTGTTGTGGTGTGTCCGGGCTAAATGTGAATGTTAACTGGTGATTAATATTCATAACTGTGAGTTATTCGAAACCAAGTACGTGCATTAATTTATGTATCTGTTGGCTCTGCAGTCGAAAAGGGGAAAAAGGAACAGGACGAACGGGTATATTTATTACACCAGCAGCTGAATGTGTCACCAACCCACCAAGATCAAGTCAACTGTCCCGCTTGAATAGCCACACCAGGGTCCTCCCCTCCCCAACAGGCATAAATATCACACACACACACACACACACACACACACTTCCTCCCTATACTAGCAAAATGTGTTAACTATTTACACAGCAGAAGCCCACACCCAAACTACATTCATGCAAAAACGCATGGAATTTTCAGTGCACCCGAAACAATAGGGCCATATGTTTGGCATTCATCTGCTCACCCCGCAGAATACTGAGAGAGGGAGAGAGAAGAAAAAAAAAAAAAAGAAAAGAAAAGAAAAAAAGAGCAAGCCGCTGTCACACACATGTACATGTACCCAGAAACTGTCTGAACTGACTCGTCTGCATTTCCTTTCATTGCCATGAAACGTCTTCCATAATATACTGAATAGGTCTGCCATAACATACTTAATAGGACTCCCCCCACCCCTTCAACCCATGATAAAATATCTGCGTAATTCAACTACAGCAGGACCTGTTCCAATTGACCACCACTATGATCACCTGTCGCTAAAGACCATCGTTTAGGTGGCTGACTGGACGCCACCTAAATGATGGTCTTTAATGACAGGTGACACTTTTCGGCCTTCAAGACTTCTCTTGAGGGTGTACTTGTTCTCTAAGACCATCTTTTTCTTGCGAGAAAAAGATCGTTCTGATGCAGCCATAGACTGTACCACCAACTGCGGCCTCTATACAACAGAAAGCGACTGACGTAAACAGTTCACTATCTCAAATTCTATTTAGACAGTGCGGTAATGATCAACCATGCCGCTTCAACCGTAGTGCCTGTCTAGCTTGGCGCCTGCGGCCACAACACACAGATGCTGGTCTGCAATTTTGGATTTTACGGCTCTTGAGCCGTAAGGTCCAAAATCACAGACCAGGACATCACCAATTCGGCCCTGTGAAGGCAAAAGAAAAACCTTTTTGTGAAAGCGACATTTTCATTGTAATACAGTTAACCCTTTTAGCCCCAAGGTCCCATTTCTACACTTTTGGCGGTGTTGCCTAATGACTGTGTACCAGTTGCAGGAGATGACTTGACCATGACAATTAAAGGGCAGTTCCAGATTAGCTTGGCGTCTGATGGCACCAAGCTAATCTGGCACTACCCTTGAATTATCATGGTCAAGCCATCTTCTGCTGTATGGATCCGGGGCTAAAAGGGTTAAAAAAAACCTTGCTTTCCACAAAACAAAACAAAACAAAACTTGCTGTCGTTTGCATTCACAGGGCTGAGCTGCCTCTGTTCTAGACATAAACAGTTGAGTGTAAGCATCCCGCCTGCTCAGTCATTCGGTTCCGCGCCTACTTCGGGATGTGGTTTGAAGTGTCAAAGAAATCAGGAACTACTCTTGAGCTGTCGCTGCTAAACCATCTTCTGTCCCTTGTATCACACTGGTACGTCAGGAATTTGCCAGACGATTCAAAAAGTGGATCGTTTAGCTCTGGAAGTGAAAGCATGAGAGTATGCATGATTTGCTTGGTAGGTTTCGGTAACTATACTGCTACCCAACAAGAAATTCATGCATACATGATTCATGCATGATGTTGACAATATCTAAAACTGATAAGCTGGTTAAAAGAATGAACAAATTGGACAGAATCGTTGAATTGAAAGGGTGGGCAAAACACATAATACATCACAATTCACATGTTTGTCCACCATTTTAATTCAATGATTGTGTCAAATCCGTGCATTCTTTTGACCTACTTCTCATTTCCGAAATACCTCTACTGAGCTCTATAGTCCGAGTGCTTGCAAACTTAACCCATTCAGCCCTGTTAGATGACACCTCCAAAATTTGTGAAATTCGTGCGTCGGGCTGAATGAGTTAATACAAGTCATAATTCAATTATTTGGCATTGGATGTGAAAGGCTTCAGCAAGTTGGCGAACAGGTAAGTGACTCATATGTCCCCTCCATTCATAACACCACTCTTCACATGCAGAAGGTTGCTATTATGCGCATTTATATCTTTCACCACGAGGAAAATATGTACCTGTCCGGGTGCAGGTAGACAAACTGTGAATGTTGCACAGACATTAAAAGTTGAACATTTCATGAATGTGGGCTGGAAAAAAAAGTAAATTAAAAAATGTCGCAGTAGTGTCTGGTGAGCAGACAAAGGCCCTAAAAAACACCCAGTGATATGTGTTTCATAATGGTAACAGACGAAAACACATTACTTTACACCTAAGTGTAGTAGCTAGAATCGTGAGCATAAACTGCAAACGGTGCACTTTTCACAAATGGAGTCTTTAACAATTTTAGCCCTAGGAACCTGCAGCAGGAGATGGACTGATCATGATAATTCAAGGGTAGTGCCAGATGAGCTTGGTGCCTGATGGCACCAAGCTTATCTGGCACTACCCTTGAATTATCATGATCAATCCATCGCCTACAACTGGTACATAGTCCTTAGGCAACACCTCCACAATTTGAGAAATGGGACCTTGGGGCTAAAAGGGTTAAATATTTTTGTTCTTTTCACAAGGAAACCTTTTATTGTTTAACACATCTTGGTTTGCGGTTAGAATACATATAATTCCTCTCTCTCTCTCTCACACACACTTACTTCTATGGCTAAAAACATGAACGAACAACGCTTCTGTAACTGTGCTGAGTAACTCCCCTCTCTTTGCGTCTCTGCGTCCGTCGTCTTGCCTGACAGCGACATTTCGCATAAAAACACAAGCTTTTTTCCTTTTAAATGTCCGAGTCCCTTCTTCTAACTGCAAGAGGCACAGATTCTCATGGGCTCCAGTGGTAGAATATATACTGTCCCTTACCAGAAGAGAGTAGCTCAACCGTGCTTCTGACGGACGGGAGCCTAAACAGGCTTTTTTCTCTAACATACATCAGAGAACGTCGTAATCTGTGAGGGGCATAGAATCTCATGACCCCCTGCAGTCGCATGGGGCTCATGAGAATCTATGCCTCTTGTTCGCCTTGTTAAGCTCAATAATTTTTCAGGGGTGGGGTGGGGGTGTGTGTGAAGAGGTAGGGAGGAAAGAGGGGAGGCGGCATTGATGGTTGAACGTTGGACTTCCAACACAAAACCGCAGTGAGGGGTTCCGGCGGATAACCTCAGAAATCATGCCCCCATACAAACACCAACCTACTGTTTGTTCAAACGACAGGTACCACACAGCACAAGGCAAAAATTCTTATTGACCCTGTATGTGTCCTGGGGTGGCGTGGGGCGGAAGGGATTGGGGAGAGGGATCAGTATGAGTGTGTGTACTGTTTGTATAGGGCTCGGGAAGCTGACTGACGTCGTCACGCTAGTTGTGGAGGCCATCTTGAGAGGATTCGCTACTAAGGCCCTCAGTCATAGAAAACGCTATCAGGACAATGTCAGGAAAGTCTTGATGTGCTATAGGCAATAATAGCAAGTCTTGCCATCGCCGTCGGAAACCGCTAACCAGAATCTGTTTTTGTTTGTTTCCAAAGCGGAAGAAACATGAAGAAAAACGTGTTGAAACACTACTTCACTACTATCTGAAGAATATCCTATCCTCTTAAGATGGCGGTTGACGCGCTGACGCTGCTAGGCAACGTGGGGAACTTCCCGAGCCCTATAGAGACTGGAGCACGTTTTTCGACGTTAAACACAACGTTTAAATGTAAACTATTACAATTACTATTTCCATAATACACATTTTAAAACTGGATACAGCGTTAACGTTCCATGTTTGACCCCTCCCCCACCCACCCAATAACACGGCTTGTGGTAATACTGATAGAAACATGGAGAAAACAGTATCTGTTAACTGCTAACCATGCCTAATTTAACGCAATTATGCAATAACTGTTTCGCAAACAATACTGTCAGTGAAGCGTGCGATTTGTTGTCTTTCGATTGTGGCTGAACCTCCAGCCCCGGAGGGGGCCGTGCCCAGTTTTCGATAGTGGCAGAGAAATAATGGCTCAACCTACCCCAGTAGCAAAATGCCATGCGCGGGCTCACTGCGACCGTCGTGGGCCCGAGGACCTCTGCTTACTGGGTACCTAATCTCTCCGCGGGCTCCCAACCCTCAGCAAAGGAGCATGGATTGTCATGGGCCCCTCCATCCGGAGAGGCTCACAAGAATCTGACTCTTGCAACCACGGACTCTCACGAACCCTTCCAACTGGATGGGCTGATGCAATTCTATGCCTCTTACGCCAGACTTCTTTTTTTTCTTCTTCACGCCGCTTGTCCTTCCATGCGACGACGTACCCACCAACGACACAAATGCGAGGGCGGGGGGGGGGGGGGGGGGGGGGGGGAGATTTATCGGGGAAAGAGTTTACAAGTTACTGTATCAAAGCTCCCCCTGTTTTCGCCTTATTACATTTTGGACGGAGGACTTTGATTGGTAGCGACAAACCACAGGGAAATGGTTACACTGCGCGGTCACAGCCTCGAACTCTGAACAATTCCTTCCTCTGGAGAGCAAACAAGGGTCAATCATGATCAACAAGATGCACTGATCCTCATGAGCCCCTGCACCTGCAGGGGCTCGTGAGAATCAGTGCATCTTGCAAATGGCAGAGGCTGCTCCCGGGACTGGGTGGTCAGACTGTTAACCTTAGGTGATCAGTCACCATGAGATTATCACCAGAAAGAACTTTGGCAGTTGACAAGTACTTTGTGGTCAGAAACAACTGACCTTTAAGACTGCTTACAGTGGGACAGACATTTTCATTGTTATGAGGTGCCGTGAATCTATTTTTTTTTTTTTTTTTTTTGCGGGAAGTTAGCACGATACACAAGCGCTTTAGTATCATCATTACAAGGACATGTCTAAGTACTTTGTCCTTCTCTCCCTCTACACCTAGTCAATCAATGAATCAAGCCTCCTTTTCGGTTAACCCGTTTCATCCTGATACACCCATTGCTTAAAATAAATTTGACTATTGTAGTTCAAGGCTGGTGCCGAAATAGCTTAGCGCCTGAGGGGCCAGGCTATTCTGGCACCACCCTTGAACTAAAATGGTTGATCTATCTCCTGATCTGTAAAGGCGCCTTCACAGGACAATAAGCGCGATTTTAAAAAATCAGCCTCAGGATGCAATGGGTTAACCTGATATCCCTCCCCATCACCTGTCTCACCTCCTCCTTCCAACGCCCCCCCCCCCCCCACCTCCCTTCCCTCAACCGGACCTACCTTTTCTCCGGCTGACTTGCCAATTTAAATGACACATACCAAAACAATTACACGGGCTGACAACGCCGGATTGACTGCCGATGAAGTGCTACACTGTGCCCTGAGAGCACATGGTCCTCGGGCCTGTCGTCGGCAGTCGTCGGTCCGCGCACGGTTGTGCGCGGGGCCAACGACGGCCTACCGTCGGCCCGAGGGCTTCGTGCTTGCCGGGACAAGTTGGGGGTACTCACTCAAACTCTCCCAAGCGTAGAGAGCCTGCATTTTCCACCTGGTCTCGGTACAGATGCACAGGGGCCAGGTAGATTCCTTTGCCATCCGTCCAGATGAGACCGTGCTCCGGGTGTAGGGCTAGACAGACCGAACAAAATGTACGTCGGTCTGTGATTTAAAAAACACCACCACAACAACAACTTTACAGCTATTTAAAAAAAAAAAAGGTGTACCAGTCTGCGACTTTAGACCCCTTCCTTGCCACTGGGGGCATTAAAAACAAATTTTGTTCAATCGACGACCGAAAACACACTGTCCAAGGAACACAGATACAAATTGGTCTCTCCAAGAGGCATAGATCCTCATGAGCCCCCGCATTCGCGGGGGCTCATGAGGATCTATGTCTCTTGCAGATGGATCGTGTTTACTTTTTCTCGGCAGTGAAGGGGTTAAGGCTCTAGAGCCGTACCTACGTTCCAAAATCAAAAGACCAGGCCGGGCACACTGATATTCCATAACCGCATTTTTGTCCCGATTTATTTCTACGTTCCCCCAGAAAACAAGGCAATGTTAGACAGCTTTTTTTTGTTTGTTGTAAAGTCAGATATGCGTAAGGCGACCAACCAAAGGAGTATCGAAAAGGTTGCCTAAGACAGGTGGTCTCCTTACACAAGGCACAAGGTAGTCGAAGAAAGTGGAAGACGACCATGGGACAAAAAAATGGGTGGTCTTCTTAGACGCCTGGTCGCCTTGACAGGTTTGACGGTAGTGCAAGGTATTACTGCGAAATGAATGTCTTTTCTCAAATACACCTGCGTTCAGGGCAGTTGAAAATGTAACACGTCAAACTCTTTAACCCTTTGGCTACTGAGGCAGGAGCTTTGTGAAGACCTGGAGGAGCTGCAGAGGACAGAATCATTGCTTCATTCTCCAGAAGGGCAGGAGCGGTTATCTATCTAGCGAACGACAAGACGAAGAAGAACCCGTCAGTTGTCGGTAATGCTCTTATGTTGAGGTCATTCCTGTAGAACAACGAAAGCACTAACGATAGGCAAAGCGGGGTTCACACTTGCGGCTTTTGGGAGGTGTCTGTGAAAACTGTGTACCACTATCAGCCACTGTTACGGATGGGCAGCTACGGGGTCTCATGTATCATCATCATCATCATCAGTCCCTTGCCCGAACTGGGCGTTGGGGGGACTGAAAGGCAGCAGCAACAGACAGTGCTCTCCACTGAGTTCTATTTTGGGCGGTGGCAAGCAAGTCTGACATCTCGAGTTCGGTCCGTTCTTTTATGTTTGCGACCCAACTCTTTCTCTGACGACCTCGCCGACGACTTCCTTCGAGAGTGCCTTGGAGGATAGTCTTGGACAAGGTGTTGTGTCGGGTCACGTGGCCAAACCAAGCAAGCTTGCGCCGTTTCACGGTTGCCAGAAGGGGTTCATGTGGGCCCACCAGGGAAGTGACGATGCTCCGTACATATTCGTTGGTCTTGTGCTCGCGGTACGAGATGCGGAGCAACTTCCTCAGGCACTTGTATGCCTCTTGCTGAAAACACTTTGTATCCACGTTCTTTTGACGGTCGGAGATCTCTGACGTTGACTTTACCCCCCCCCCCCCCCCCACCAACAACAACAAAACTCGCCGCACTCGCAGTGAGGAGTTCATGGCAGTGACAAATTCACGAGCCAACTGCCATTACACTTGGACTACCAAAACATATCCGACCGTCTCTTGCTGTGGTTTCTCTAACCCGTTCAGTGCCGAGATAATGTGAACACCATCCAACTGCAAGAGGTATAGATGAGCCCCAGCAGTTGCCGGGGCTCATGATGACCTATGCCTCTTGCTGGCACCACTTTGAAACCATGTTCCTGGGACAGCCACGGCATTTGGGTGTTAAATTAAACAAAGATTGCAGAAGCACAATCTGTGTCAACTGGCACCGAACGGGGTTAACTTTACTTTGAACCGTGGTGTATGCGCCGGTATAGGTGGATTTTTTGCCGCGTATTCGGATGCGGCACGTCTCGAATGTGCTACGGGTGTAACACATTTTTCCCCAGGACCGAAATCCCCAAATTTTGAAGGCCGTGGGCTGTATTACAATTCTAGAGACAGATCGAGCATGATGGTTCAAGGGTGGTGCCAGAATAGCTTGGCGCCTATGGGCGCCAAGCTATTCTGCACCACCCTTGAACTATCATGCTAGATCCGTATCTTGCTGTGGTGTGTCGTGGCAGTATCTGTAAGAAGTTTAGTTCATATTAATTACTTGCAATCACAACTGTCATTCTAACAAAATTTTCCGGTCTGTCTGGCTCAAAAGGAAGTAGTCCACAAGCTAGGAAGGTCTACCGTGCACCCCCCCCCCCCCCCCCCCCAGTACTCAATAAGATGGGTTTCAAAGTGTTCCTTAGTATGTCCTGAGATGTTTAAGCCATGTTCCCAGAAAATCCTTAGGAACACACCAGAGATATAGCCGATGGCGCAAGGGTACTCCCATTCACGCTCTTCGCAGGTGCTAAAATGAGGTTGAGAAACATTTTCCTCTAAATAAATCAGAATTCATTCCAGAAACCCAAATCAGGCAATATTATGTCAAGGCACACCTTCTGCATCCTCTGCAAAAAACAGAATGAAAAAATATTGAATCTCTGGCTCACAGTGAAGGTATTTGTGCACCCATTAAACGACCATTTCCGCGAAATCGCAAAAAAAGACAAAAATAATGTGTCGGATGCCTTCAGACATTTTCTATAGCACTGACAGTCCATTTTCAGGTTTACATCATTAAAACAGGATGTCACAATTATTATAAACTTTACTAGGTAATGCTGTGATCCCTGTGAGTGCCACAGTGGTTGATTTTGTATCCCTACCCCCAAGTTGTAAAAATACACAAAATTAATTAGAAAAAATTGCTTAAGTTATTCCATTTTATTTTGACCTCTTTTTACCTATTAAGTTTGAATAATGTGAGCATAAAGTGCAAGAAAATAAGTTAAGTCGTCATCCTTTACGGTACATTCGTGGTGAATGATAACTTTTTCCCATTTAAAATTGCCGAATTGGGAAACGTACGTCGTTTCCGGTGCCCTCAGAAATTTTGTATACAACTGATAGGTCTTTGTTAGGTTTTATTGGTTAGGATAGAGTACCACAGTTACTCCCAACCTGATTTTGTGATGCTATGATGCATTTAGGGGCCACAGTGGCTGAATCTGCTGCCCTACCCCCATTTTACCAGTACGCAAAACGCAAAATAATCATAAAAATTGCTTACGTCATACTCCTCTGTTTAAATATTTTTTGTTGCCAGTTTTTTTTTTATTAAAGTATGCATATTGAGCATAACAAGTTGTGATCATTTCATTAATTTCAATGAAACCCATCAATTTAATTGTAACTATTTTTAACTGGCTGGTCTTTTAGGTGATATTTTACTTAGCGTAAGGCAGGTCTAGTAAGGTCTCCCCTTTTCCTTTCATTTATTTTCATCTAGAAATGTGTAAATATGAATGCGTAATAAAGTTTCATGGTTCCTAATAGCCAAAACAATGTTATCAAAAATACTTAGTTTCCACATGTCGACTACGAGATCTCCACTTCCACCTTCTGCAACGTTCGATTTTGTATGGCCATCTTTAAATCTTATATTGTTCTGGCTGCCAATAAGTGAGCTGTCAAGAGCTAGGCAGCATGTTTTCAGAGTTTGGTGTATAGGGGCGTGTCTTCTGGTCAGAACTGCCAGCAGACCGCTTCTGTGTATGGACATGTTTGGAGAATGTGCTAAGGAGACTGATTTTCTACGCCAAATTCGCATAGGGCTGTTTCCGCATGACCCAATCTCACGAGGTGAGTCAAGCAGGATCCTTACAGTTTGTGAACATTTGTGAAAGTTGTTAAAAAATGACAAGGCTTTTTCAGGGCCCTGGAAAGTCTGTCAATTTCAGTCCTTTTCCTTAAAGTCTGTGAAAGTTTGTACAAAATTACAACGTGCTGGCAGACTTTTGTCTACTTCTTTTTTTTTTCTCCCC
Organism: Semisulcospira habei; assembly: GCA_036245525.1. Classification (NCBI taxonomy): domain Eukaryota; kingdom Metazoa; phylum Mollusca; class Gastropoda; family Semisulcospiridae; genus Semisulcospira; species Semisulcospira habei. The sequence goes on from BTPG01000006.1 coordinate 139,250,442, forward strand.
CAATTTGTGACTATTCCATTGCGAACGATCATGCTGACGCTTGTTGCAAGTGAACAATCCAGACCAAAAAGGTGACTGCCAAGCGTGTGAAATGCAAAGAAGTACCCAACGGAGAAAGAAACACGCTTAGAAAAAACGGTACAACACAATTTATTAATATTTCGGGTAATACCTTTGTCAAATAGCAACAAACGAGACTATTTGCTACTATCTTCAGATGCAGAAGGAATGTCTCTGTTGTTTGTCTATTTGACAAGGTATTACCCGAAATATTATAATTGTGTTGTACCGTTTTTCTAAGCGTGTCTTCTCGTGGGTACTTCTTGTTGCAAGTGATCTATATTAGCTCTGATCATAAGTGACTGCATGGCCTTTCTGCGAACATTCTGATTGGTTGTTACGCTTCTACCTAAGTCCGCCATTCACTAAGCGTTCTTTTATTTTGGTATCTCTTCATGCATTAGGCACGGAAGCTTCAAATAATTGCTGATACAGAGTGATCTGATTAAAGTGTGTAAACCTTCAGGCTTCATTTTGGGTTTGTGAAACGTTCCTGCTTTTCTGTACGGACCCAGTACAGAGTAAGCAGTGCATAGATGAAAGATGGTGGCCTGGCTCTCCCTGTTCAGCTTGTTGATGTCATCTGCCCACAGGCTGCAGCCGCCATTCTGCTGTTGCCAATCACTTTGTTGTTGTAGTGTCTCCATTCCCAGCTAGTCCAGAATGCACTGGAATCCACTGCAGCACTATTTTGTGGACAGGGCATCCAGTCTATCTTGAAGCTTCCTGGTGAGATCAGTGGATCAAGCTGCTGCCTTTCCCTAGCTAGTGCTCTGCTGCTGTGTTGAGCACCTGCAGATCTGTACGATAGTTGGAGCTGCTGCCACCAGCTGGTAAGGAGAGGGAGGTAGTAGTGCGGTCTGCACAACAGATGTACACGCCACTTCCTTCATTCCGCACGGCATCTTATGTGGTATCACAGCTGCTGTGAGGGTAGCGCTTGTGCACAACCTCAGCAAGATGGCTTTGTGCTGTGCCGCGACCTTTGGCAAAGAGTCCTGGAACATTGTTTATGTTGTCTTGAAGGCTCTTTCGAGATGTCCAGGTATCTGAAGGGAGCTGTTCACACATCTTTGGGCTTGGTTCCAGGACGTCAGTGTTAGCCCTTTGCAGGACCTTCAGTTGGCGGTTCAGATTTGGGCGGTTCAGATTTGGACATTTCTGACGGTTCTTGGTCTGCTCCTGTAGTCTCCCATGCTGTCGGTGTTTAGTAAGTTTCTTCATCGTGTGTGCTGTTCTGTATTCCAGTGGCTCCAATGTCCTCCATTTCCTAAATTGGGGTGCTCCAGATGGCTCTAAGAATGTCACTGCATCATGAGAATGATCCATGTTCTGCATCTTGTCAAGCCTGGCTTTTTGGGTTTTGAAGGCAGTGTTTCATGTTGTCGATGTATCTTGGTACCGCACAACTGGTCTGACCGAGCAGGTGTTTGCTTGTGCCAGGATGCTGTAATTTGCGCCAATGTGGTCCCCACCAGTTTCTTCATCAGAGACTTTTTTTTTTTTTGGCAGCTCTAGCTTCCATGGCTTCAATATGAGGCCTCCACGTGAATCCAGTAATTTATTTGTTGCCAGTAAAGTTGGCCTGTCTGTCTTTGGTACTCGAAGGTCTCCAGTTTTGAGGTGACCTCTTCCGTCTGATTGAAAGAGATGGTCTAGCTCAGTTTGAGTGGCCTCTTTCAGTCCAGCTGCTGACTCTATTGGCAACATCCTGGATTCTGGAGGATGCTATTTCTTTATGTTTTCTGGAGGATGCTATTTCTTTATGTTCTGCTGCACTCCACACTGCAAAGTCATCCGCATGGAGGATGTTCAAGATGAACCTTGGTACTGTTGTACTGATGTCATTAATGTAGACCAAAAACAGCATCAGACACAACATCTCCCTGAGGTACACCTTCCCCGAGTTTGACAAGAGTGCTGAATGTGCAGACGATAGAAGCTTCAGCGGGAGCCCCTGTTAAGCATGCCTTAAATAAAAAAATTTACAATTAAATTGATGGGTCACATTGAAATTAATGAAATGATCACAAATGTTTATGCTCAATATGCATATTTTGTTAAGAAAACTGGCAACAAACATATTTAATCAGAGGAGCAATTGTTATGATCATTTTCGTTCCTTTGCGTACAGGTAAAATGGGGGTAGGGCAGCAGATTCAGTCACTGTGGCCCCTAAATGCATCACAGCATCATAAAATCAGGTTGGGAGTAACTGTGGTACTCTTTCCTAAACAATAAAACCTAAAAAAGACCTATCAGTTGTATACAAAATTTCTGAGGACATCAGAAACAACGTACGTTTCCCAATTCGGCAATTTTAAATGGGAAAAAGCTATCATTCACCACGAACATACCGTAAAGGATGCCGACTTTCCTTATTTTCTTGCACTTTATGCTCACATTATTCAAACTTAATAGGTAAAGAGAGGTCAAAATAAAATGGAATAACTTAAGCAATTTTTTCTAATTAATTTTGTGTATTTTTAAACTTGGGGGTAGGGATACAAAATCAACCACTGTGGCACTCACAGTAATCACAGCATCACATAGTCAAGTTTATAATAATTGTAACATCCTGTTTTAATGATGTAAACCTGAAAATGGACTGTCAGTGCTATAGAAAATGTCTGAAGGCATCCGACACATTATTTTTGTCTTTTTTTGCGATTTCGCGGAAATGGTCGTTTAATGGGTGCACAAATACCTTCACTGTGAGCCAGAGATTCAATATTTTTTCATTCTGTTTTTTGCAGAGGATGCAGAAGGTGTGCCTTGACATAATATTGCCCGATTTGGGTTTCTGGAATGAATTCTGATTTATTTAGAGGAAAATGTTTCTCAACCTCATTTTAGCACCTGCGAAGAGCGTGAATAGGGGTACCCTTGCGCCATCGGCTATATCTCTGGTGTGTTCCTAAGGATTTTCTGGGAACATGGCTTAAACATCTCAGGACATACTAAGGAACACTTTGAAACCCATCTTATTGAGTACTGGGGGGGGGGGGGGGGGGTGCACGGTAGACCTTCCTAGCTAATGGACTAAAGTGTGTGTGGTGGTAGCCCTTTATATCGAGGTAATTCCTGCAGGAACCACCTCGACAAAAAGCTGATTGATTGATTGTACATTGCTTAACGTCCCGACAGCAACAAGGCTTTCTCAGGACGTGCCTGCACTGCTTGTGAAAAAAAAAAAATAAAAAAATAAACAGAACATTGAATGTATGTCGCCAGCCGGTCAAATACATTAAATAAACCTAACACATGGGGCCTAAATAAAGCTAAGACCATTTAGCAACACACATCCAATATCAAGAGCTACAGGCAGTGCAGACAGTAGGGAGAGTTTTAAAAAGGCAAATACAGGTGAATGGACCAAGGGTAGACAGAAACACATGCCCCAGAATAGAGAGAAAAACCCACCCTGCGGGGCTGACCAGGGTGACCCTGGGAACTAAAAAATACCTAACCCCACCCAAGTCCCCCAGGGCAGACCCGGGTGGGGGGTCGACAAAAAGCGCTGACGACAAAGGGTAAATGGCCCGCTATATTATATACCTTTTCTCTTTTTCTATCTGGATGAAATCTGTTTTGTACCAGCCCTAGTACTTTATGATTTCCGCGTTCTCCACATTTCGAATTCTGTTACTCCCTTTCCCTGCGGCCTCTCGGTGCAAATATCCCTTTTGTACCGGCTCAGTACTTGTACTTATTGTTTCCGCGTTCTCCGTGTGCGCTGGTCCGCGATTTTTAACCTTACGACTCGAAGCCGTAAGATCCAAAATAACAGACCATCACACACATAGCACATACGGAACTACAGTATTATAGATCGCCACGATGAGACAGCAGCACTGTTGTTGACAGCACAGACTATTGTTGTTGTGACCCTTCACTGTCCCTCGTCCGACACGTAAAGCTAACATGCCTATCGCCTCTTCCAACTAATAAATATCCTCTTCACTGCCTGAGTTAAAGAGTTAACCCTTTATCTGCGTGTCGGCAGCGGTTTTTGTCGCGATGATTCCTGTAGGAATCATCGCGACAAAAATCGCTACCGACACACAAAGGGTTAATCCCACATAATTGTTGAGCAAAATGGCCAAATCGTCTGCCAGACTAATCGCAGCTGGTTCACACATCAATACATAGGAACCTGTTGTGAGCGACCGCCCTTACTAATGACGTAGAAACTGGGGCGCGGAGGAGGAGGGGGGGGGGGGGGGTGTAACTCCTCTCCCCAACGTCTTCAGCGACAAAATATTGTTGGAATAAAAATCATATTTACTTGGAGAGGAAAAAAATCGTTAGATTTAAATTTTTATGTCTTCTTTTTTTTTTTTTTTTCGAGTCTGACGACCTCGGATTTTTCGGAGGTTGGACTTTCCCAAATTGGCTACGCAACGTCCCCCACTCACCATCTTCCTTTCCGACTCATGCTGTTTTATTTTTTAGAGGCTGGAAAGTTATGCTGAGCGCCCCCCCCCCCCCCACCTACTTGCTCCCCCCCCCCACCCCCGGGGGTGGGGCGATATCTTATTTACGCTAAGCACTGCTAGTGAGATATCACCTGTCATTAAAGACCATCGTTTCAGTGGCTGTAGCCCCCTAAATAATGGCCTTTAATGCCAGGTGACACTTTGTACCTTTCAAAGTCTTGAAAGAACACGTGTATTTTTTTAGACCAGTTGTATTTTTTTCAAAAACAGGTTCTACTGCATGATTTTCGCAACTTTGGAGGCGTCTATAGAGACTGTGTATCAGATGCTGGAGATGGACCAGCCATGATAGCTCAGAAGTAATACAAGACTAGCTCGGCGCATTGCCCAATACCTGGTTGTACTCTTGTATCTGTCTCGGGCGGCCAAACTCAAGTGACTGAAAGGGGCCGAGTTTTCCGTTTTCTTCTGACTTCTCCCGACCTCCTAGCTAGGGGCGTGCAAACAAACTTGATTGAAGACTGTTAAAATTTACAACAGCTCACCTTGTCAAGGAAAGGTTAAAATTCCTGAGGAAGAAAGTACAAAAAAAAAAAAAAAAGTGTACAAGCAGAAAAGGGCGGACCAATGAAAAAGGCCGGTCTCTTTACACTTTCAAACCTGGTGTGAGTTTTGCAAATTTGGGAGGTGTGTCTCCTCTACTACGCACGACACGATCGACCTTGATAGTTAAAAAGTAGTGTCTGATTAGTTTGGCGGCTGCCTAAACAGACACTACATTTTAACTACCACGGTCGTGTTCTAACCATACCCCCCCCCCCCAAACCCCGGGAACCTCCCCCCCCCCCCCCCCAAAAAAAAAAAAAAAAAAAAAAAAAAATCAAGCTGGACTGGTGTGAACGTCAAACGAATAAATAGCCCGAAGTTTTGTGGCGGTGTGCGCGTGTACCTGCGTTGCAAAACAGCCACACCCCTCTACCCCATAAAGCACAACAATGTTCTGACAAATTAAGAAACAACTCTCTGTCTCAGTCCTCCCCCAGTATAAAAATAAAACCCTATTTTCTTTTTTTGTGCAGTATGTATTCACAGTGCTTCGTTTTCGTTTGTTCAAAGTTGCGACTCTCTTTTCCCAAAAAGCTATATCACAGCAAACTGCCCCAGTCGTGATCATAACAACAATTAATTTTCCACCGGCTGACCTTGGAGTTGATAATTATCATTTCTATTTTCCCCGCTAAGCCACCAAAATATTCCTTCGCAAATTTTCTTACTGCCGAATGGGTATACAGATCCGCTGTACTGTGTTGAGGGATCCAAAGCGATCTGAACCATTTATGATGGACAGGTAAACTGTTGGCACTCACGAGCTCCGGCTTTCACTTTTGGCGCCATACATCGTGAGATGGACCTACGAGTCCTTTACACTGCACAGTATGCCCGGGCAGCTCGGTGGCCTCTGGAAGGGTGAGGGTTAACTCTAGGACTGTCACAACAGATGGTTATATCAATGGTCCAGCAATCAAGGTGCTTGTTTCCATTTTCTTTAGTAGTTCGCGCAAATTTCTCAACAGAATCGGCTAAGAACGTAAGCTTGCTCCCTCCATCTGCACAAGACATAGATTCTCATGAGCCCCTACAAATGCAGGGGCTCATGAGAATCTACGCCTATTGCAGACAGGAGGGAAAATCTAAATCTGTTGCCGATACAGACCAATTTCTAGCAGCATTAGCAGCCATTTACAGCTGCAGGGACCAAAGAACAGTAAGAATGTGTCCTTGCTGATGCCAACTATTAACCCTTTTCATCCTGACACACTACTGACTGACATAAATTTGACTATGATAGTTCAAGAATAACTTGGCGCCTCAGGGTCAAGCTATTATGGCACCACCCTTGAACTAAAATTGTTGATCTACTAATTTGTAACATATCCATTATAAGACAATAAGCAATTTTAAAAAAGTCATCCTCCGGATGTAATGGGTAAACCCCTTTGGCTGCCGAAATAAACGTGAACAAAATCCTGCTGAAAGAGACTTTTGGAGGCTCAACAAGATCTATGCCCCTTGGTGACACCACTTCAAGTTTGAATCATGTTCCGAGGACGGCTGCGGCGCTTTGCAGCAACACAACCAGCAGCGTAAACTGCCGGTAAAGGGGTTAAATATTTGTCTTCTTCAAGGGTCACTTGCCTCCTCAGACAAGGGAGGTTTTGGGTGTTTTATGTCTGTGACTGGGTAATCAGGGAAAGCGCCTTACTGTCAGGGATATCAATAGCATCATTGAGACCGAAAGGCAGCGACCACAAGTCGTACACAAAAGAAACCCGTCACCTCTCATCCCCAGCCTTTGTATCCCATCAATATAGGCCACCCTCCCCCTTCCTCTAGTCCAACCGCATACTAAGTGTTAATGTTATTGTGTTCATTGTTTTGCCCTTATTCATCCTATAGTGTTGTCCAGATGCTGACTTAACCCCTTGCGCGTCGGTAGCGGTTTTCGTCGAGATGATGTCGGCAGTGGTTTTTAGTCCCGATGATCCCTACAGGAATCATCGTGACTAAAACCCCTACCGACACGCAAAGGGATAAAAATGCTGTTGTGCGAGTCTCCGACGCAAACCCCCTCAAACCATAGTCTCCGAAACAAATTGATGGATTCTAAGGGATACTAAGTTTAATAGCAAGATTAAGAAAGAAAGAAAAAAAAATTTACTTAATTTTTAAAAAATCTGAATTTACTGTGTGTGTGTGTGTGTGTGTGTGTGTGTGTGTGTGTGTGTGTGTGTGTGTGTGTCGCGGGGGGTTCATTCAAAATTTAGTATGTGTACATAATTATTAACAAAATGTTTTCTGAGCTTGACATCTTTTGCCAACCTGACATGAAGGTGATTTCAAAGATGGGGCACTGAACAGAGTCTGTACAAAGTTTGACACTACCCAAGTCTAGAACTCACAACCTTTCCGCTTAAGTTTGTCAGCTCTATTTACAGACAAGAAAAGAAGCATTCATATGTACAGCATCTCCCAGGCACACACATTTCATTTAAGATGCTCAAGGCACAGCAAGACTGGGAGCTGAAGCCTTGAAAGCCTGCTGTTAAAAAGCGCTACTCGATATGCATACAATTCATAAATATAAAGAAGTGTATTTCTATCTTGTTATTAAAGTGTTTAATGCATCTTGCTGTCTTTCCCTTCTGGTAACGGCAATTAGTCTGATCTTTGTGACCTTGAACTTTCTGACAGGTCACTAAAATGTGAATTGTTCAGGTGCCTTACACGAGTAATGGGTTTTGCACCAGAGAAATCTATGTTTTCTTAAAATGTATGCATTTTTATCACATTTGTCAACCCCCCCCCCCCCCACCCCTCCAGGGGACCCTTAACCTTTGCAAGAGGCCTACCAAATTAGCATGGATAGACAGGTCTTGTTATCGGCTACTCTTTTGCAAAATTCAATTGAAAGTTTGCAAAAATTTTGATAAGAAAGTAAAATTCTACCCCCCCCCCCCCAAAAAAAAAAAAAAAAAAGCAAAAAAAAAAAAAAAAGAAAAAAAAAAGAAAAGGCAGTTTACACACATTTGCTGATCTCGCATGACCTTGACCTTTCCGAGGGTCATAATAATATGCATATAGTCTTACTATCAGGTGTACTAAGCTTGGGTTTTAAAATTTATACTGTAGCAGAGGAGCCCTCTGCTATTGATAGTTACTACCTATGAGTCAGAGTGCAGTGGTTCAGTGCACACTTGGCGCACTGTGTGCGAGTATTTTTGCTGACTTAGCTAGTCTGTGTATAGGGGACTACACGCGTGAAGCTCAGTGACATAGTTTCCGGTTCCAGAGGCTGGGAGCCTATAAAAAGTGGCCAATCCTTACTATCCGGGTGATTGTGAATAATGATCACCACCAATTTCCCCCCGTGGGCGATTGTGAATAATGATCTCCTACACTTCCCGGCCCTACCCCACGAGGCGATTGTGAATAATGATCTCCTCAACTTCCCGGCCATACCCCATGAGGCGATTGTGAATAATGATCTCCTCAACCACCCCGGCCCTACCCCACGAGGCAATTGTGAATAATGTTCTCCTCAACCACCCCGGCCCTACTCCATAGGGACAGTAGCGTTTCAGTTCAGTTCTAGTTCACCTAAATAGGGTTTAGTGTGTGTTAGGACAGCGCATAGGTTTTATCGGTAAGCGCTTATAGGTGTTAGGCCTAGGCTCCCTAGGTATCGTATTCAACGTTATACTATAGGTGTTAGACATAGGAGCTAGGTGTCATATTCGAAGGTATCTAGGTGTTAGGCCTACAAGGTGTTTAAGGTTATAAGGACAAGTTTGTATTGATTTGACTAATTTTGATTATGTTGTTTCATCATGACTGCTTTTCTGGTGTAAATAAATCTTAGAACCTTACTTCCATCTCATGATGCTCAGCCAGAGTGAGAGCAAGACTGAGTCTGTGCATGTGTCCGTACGAGAGGTTGGTTTGTGTGTACATCTGTCCGGTATGACTGTGCATGTGTGACTGATCATGCGAGCGCATGTTGGTAACTCAGTAGAAACGCTAACAGCAACAAACACCAAATCCAGTCAAAATAGGGTTTTTCTGGATACTGTGGTTAGTCCATTGCGCAGGTACGGATTTTGTGCGCATGCAAGACTAGGGTAGACTGAATAATTTACTATCCACAGAAATCTCCAGCCCTTCCCTAGACCACAAAAGGGATGCGGACCAAACTGGGCACTTGAGTACTGTATTAGATGGGCAGTTCTTGACTATCTAATAACTATTAAGTCACCTACATCCAGTCCGGTTACAATATGAAAAATAACACTTTCTGTAAAAATATAGCTAATCTCTTGTAACCCTTGACCTTGAGAGAGGTCATTGAAATACATGTATACATTTTAAAAGGTGGTGTCACAAAGTATCCCTGGGCCAAGACTAAAGACGGTGGCTTGAAAAGTCTTTGAAAAAATGCAAACGTTAAAGTTTACCGCGGACAACGACGGACTGAGGATGCTGGACAGACGGATGATTACTCACTGACCCAAATACAGAGACACTTTCACTAACGCATTAGAGCCAGAAATCTTAGATTCGTACAGATTTCACACGGATGATTACTGATCCAAATACACAGACACTTTCACTAACGCATTAGAGCCAGAAATCCTAGATTCGTACAGATATAAGCCTGTCTCTACTTTTACACTCACAAAATCTCCTAAACACTCTTAGCACACACAGAAGCCCAGTTGTAAGTTATGACTACACTGTACGGTACTTATCATAACTCATCCAAGTTCCAAACCCCTCCGTCCAGTCCAGAACTTTTGATACATGAGGCTTTAAGTATTAAATCCCCTTTAAGTTTTACTGTAGTCACTTTGAAAGAGCAACATTTGGCACACCTGTGCGGCTAAAACGAGATCCCACGACAAGCATAAAATCCAAGGAGCTAAACCCGACTGAAAGAACAATTATGAATGAAACTGCGCTGCGCGAATTGTTAGCATTACAGCGCGTTTGGTAACATACCATTCTGCAGATTGTTGATGCCGTTCCGACGCAGTTTCGCCCTTCCTAGTTCCATCTTTGAGCATAAAAGATCACACGAGACTAAACAAATGGTTCACTAAAACAACTGTGAAGCTTGAAGGAGGCATCGAAACTTATCCCATCGGAACACGCTAGCCCGGACTGTCACAGAGCTACTGTCACACCGCTCCGCGATTGTGTGTGTTACAGACCGCGTCGTCACCGCGCGCCTCCAAGTTTTGGAATAAACGTGACTTTCTACATCAGAAGAGCTCTGTAGCAGACGAAGCAATTACACTAGTATAACTTGTCTTCTAAAACAAACCAAGCCTTAACAATCTAGTTAAATCACTGAGTATGTATTTATAAATGTTTTATACGAACACCCTTACTTTTTAATGTGCTTTTAATGATGAACAAATAAAGATATGGTAGTTAGAGAGAAAAGGAATATTTATCTCTATATTGATCACAACCAATCCAAGTAGAAATGAGAATTCCTTCTAAAGGGCTAAAATAATACAGCAATGCTTATTTGTTCTAAGTAAAAATATAAAAAAAAATTAATTCAAATAGAGATCATGGCAACATTATTTCTTTATTTTTAGATTATTAAAGTGCTTTTATATACTTCTTTATACTGTATTGTTTGCTAGCTTTTGCTGACATGCAAAGGCTCACGGGACATTCCAGGCTCCAAGATCTGACGGATTAGAAGGTAATGTGCATCTAATCTGCTGAAAACTCGCCCAGAATGAACAAAATTCACTATTGCTTAGTTTTTATTTATTGTTTAGATGGTCAAGCATATGTACATGATGGGAATATCAATTCTAAATTACAGATGATGCAGTACGTTTTTCATTTCTTGTCGGTAACCAGCGTAAACAAATGCATCATTGGAAGTTGACTGGACATCGTTTCATGAGCTTCGTTATCAGTATGCCTTTTTTTTTTTCGACCGAGGATGGCATTTTTGCATTGTTTTTATTTGTAAAAGTTTGAATTTTAGTTAGATATTTGCACAGATATATACTCACGACTTGTATAGTTGTAATGCCAAGCTGTGTTTTAAGAAGCCTGTTCCTTCATACTACATAAAACAGAAGTGTGTGCATGGCCGGTGTGTCACGTCTGACAATGATGGAGCAAGTTCACCTAGCCGGAGAAGAGGAAGAGGACATCTATGGGGGCTTCAATGACTACAATGCTGCCCTTGATACCGAAGTCAGTACCTGTTTATTGATTTGTTCTTTTGTCCATTCAAGCCCAACACATTAGAACCATGTCAGTTTTAGGTTTATCACAGCTAGAAGTAGACCACGGTTTTAATTTAGTTTGTAACTTGGGTAGACATTTCCTGTAAAGAAACAAGTTTTGAACATCTACAACTCCTAGCACTATAATGATTTACATTTTTTTTTTATAGATTGGAAGTTAAGTTAACTCAACTGTTATTTCAAGATTTCTCTTCCTTGTGTAGGACCTGGCGCATGATGAGATGTTCCAGAAAGCTGTGTTGAGAACAAGCCATGGGCGTCGACCACCACCAGTGGGTTTTCTTACTTACTACATACATTGCACTATAAAGCACTGTCCAATACTTGCTTGAACTTGATTGAAGACCGCCCGCCATGTATGTGATTTGATGATTAATTGATGCATGTATGATTGAATTTGAGTAAAGAAGTTAAGTAGACGAACTTAGCCTGATTGCACCAGCCCCTGCATGAGGGAAGTGTGAAAAGCCTTCCAGATAGTGTTTGTGAATGAGGAAACATTCCTTTTGAGTGCCAAGAAAGTTTTAGTTGTGAAAATATTTAGACATACTGTACTGCCTTGTGGTGGCTTTAAAACTTTTTGTCCAGATAAATGTGAAATATTCGCTAAAATCATCAGCTGATGGAAGCTTTGGTAAAATGTTTTCGACCGAAAAGATATCGGAATTTGGAACATTCATATTTTCATATTCGGTAAGCAGTTTTATTCTTGCAGTGTTTTGCAAATCTGTCCTGCAGGGATGAGAATCTTCCGCCTTTTAGCGGAAATCCGCTCTTTCGGAAGGTCCCAGGGTCACAAAAACAACTGATCTGACCCCATAAAATAAGGCTCAGAATGCACCAGAATGCATAAATTTTAACCATCTTTTCAAAAATTTTCCCCCCTAGCATCGCGTACCTGCTTCGCAGGTACGCGCACTCGTGGTTTCGCCACTCGACAGACTTTGGAATTTTTCTGCCTTTTTGTCATTTTAGGATTCTCATCTCTGGTCCTGGCTTAGCTTAGTTAGTTATTATTTTTGGACAATTTAGCTGTTCTTTATCAAGGACAGTTTATACTGACCCATAACTGATTTTTATTTTACACACAAAGGATGAGCTTTTGTCAATATAATCTAGCATTAAATTAAAAAATGCTGCCTTTGTTTTGTTTTGTTTTGTTTTTTTGTTTTTTTTTTAAATATAATTTTTACCTAAATCTAAATAAATTTTCCATTTATGGAAACATTAATATATGGTTGCATTTGTTTCAACTGATAGCTGAAGTTCTTGTTGGTATTTGATAGCCTACGTTCTTGTTGGTATTTAAAGTGTTTAATGCATCTTGTTGTCTTCTTCATATCTGTTTGGTTTATCAAATGCTGCTGTTGGTCATTCATGTCTGTGAGATTTTAATTTTGCTCAGAAACTATGAGTTTATGACATGTTTAAATCATTGATTTATTACATACTAACCTACTATTTTAATTAACGCGGTGTTGTATCCAAAATACATGTATTTATATCCTTTTGCCAGTTTTTATGATTCATCTATGATATTCGTGTTAACTTAAAAATTGTCATGTTCACTCAATAAAAGAGTGTAGCCGGTACACTGGTTTAATTGACTGAAGAGAATTACATTCGTATTTGACATCTGATTGCATTGTATACATAATCATGGAGGTGATTGCACTTTGAATCTTTGCCAAACTATACCTGGTAGTAGTCTCAAGCTGAAGCTGCTAATTTTGAAAAGAAAGTGTGATGAGTAAAAGTACAGTGCTGTTCATAACCAGTTCAATTGCAAGATTTGTACATTCTCATGAGCCCCTGCAGTTTGTAGAGGCTCATGAGAATCTGTGCTTCTTGCTGGCAGCGATGTGCCTTATTTGCAACTTCAGGTTGATAGTACTTTCTGTATCAGTATATCATAATACATGTACATGTATGAGACTGAATGCTTCCAGATTCTAGATTGAACTTGACTAATTAGGATAGTCAACCTGGTATCTAACTTGATTTTCTGGGGTAATTTAGACAGCATTTTGCTGAGTCAAGTCAGATTACAACCTGGTCATACTCATAAGCAAAGTTTACTGTATTTTTGTAATGACAGACGGCAGCTCGCGGTGGCATGCCAGGCATGGGGATGGGGGCAGGGGGCCGCCTTGGAACTGCGGCCCGCATGGGTACTGCTGCACGCGGTCGAATGGGTATGCCGTCCTCCATGGGTCGGCCCATAACAGGGATGAATGATGGAGAAGGAGGCCCACGACCAATGACTGCTGTTCGTGCAGCTGGCTTTACATCCGCTGGCATCAGAGGTATGTGTCATAATTATACTCCTTGTGCATTCATGCACAAGTATTGTTTGTGGGACCAGATTCTGCAGGCACATGAGTGTTAACCCATTTAACCCCAAGGCTGCACTTTCCAAATTGTTTCCTCAAAAACATTACCGATGACATGACTTTATGGAAGTGTCTACTTACTTGCTCAATTTTAGCCTAGAATCCGTTGTGTGCCAACACAACCCGGGAGGCACTCGGGAAACCCCTCGAGGGGCCGAGAGTAGTCTCCCGTTCCTGCCCTACCGGTTCCCGGTCATGTAGTAGACCAACCAGTCAGTCTACTTCGCTCGCGCGGATAAGACGTGTTTAGCCTAGCTCTCGGACGGTGACTTCTACCGGTCTTCTTTCCTACGTTCGTTTCCGTACGCCTTCGTATACTCCGCAGCCTTTCTTCCGTGCCCTCTGGCAGGTTACCGGCTTTGCTGTCCTCGTGGCCTGGTCTATCGCCCTTTCGCCTGTGCCGGCTCGGCTTGGCTCCCCTCCACGTGGTGTGGCGGTGTTATGGTGGCCCCTGTCCCCGCTTCGTCTCGGAGGTAAGGTAGCGGTAGCTGCCCTCGACTGGCCCCCCCGGCCGGGCGCCAGCCATTTTGCGGCTGCTCGTTTTACGGCTATCTCTACGGCTCTCCCGACGCTGGGCTTACCTTGTGCCCTTGTCGTTAACGCCTGGTTAGCATCTTGGCTCGGCGCCATTTTGTTCTTCGGCGCGTGGTTTGCTTGTACTATTCATTGCCCTTTTTACTCCCCCCCCCACCCTCCCCCCCCCCCCCTTGCGATATAATCTGGCCCGCCATGTATGCCGGCAGAGCGCCGCCTTAGCAAGTTAGCGCCGCTTGTGGTACTACTGATATTGTACCTTTGTGCGCCCGGCGCTTCTCTTCCCGGGGGAGCTGGTTGGTGCGGGGGTAAAAGGGTTCACCTCTCGAGTGAAGGGTACATGGTTCGTTTCCAGCTTGGGTCTTAATGGGTTCAGAACCTTTTGGTCCCCTCCTTGATATCTCCTCCGTGGGGGACGTTTATGTTAAGCCCTAAAGGGAAAGGGAGAGAATGACTTGGCCCTAGGGACCCTGTAGCGGCTGTGTCGGTCGTTTTTGGCGGTTTGTGACCCACTTGGTTGCCTAGCATACCTTGCTTGTGTGGCAGCGCCTACATTAGTGAGATAATAGTGATAATCATATAGTAACAAGCGCATTTTATAGACGCTTTTACCGGGGTTGGAGATCGGCTCATAGCGCCGCTACTTCCTGGACTCTCGCGCACACACACGTGTGCCACACGCATTAGCTCACACACTGCACGGCTCACAGTTCGTTCACGGGGGGGTAAGGAGCTACTGCAGTTTGGAATTTCAAATTCTTGGTGTTTGAAATGTGATTTAGTGCGCTGCACGGATTCTGCTCCTGGTGTGGCCTCTCCCTGTGGCCAACGGTTGACCATGCGGCGTGCTTCCCTGTGCCGGCTGCTCCTCGGACCCCCTTCGTGGGTTCTGCACGTCCCGACCGGAGCAATGGTGGTCTCACCTGGAACCTTACCGGCGCGAGCTCCCACACCCAGCTGCCTCGTGGCCGCCCTTAGGCCGTCCCCTGCCGCCTCACGTAGCAGCCGCTTCTTCCCGTCTCGGCCTTACGGAACGGATCTCTCGTCGGGGACTTGCTGGACCGGCTGACCACAGGCTGACCACAGGACTGCCCCTGCTGCCAAGCCCGCTGATCCTTCCGGAGGATCTGTATGCCGGCAGATCGCCCGCCTCACTGAGCCCGGCCTGCAGCAGTGTGCCACGAGCCGTCCCACGTTGACTGGCCGTCCTTCATCGGTTACCCACCGGAACTGCTGACCACAGGACTGCCCCTGCTGCCACGCCCGCTGATCCTTCCAGAGGATCTGTATGCCGGCAGAGCGCCCGCCTCACTGAGCCCAGCCTGCAGCAGTGTGCCACGAGCCGTCCCATGTTGACTGGCCGCCCTTTCGTCGGGTAACCTCCGCCTCTGCTGACCACAGACCTGCCCCTGCTGCCACGCCCGCTGATCCTTCTGGAGGATCTGTATGCCGACAGAGCGCCCGCCTCACTGAGCCTGGCCTGCAGCAGTGGGCCACAAGCCGTCCCTCGTTGACTGGCCGTCCTCTCCTGTCTCTCCTCGATAAGCCCGCGGGCTCTTCCGAGGGGTCTGGTTTCCGGCAGAGCTCCCACCTCATTGAACCCGGCCAGCAGACACGTCAGCCACAGCATGCACGGTTCAGCCACGCTCCCGACTCCTCCCGTTCCTCTGTCGGAAGGATCGGCCCGCTCTAGGGTCGCCTGGACGTCACGCTTCCTCGCGCTCTCCCTCCCCATCTTCGGCGCTCTCGCCTCGACGCTCTCGTCTTCCCCTCGATGGCGTCCCGCCCGGATTCGCTGCCATGGTTCGCCGGCCGTGGATCGCCTGCCAGGGATCGTCTCCCCCATTCCCGGCATCGCAGTCGCACCCCCTCCCCCCCCCCCAGGACGGTCTTCCGCCGCGCGCCCGCCTCGGTCGCCTCGTCGTTGACGTCGTCCCTTCCACTGTGCCACCCCCCTCCCCACCCCAGGGGTAGGACGCCACCTGCTGGACTCCGACCGTCGGGCCCTGGGATCCAGTCTCTTCTCCAGCCACCCGGCTTCATGCTTCGGCGGGATTCTTCTCCGCCCTCCTCCGGCTAGCCGCCTGTCGCGATCCTAGACCTTGGGCAACGCCTGTCCGCCTCCTTCGCCCACGATTTTCCGTCGCGGCGCCCCGCCTTCACGCCTGCTGTCAGATGCCTCCCGTCTGCTCTGCCCTCTCTGGACCGAGTTCCGAGTGACCCTCTTCTAGGCCTCCACCTCGGAGTTTGCTTGACGCCCCGGCCTGCTTAAGCCGCCCTCTTTTACTTCACGACTGTGTGGAACTACACCTTAGTTGAGAAGCGGACCAGGGCCCACTGAGTGCAGATCAACCATCTGTGGCAGTTCCCGGCGTGGGGGCAAGTGATCTTAGCGCGCGCCACTTCAGGCAGAGTGGAAGAGCTATCCCTGGTCCTAGAGAGGAGTGCTCTTCCTTCCCTACTCTTTGTGTATGTGCCGACGGCCGTTTACCAGCGCACACCAGTTGATACGCTGGAAAGTCCCGGAAGAGTTGGCGCCTCCTCGTCGTCCTATTGGCGCTGTTCCAGCCGTTCTCGGCTCCCTTCCTTCGGATGGGTTCCTCCGGGGCCCGGAGAGCCGCCGTCCCGCCTGGAGACTTCACGGCCAGCCTGGACTTGTTTGTCGCGTTCGTCTGCACCAGGCCTCCACGGGTTCGTAGTCAACTCAGGCAAGTCGGACCTCGCTCCTTCGCGTCGCCTTGTCCTTTCGCGTCTCTGCGCCCGGCCGCTTCAGCGGCTCCTCCGGCCTCTTTACGTCCCTCCTCAGGCGACCTGTCCGCCTTGGTACCCGGGTCCCTGTTTTTCCGCCCCCACCTCCTGCGTTGGACGGGTGCTTCGTGGCTTGCTGCGGGAGTCCCCCTGACCGCTCCACCTCCTCATCTCTCACTGGGCGTCGATACAAGTCTTGCTGATTGGGTATCCCACCTGCTACTGCGGTTCCTCATGACGTCCGGCCCCTGGCCTCCGGAGTTTGTGGACAAGCTCAGCAACGGGTTGGAGCTGCAAGCAGTCTGGCAAGTCCACGTCGCGTGGGAGGAACAACTGCTCGTCTTTTCTGACAACGCGACACTGGTGGGGTACTGCCTCGTACAGGGTGGGCCGTGCTCACCCGTCCTGGGCTGCACCTCTGCCGTCTGATGCGTTGATGCGAGGACCGCTACCTTTCTTCCTGGCCCGACGCAGCCCCGGCCGTCCAAATGTCTTGGCCGTCTCACGCACCCGACGCGGCCAGTTGCTACACATGGAAGGGGCCGTCCGCCAGGACACCTTCGGATTATCTGCACGCGATGGGAGATGCCTTGGTCGTTCTGTTCGGCGCGGTGGAGTTACCAGCTTCCCCTTGTCTCCCCGGTCCCAGACCCTCTGGCCTGGGCAGTCTTCGCTCTGTCCACCCCGTGGGATGGACTCTCGTGTACCTGTACCCTCGGACAGTCCTCATTCCCAAGGTCCTCCTCAGCTTCGGGGTGCATACGGTCGTCCTACGGCTCATCCCGTTCTCGTGGAACCGGTCCTGGACCTCCGACCTCCTCAGCCTCGCCATGGGCCCCCCACGGCTGCTTCCCGCACGATGCTCAAGCAACTGCGACATCGCTGTTCCACCCGTGCCCGGAGCGCCTACTCCTACGCCTACGCCTGGAGTTGTGCTGCAAGCCCTCGCCGCTAGAGGCATCTCGAGTGCAGCAGTGGAAGCTTTCACTACAGCCTGCGGCCCCTGCAGGGCATCGGCGACCTTACTTCTCTCTTCGGCCTGCTGCGTCCAGTGCCCTGTTCGCTCATTCCTCGCTGGGACCTACCCTGTGTACTGACTTGACTTAATTCTGCCCGATTCGCACCGCTGTCTTTGGCCCTCCTTACGGATGTGACTCGTAAGACGTGCTTCCTGTGGGCGCTTGCCATGGCAACCCGAGTTGGCGAGCTACACGCGCGGTCAGCGCGCCCTGTCTACCTGCCGTTTCGAGCGGATGGTTCCGTACCGCTGCTTACGGACCCTGCCTTCATTGCCAAGACCAGGTCCCCCATGACCACGCCACAGGGGATCACCTTGCGGCCGCTGAAAGGGTCGGACTTCCCCCAGGAGACCAGGCAACAAAGTCCTGTGCGAGCCCCTCGCGTGCTCCGACGCCGAATCAACGCCGTCCGGTGGGGACGCTCACGCCTCTCTCTGCCGTTAACGCTGGCGGAACTGACCCAACAGCCCAGGCGATCTCTTCCGGCCTACGCGGCACCCGGCGGTCCGCCTACCAGAACCGCTCCCCTCAGGGAGCTCATTCCTCTCGGACCCTGCCTCCCTTACCAAGGACAGGTCTCCTCTGACTGCGCCTCAGGTTTTCACCTTTCGGCTGCTCAGAAACATTGCCTTCCCCAGGAGACCAGGCAACGAGATCCCGTGCGCACCCTTTGCGATGCCTGCGCCGATACAAGCCATCCAGAGCGGATGCTCACGCCTCTTCCTACCTGGAGACCCGGCAGACAGGACATTACAGCCCGGACTTTTTTTTCCCCTGACTACGCTGGGTCATACCGTCCGCCTAGCAGGACTTCTCCTCATACGGAGCTAAGAGGCTTGCTTTACGCGCACTCGAGGTACGGGCCTTGGCCACGAGCGTTGCGTTCGACCGGAACTGCGCGGTCCAAGACATCGTGGCAACCTTGCGCTCAGGGCAGAATCGACCCTCACCCGCTTCTACCTCCGGGATCTACCTCTGCTGGCTAGAACGGCTGACCACAGGACGGCGCCCGCTGTCACGCCCGCTGATCCTTCCGTAGGGTCTGTTTGTCTCACTGAGCCCGGCCTACAGCGGCGCGCCTCGAACCGTACCCAAGTGGCTGGTCTTGTTGTTGTGGCAGCCATGGGCTGGAGGACAGATTCGACCTTCGCCCATTCTACCCGCAGGATCTGAAAGGCCAGCGAGACAATCTCGCTTTGATGGGAGTCACCGCCGCTGCACAACACTCCCTCCCCGCGCCTTGGGCGCCGTACATTCATACTTCGCTAAAATTGTCGGGAGGTTGCGACAGGGAGGACGGCGTCAGTTTACCCCTTCGGGGAGGTTTATACGCGGCACCCGCCTCCTTCTCGCAATTCTTCCATAAAGTCATGTCATCGGTAATGTTTTTGAGGAAACAAATTCATTTTTCTCTAAAATGTATTTTTTCGAAAAATGACTCGGAGGACCTTCCCACCTGCCCCGCTTGCCGCGGGCGAGCGAAGTATCTGACTGGTTGGTCTACTACATGACCGGGAACCGGTAGGGCAGGAATGGGAGACTACTCTCGGCCCCTCGAGGGGTTCCCCGAGTGCCTCCTGGGTTGTGTTGGCACACAACGGATTCTAGGCTAAAATTGAGCAAGTAAGTAGACACTTCCATAAAGTCATGTCATCGGTAAGTATTTTAAAAAAAAAATACCTTTTAGAGAAAAATGAATTTTTAAAGGTGTCACTTAACAACTATGTACCAGTTTTTGGGAGGTGGATGGACCATGATAATTTAAGGGTAGTGCCAGACCAGCTTGACGCATGAAGGCGCCAAGCTAATCTGGAACTACCCTTGAATTATCATGGTCGATCTATCTCCTGCTGTAGGGTGTCAGGGCTAAACAGGTTAAGTAGCCTTTTTCTGTACCAAACCTTTGTCTCGAGTAGCTATATATATATATATATATATATATATATATATATATATATATATATATATATATATATATATATATATATATATATATATATATACAGTCAACTTTGTTTATAACGAGGTTGGATATGACAAAAGTTGGTTATATACTGATCAACAAAAGAAACGTGAAGTAGCCCCTTCAAATCACATTTAATCCAACATTTGAAAGTCGATTTCGGACAAACCATACAACGGATGTTATTGACATTTTAGGAATGAAATCATGGACACCAGCGTCATCAGTGTGGAAGTTTATTCTGCATTTGGAGTAAGCATGGCACAGCACAAAGTCAATATGGCGTTTGACCCTCATTGGCATTGATGATGGCTTGGCAGTGTTGGCGCATAGAGTGCATCAGGCGGTTGACAGCTGCCCTGGAGATGTTGTTTCAGGCCTAGACAATGGTATTCTCCAGTTCTGCGGCTGTCGTTGGTCTGGGGCTTACAGCATTGACCTCCCTTTGCAGTTGGTCCCAGAGATGTTCGATGGGATTGAGGTCTGGGCTGAGGGCAGGCCAGGCCATGACTGGGATGTTGTGCTGCTGCAAGAAGTGCTGGGTGATACGTGCAGTGTGTGTACGCACATTATCTTGCTGTAAGATGAAGTTTCTGCATCCCTGAGAAAATGACCGGACATATGGGTGTAGCATTTGGTCAATGTAGCGCTGAGCTGTGATGCCATTTCTGCGATACGAGTCCACGGAAGAACACAGGTCCTACTGTCTGGTTCAGGGTAATCCCACACCAAATCATCACACTTGGCCTGCCCCAGGCATTGTTCTCCAGCACACAGCCATCAGCATAGCATTCACCCCTTCTCCGCCACACTCTTATGCGCCCATTTGCATGGCTGATGCAGTAGTGGCTCTCATCCATGAACAGGATGTTCTGCCACTGTCGCCAGGTCCAGTCGGCATGAGCCTGTGTCCCCTGTAGGTGTGCACGGCGATGACGGTCAGTAAGAACAGATTCACGGGCTGGACAGCGGTTGTGCAAATTATGCTCGTCTAGCCATCGTCGCACTGTCTGGCCACTGATGGGTGCCTGGTGGTTGCCAATAACTTCTCTTGCTGTTTCCTCGGCCGGCTAAAAGCGATTTCGCACGTGAGCCCGGAAAATGTGGCAGTCTTGCCATGGAGTTGTCACACGTGGTCGTCCACTTCAGGGAGCGTCAGCAGAGGACCCGTTGGCATGATAGCATTGCTGCAGCCTGTAAATGGTCGAAATGTGACATCTAAAGGTCACTGCCACAGCTTGTGGATCTTCTCCGGCTTCCAAATGCCCAAGAGCTCGTTCTCGTTGGGGAGCACTAAGTCTTGGCATGTTTGATATGGCAACGGGAAAAGTGACAGAAGGCGTAACACTGCTGATTTTTTTTATTGCCTTGCATTGCTGAACACAGTTCATGACCCAACATCACTCTGCAGTGTAAGCACGTGTGTGGAAAGATTACGCTGTTCATCCTAACCAATATGGGTGCCTCGAGCACAGGGAGGGTAACACAGTTTCTACAGCACGGTGACTGCATGGTTACATGTTGTTGTTCGTACACTGGCTATCAAAAATAGTGTAACTTGTATTTTCGTGGATTTATCATACAAATACAACATACACTCAAATTTTGCGTTTCTTCTGTTGTTTCAGAGGTCCTGATTACAGTTCGTTTCCTCAAAATACATTACCGATGGCATTACTATATGGAAGATACACTTAGCTTAACAATTTCAGCCCTAAGAATCTGTTGTGTATACATACACAACCTGGGAGGCGACTCTAGGGAGCCATTACCAAGAAACCCTGAGTAGCCTCCCTTCCTGCCCTATCCAGTCACATGTATAGTGGTGCCACGCCAGTCGAACGCTTAGCTTCTTCGTGGTAGGGTGTTCCTACTCGTGCTCAGCCTTGGATGCCCTTGGATACTTGTCGCCTAGTGTGCTTGTGTTTGGATGTTGTGGTGTATTGTGCCTTACCTGGGACTACCTGTGGTTTGCGTACTGGACTACCTGTGGGCCCTTGGTTGGTGTTTCTCCTTGCTTGCCTTCCATCGCACTGGATACGGCCAGATCAGGTCTTGGGGCATGCCTCGGCTGGCCAGGTTCCTTGCCGGCTGTCGTATTCCCCGGATAGTGGCTGGTGTGTGCACAGCCGACTCAACTGCGGCACCGGTCGTGAGTTTTCGTTCAAGTGGCCTGTCACTACTACGGGCTACGTGCCGTTGCCTCTCATGTGCTCTGTTTTCTGTTACAGTGAGCAGTTACGTACTTGTCATCGGTGTTAGGGGTTTTTGTGGCCAACGGATTCCCAGACCTTGTGACTCCCTTGTTCGGGCTGCTCCTCAGCTCGTCCATGTGGGAGATGTGCTTCTTGGAAAGAGGAGTGTTGGTCGCAGTTATGGGAGTTTGTCCGGCGTGTCCGCCCGTCTGCCTTCCAGGAACCTCTTCGACCGGCCGCCTCCCCGCCTCCATCGGTGGGTGACTTTGGACATCGTGGGGCTCGCCTCCCACTGCCGCACCTGTCTTGGCCCCCCCCCCCCCCAGCTGGACCTCTTCGCCGGACGGCAAAGGCTTCGCCCAGTGCTCGGCGCTCGGTTTGTCTGGTTCATCGGCTGTCAGTTCGAACGGAGATACGCTCGCTTCGACGCTCTCGCTCCCTGTCGGCCGTTGTGTTCCCCAGGCCGCTCTGCCCTCGACACTGCGCGGCTTCTCGGGACCAGCGATCAGCGGGACCCACACTGGCTACAGCACAGGTCGGCTCCCCCATACCGACGACGGCCTGCCGTCCTACAGGACAGGGCAGATGCCAGCGAGCAACGGGACTCAGCCTGGCTACAGCACAGGTCAGCTTCCCGAGACCAACGGCACTCTGCCTGGCTACAGCCCCCAGTCGGCGGGTGGCTGGCCGGCTTAGCGACAAGTGGTGGTCGCTGCTACCAGACGACCCTTGGGTGCTCACTGCCCTTCAGAGGGCCTGCGGATTCCTTCCAACTTCCCCCTCCGCTTCACAGGGCTCCTGTCGGGACGTGGGTCCCTGCCGACCAGCGCAAGTCAGATGTTGTGCGGGACAAGATCTCGGCCTTGCTCCTCAAATCTGCGACGGAGTTGGTCGCGCAGCACGATTCCCTGGCCCTTTTTACAGCCGCCTCTTCTCGGTGCCGGAGGAGCTGGGCGGCTGGTGGCACCCTATCATCGCCCTGTCCACGCTCAACAGCTCATCTCCGCTCCCCCGTTTGGATTTAGACAGCGCGGGCCCTGAAGTTTGCTGTGTGCCCCATGAACTTTGCCGCCAGCCTTGTTCTGGTAGACGCCTACTTACTCGTACCCGTTCACCTGGCCTCTCGGCGGTTTCTGGCGCTTCGCCTATTGCGGGACGGTCTATCAGTTCTGGGCTCTCCCCTTCAACCTCAACCTCAGCCCTTGGGTGTTCACCCGAATTGTGGAGGTGGTGGTCGCCAAGGCCCATCAGACGTCTGCCGGCTCCACCTCCAACTGTTTGGACGATTTTCTGCTCCGGAGCCGGGACTCCGTCGCCCTCACCGCGGACAGGGACGCGTTCCTAGCCCTACGCCGTTGCCTCGGCTTCCTGGTCAGCAGAGGAGGTCTGACCGCTCTCCGTCCCACCCGGTTGTCCATCTCGGTTGGAGTTGCTGACCGACCGCAACCTAGTCAGACTGCCGGAGGCACGCGTCACGTAGTTGGTGGAGTTCTCTCGCCGGGTGTCCCGCGCGGACGGGGTCCCAACCCTGGTCTGGTTGCTACTACAAGGCCTTATGAATGCAGCGGCGGATCTCTTGCCCAGGGACGTCCTCGCAGACTCCCTTTCGCGGAAAGGTCAGCGCCTGCACACCGGGTGGTCGCAGGGTCCGGAGATCTTCCGCATGATTTGTGCACACTGGGAGACCCCGATGATCGACCTGTTGGTGACTCGGTGGAACCCGTCTTCGTCTCTCCCTTCCCAGATCCCCTAGTGTGGGCGGTGGATGCTCCCTCCGTCTCTTGGGATGGCCTTGTGGCCAACGCGTACCCACCAGCGGTGCTGGTGCCCCAGGTCTTGCTGAAGCTCAGGGGCTGCAATGCGATCCTTCTCCTCATCGCTCCGTTCAGCTGGAGTCCTTCATGTGGCTATTTCCAAGAGCAGAACCTGGCCCTCTCACCATCCGCGGATAATTCTCCATGGTGGCTGACACGTACCACCCTTTTGGGCCGCGCAGACCCTCGGGCATGCTCAGACCTGATGCGCCACTTCGAGCTCCGCTGACCTGTTCTGCACTCGCTTGTCCCTCACTGGGACCTCCCCTGGGTCCTTACCTGGCTGAATTCTAGCAGGTGCGCGCCTCTGCCCTGGGCCAGTCTGGTGGTCATAACCAGGAAGACCTGCCTCCTACTGGCGCTTGCTACAGCGTCCAGTGTCAGTGAGCTGCATGCGCTCTCTGTGGACCTGGCCTGTCTACAGCATACGTCGGATGGTTCCATGCACCTCCTCCCAAACCCCACCTTCTTGGTTAAAAATCGGCTCCCCTCGGGCCAGGGCCCCAGTCCTTCCCCTGCGCCCTCTCAGGGGACCTGACCAGACCCAGGACTCCCGCCGTCAGGACCCGGACTGCGACTCTACCTACGCAGGGCAAAGTCTATCCGGCATGGCCGGACCCGCTTCTTCCTGCCGCTATCTCTGCACACATGGTCGCCTCATGGCTGCGTTGGGTTATCTGCTCTGCGGACGAGGAGCTCTCCCCAGTGGAGGCTAAGAGGCTGCTTATAAGAGCACACGAGGTCCGTATGGGCTCCATCAGCGTCGCGTTTGATTGGAACGGCGGTGTGTGAGACATTGGGGGGTGGCTGTCGGGTGGCGGGCTAATGCCACCTTTGCCCGCTTCTAACTCTGGGACCTCGCGGGCCAGCGGGACTATCTGGCCCTAGTGGGGGACTTCGCTGCGGCGCAACTCTCCCTCCCAGCGCATCGGGCGCCGTAGGTCACGCTTAGCTGAAATTGTCAGGAGGTTGCCCCTTGCGGGCTGCGCTAGATTGCGCTGGCAGGTTTGGGGGCGGTGCCCACCTCCTTTTCGCTATTCTTCCATATAGTAATGCCATCGGTAATGTATTTTGAGGAAACAAATGTATTTTTCTCTAAAATGTAATTTTTAGAAAAATACTTACTGATGGCATTACTCGAATGGCCCTCCCACCTCCCCGCTTGCCGCCGGAGCGCTATATCATTCGACTGGCATGGCACCACTATACACGTGAGGGAAGGGAGGCTACTCAGGGTTTCTTGGCAATGGCTCCCTAAAGTCGCCTCCCTGGTTGTGTATGTATACACAACAGATTCTTAGGCTGAAATTGTTAAGCTAAGTGTATCTTCCATATAGTAATGCTATCGGTAAGTATTTTTCGAAAAAATACATTTTAGAGAAAAATACATTTTTCAATAGAGGTCAGTCTCAGCACCACATGCTCCAGTACATCGTGGTATTGGTTATAAGGTGTTAGGTCTCTGGGTATACCTGGTGAGCAAAGGTGCTTGGGCTGACATCAGTTATAGCTGACTCACACACTCCTGTGCTAAAGCTGAGGTCAGCCTGAGAACTTTTTGTTTACCAAGTTGTTTTTCATCTGTGTAAATTCAGCACCACAATAAGGCAAATACAAATAACGCGGTCTGACTCAAGGCTCCCAATTACTGCAGTGTACTGAGGCTGACCTTTACATTGCTTATAACAAACAAGAAAAAAATGAGTGTCCCCTGGCATTTGTAATACTGTAGTATGAAGTCTCTGTCTTGAATAATTACATGGTTCTTGTGTTTATGCCGTATTTTTCCTCTTTCAGAGGCAGCAGGTTGAGATATATTAACTACTATTGTTTAAAGGGAGTGCTTAATTAGCTTGGCACCTGGATAGGTGCAAAGCTAATCTGGTGCTACCCTTGAACTGTCATGGTTGATCAGTTCCCTGCAACTTTTGCTTTTGTTTTGTTTGTTGTAACTGTTAACTCTTTCGAGACATGCCGTTTTCTGATTCGCGGCTTTATGCCACGAATCCAGATGCAGTATGTCTCAAAAGAGTTAATCTCTTGACTGCAAAAGTTCAGCGACCAGCAACTAGTGTAAGTCTCATAGATGCTCATGAGCCACTTGAGGGTTTGTGCCTCTTGCTTGCTTTATCTATGTTCAACGATGTCAGAGAAGGCACATTCTTGGCTCACGTGCGAAGCAAAAGTGAGTCTATGTTCAGGGCCAGTGGTCGTCGGTCCTTCCACCGTCGTCTGTCCGCCATCGACCATGGTAAACCTGAATGTTGGCATTTCTCGGAGACTATTCAAGTCACAGTCTTCAAACGTGGCCCAAGGATACTTTGTGACTAAACATACCAATTTCAGTGGCCTCTCACAAAGGTCAAGGTCACATGGGAGCAGGAAATATATAAAAAATAGCCATATTTTGACATCATTTATTTTTTCTCAAATACTATTCACAACTAAACCCAAACTTGGTACAAAGATATCTGATGCTAAGACCTTTCTGTGCATACTAATTTGGTTGATCCCTCGGAAAGGTCAAGGGTCACAAGAACTCAGGAAATAGATGTTATTTTCCTCAAATACTATTCACAACTTCAAACCCAAACTTACTACAGAGATACCTGATGAGAAGACCTTTCTGTGCATACTAATTTGGTTGATCCCTCTGAAAGGTCAAGGGTCACAAGAGCTCAGGAAATAGGTAAAAAATAGCCATATTTTGACAATAGATGTTTGTTCTCAATAAATTTCACAACTTTAAACCCAAATTTGGTAGAGAGATACCTGATGTAAGACCTGTCTATGCATACTAATTTGGATGACCCTTCGGAAAAATCAAGGGTCACAAGAGGCCGGCAAGTGTGTGTAAAATGCCAATTTTTGATAAAATTGTAGGGATTATCAACATTTTTGCAAATTTTTCAATCAAATTTGACACAAAGGTAGCTGATGATAAGACCTTCCTATGCAT
The DNA here is from genome assembly GCA_036245525.1 of Semisulcospira habei. Taxonomy (NCBI): domain Eukaryota; kingdom Metazoa; phylum Mollusca; class Gastropoda; family Semisulcospiridae; genus Semisulcospira; species Semisulcospira habei. The sequence goes on from BTPG01000006.1 coordinate 139,277,402, forward strand.
ACTAATTTAGTCGACATCACAAAGGTCAAGGGTGGAGGGAGGGGGGTGGGGGTTGACAGATGTGTGAAAAATGCTTACATTTTCAGAAAATATGCATTTTGCTGGTGAAAAAGCCTTTACTTATTGTCACAAAGGTCGCACATATGTAAATAGGTCATACAAGTGAGCCGTAATGGCTTTGCCTTTCTTGTTGATAGAATTGTAGTCATTATCAACATTTTTGCAAACTTTTCAATCAAATTTGGCACAAAGGTAGCTGATAAGACAATCCTATGTATACTAATTTAGTCAACTCATCGCAAAGATCAAGGGTCACAGTGGTTTGGCGGATGTGTGAAAACTGATTAAATTTTGAGAAAACATGGATTTTGTTGGTGCAGAAGCCATCAATTTACTTATTGTCACATGTGTGGATCAGTCATACATGTGAGCCATAAGGGCTTTGCGTTTCTTGTTTAAATTATATTTTATTTTCTCCTCCCCAGGTACTTCTTTTGATCCTATGAATCAGGCAGGAAAAGGGCCTGCCCCACCTCTGGAGGCTAAGCCGGAAGACAGGTGATTTTATTTCCTCAAAAACATTACTGATGACATGACTAACAGGAAGTGTCTACTTACTCACACAATTTTAGCCTAAGAACCCGTTGTGCTATCGCACAACCCAGGAGGCACTCGGGGAACCCCCAGAGGGGCCGAGAGTTGTCTCCTGTGCCTGCCCATTCGGTTCCGAGTCATACGCTGATTCCTTAGTCAGTCTACTTAGCTCGCACCGTTCAGACGTGTTTGCTTAGCCTCCGGACTTGCCTACGCGCGACCGGTTGGAACCCGTGCTGGTCTGTTGTTGGGCCTGCTTCCCCTGCGGTGTCCTCCTTGCCTTGTGCTTCGCTTCCAAGGGAGCTTCTGTTGCTCTGCTGCCCGGCTGTAGCTTCTCGACACTTCTTCCCGCCTTCCCGCGCGGATGGTGATATGGAGGTGTCTTCCCCCATTCCCGCTGCTGCGGAGAGGTAAGGTAGCTGTTCTAGCTTTCGGCTGGCCTCCAGGCGGGACGCCGGTTCGTTGGAGCCCTCGGCTGCACGTGTTATATTTGACTACCATTGCGCCGGACTTCGTCTTAGCTTGGCGCGGACCCTGGAGCCAGCGCCCGTGCTCTTCGCTGGCGGTTCGAGTGTGGTGTGGCTGGGCGCTTACTGCGTTGTGCTTGGTTCCTTTGGCGTCGTAGGCTACGCTTAGCTTGGCAGGACCCCTCGCTCCCGCGCCTTCGCATGTTAGGGTGGCCATTGTAGGGCCTAGCCCCATATACGTTGGTTTGCTATTGTTACCGTGGCCTCGAATGTTCGCCTTAGCTGGGCAGAGCCACGTGCTCTCGCTCGTACGCTTGCATGTGTATTATGTGTTGCAGTTGCCAGGTGCGGACCTGCACACTGTGCGGCAATTTCCAGTGGCCAACGGACAACCACAAGGTCTGCCTTCCCTGCTCTGGCTGCGCCTCGGACCACGCCTGTGACATCTGCTCCGCCTGGCCTGAACTGATGTGGTCTCAGTTATGGAGCTTCTACAGGCGGGACCAGCCATCCCCTGTGAGTGACCCTCCCGTCCAGGCACCCCCCACTGTGCCCGGAGCAGTGACCAAGCGCGACCGTGCCAACCCTGGGGAACGGACGCCGCGCCGAACACGCGCGCCCAGCACTGCTCGGAGAACTGAAGCCAATGCACGGACACACAGCGCCCGCCTCACGGAGCCCGGCCTACGGGGACATGCGTTGCGCCGCCCCTTGTCTGCTATCAGTTCTTGCTCGTCTCTCACGCTCGCGAACTCTTCCAGGGAGTCCATATGCCAGCTGGGAGCCTGCCTCACTGAGCCCGGCTCTCAGAGATGAAGTGCCACGCGCCCGAGGACCTCGGACCCTTTGGAGCCCTCTCGAGTTTCCTCCTACTTCTGGCGATCCCGCTCTCCTGTGGACGCTTGACGGAAGGACTGCCGCGCGCACCGGACGACTGGCAGCCCCCCCCTCCCCCCCCCTCCCTCTCGGTTTCTTTGCGCTCGGCCCAGTCTGCGGCACGACACTCCTTGCGCATGCTTCATGCCTCGCCGCCACGCTACTCGCATCGCCCTTCTGCCTCCCCTCAGCGCCGCTCAGGCAGGAGCCCTCGTCATTGGGATTGTGGACGTCGCTCCCGTCTTCGCAGCTGCTACCCTCGCGCCTCCCGGCGTGACTACCCCCGGTCTCGCCGCAGCCCCCGTTCCGCCTCTCGGCATGTTTTGCCTTCCTCTAGCGTCCCGCTTCTCCGCGCCCCCCCCCTCCCCCAGGATGATGAGGCCCTGAGTCTTCTCATTGAGGACTCCATCTCCGCGCTGCTTGGCGCTCCTGGCCATTCCACTGCTTCTCGCTCGACCGTTTTGGACATCTCGGACCCTTCGCCTCTGACTGCGACCTCTCGTTCGGACACCGTACTCGCCTTAGATGAGGCGGCCTGCCTCATCTCGGCTGCCCTCCCCATGGACGCTTGCCCCCCGTCCCTCCTGCTCAAGCGGAAGGTCTCCGCCTTCGTTGACACTGGCAGGCAGACCAAGAAGTTCAATTCACTCCCTGAACCTCCCGGATTTCACGACATGCAGGACACCTTCTCCGCTCACCTGCTCGCCGCCCCTTGGGAGACCGATTTCTTCTCCGACCGTAGGTGGCCCCCCCGGCCTCGACATCACCTTTCGTCAGGGATGGTATTCTGGACACTCCCAGGTCTTCGTCTGCCCCCTTCCCTCAGTGGACCCGGCGGCCATCCTTCAGGCGGGTGGCCTCACCCTCCTAAAACGTGCGATTCCCCGTGGCTTGGATAGTACTGCTACACTCGTTCGCAACACCCTCGCCTGCTCGGGCTTCCTTGAGCTGCTCACCCAAGCCTTTGTTCGCCGGATTGAGGACGCCTGGCATCCCTCCTTGACTCCCCTCTTAGGAGATCTCCTCGCTCTCGCGGAAGTGGCCAACCGGGCAGCCTACCACTCGTCCGTCAATGCCATGGCGGCCTCCTCCAATTGTGACCTCATGCGTCATTCCGCTGACCTGTCGGGGTATGCCTCTGGACCTGCGTAACCAGCTTTGCTGTGCCCCCCTGAGTGGAACCCTCCTCTTTGGCGACACCTGGAACTCGATGAAGACGGCGAATGCGGATCAGTGGCCTGGCAAGACTGCTCCCCTCGCTTTCGTCCGGCCCGCAAGGCTCCAGGTCGTGCCCTGCGGGTCTGCAGACCCCCTGCGTCCTCTGGCTCCACACCTCCGGGCACTCCCCGCCGCCGCCCCGTCTTCGGCCGGCCCGGCCAAGTTAGCTCCTTTGCCCCCACCGGGCCCCGTCCTGCCCGTCACCCAGGGCACGGGCGGGCCACCTGACTCTTGCGCTCCTCCACCCCCACTGGCCGTCCTGGGGTCTCCAGTCGGCGGGAAGCTTGCCCAGTTCAGCGAAGTGTGGCACTCGCTGTTCCCAGATGACCCCTGGATTCGGACCACCGTCTCCGACGGCTTTCAGATATCCTGTTCTCCTCCTCCGCTTCGTCGCTCCCCTGGGTGGACCTCCGTGCCCTCCAACGCGCTGAAGGCCGGCGCTCTCCGCAGAGAAGTCACCGCTCTCCTGCAGAAGGCCGCCACAGAGGTGGTTGTGCGCCACGACTCTCCAGCCTTCTACAGCCACCTCTTTCTGGTGCCCAAACCGGGCGGCAAGTGGCGCCCAGTCATCGACCTCTCGGCGCTGAACGCCTTTATCGCAGCACCTTCCTTACGCATGGAGTTTGCCAGAGCCCTCAGAGCCTCCGTCCAGCCTTTGGACTTCATGGTGAGCCTGGATCTATCCGACGCATACCTGCATGACCCCATTCACCCCGCCTCGAGGAGGTACCTCCGCTTCACCTGTGACGGGGTAGTCTACCAGTTCTGGGCCCTGCCGTTCGGTCTCAACCTCAGCCCCTGGGTTTTTATCCGCCTCATGGACGCAGTGGTGGCCAAGGCTCGGCAGTAGTCTTCCAGTCTGATGTCCAACTACCTCGACGACCTCCTCTTACGCAACCAGTCGGTGGCCGTCCTAGCAGCGGACAGGAATGCGCTGATGCAGCTTTTGGCTCAGTTAGGGTTTCTGATCAACGCGGGCAAGTCGGACTTCACACCCTCTCGCCGGTTCGTCCACCTTGGCATGGAGTTCGCCACCGACCTCAACAGAGTACGTTTGCCGGAGCATCGGATTCAGCGGTTAGCCGCCTTGGCCTGCGAGGTAGACCAACAAGACGCAGCCCCTGCCAGAGTCTGGCTTCAGCTCCTTGGCGTGATGAATGCGGCCGCGGATCTCCTCCCACTCGGTCGTCTCTACTCCAGGCCAATACAGCTGCATCTCCTGCTTCACTGGCGCCCGTCCTCTGCCGACTTGACAGCCCTGGTACCAGTGACTCCGATGCTTCGCCCCCACCTACGGCGTTGGATGGATCCGGCTTGGCTGGCTACTGGAGTTCCCCTGACGTCCCCCCCCCCCCCCCTCCTGGTGGTCCCTGTGTGTCGACGCCAGTCTCTCCAGACTTCAGCACGACGTCCGGTTCCTGGCCTCCAGAGCTGGCCGACAGGCATATCAACTGGTTGGAGCTGCAAGCAGTTTGGCAAGCCCTCATCGCTTGGGAGACGAGGCTCGGCCACCAGGAACTGCTGGTTCTCTCCGACAACGCAACGGTGGTGGTGTATATCCAGAAGCAAGGCGGTACTTGCTCCCCCGACCTGTGCTTGCTCCTCTACCGTCTGATGCTCTGGTGCCAGGACTGCGGCATTTCCCTCCGGGCATGACACATTCCTGGTCACCTGAACGTCTTGGCTGACTCTCTCTTTCATCGCAGCCATGGAGTGGACTCTTCGCCGAGCCATCTTCCAGATGATCTGTGCGCACTGGGAGACACCCTTGGTCGACTTGTTCGCCACGAGGTGGAACCACCAGCTTCCCCTCTTCATCTCCCTGATCCCGGACCCCCTGGCCTGGGCTTTAGACGCACTCACCCCCCCGACAGTTCTCGTCCCCAAAGTCCTCCTCAAGCTTCGGGGGTGCAATGCGGTCGTCTTGCTGGTCGCCCCGTTCTCCTGGAACCTGTCTTGGTCCACCAACCTCCTCAGCCTCGCCACGGACCCCCCCCCCCCCCCCCCCTGTCCCCTGCGGATACCCATGCCGGGGACGATGCTCAAGCAGCCTCACCAATCGCTGTTCCACCGATGCTCGGAGCGTCTCCTCCTTCACGTTGGAGATTGTGCGGCATGCCCTCACCGCTCGAGGCTTCTCGAGTGCAGCAGTGGAAGCGATCGCTTCATCCCGCAGACCCTCGACACGGCACGTCTACGAGGGAAAATGGCGAGTGCTGTGCTCCTGGTGCGAGGACCAATGCCTCTCCCTCACCAGTTAACGAATCCCCAGCTCACGGACTTCTTCTTCTGGCTCTTCAGAGACCAGGGCTTAGCCCCTATCACCATCAGGGGCTACCTGTCCATGATTGCCGACACCTACCGGCACCTCGGCCGCCCGGACCCCGGCGCCCGTAAAGACATCGCTGATCTTATGACTCACTTCGGCCTGCAGCGTCCAGTGCCCCGCTTTCTCGTTCCTCGCTAGGATCTCCCCTGGGTGCTGATGTGGCTAAACTCCGCCAGATTTGAACCGCTGCCATTGGCCCGCTTCGCAGATTTGACACGTAAGACATGCTTCCTGTTGGCCCTTGCCACCGCGGCCTGAGTCAGCGAGCTACATGCACTTTTGGCGCGCCCTGCCTGCCTACAGTTTCATGTGGATGGCTCTGTGCAGCTTCTCACGGACCCTGCTTTTCTTGCCAAGACCAGGTCTCCTTTGACCAGCCACAGGTGATCACCCTATGGCCGCTGCATGGGATGAACTTTCCTCGGGAGACCAGGCAACAAGATGCTGTGTACGCCCTACGCGTTTACCTACGCCGAACCAAAGCCATCCGTAGAGGATGCTCACGCCTCTTCCTGCCTCTAAAACCCGGCAGAACTGACATTACAGCCCAGACGATTTCTTCCTGGCTATGCTGGGTCATTAGGTCCGCCTACCAGGACCTCTCCCCACGGGGAGCGAAGAGGCTCAAGATACGCGCACACGAGATACGAGCCATGGCCACAAGTCTCACATTCGACCGGAACTGCGCTGTCAAGGACATTGTGGCGGCCGTGGGCAGGCGAGCTGAGTCAACCTTCGCTCGCTTCTACCTCTGGGATCTGGCAGGCCAGCAAGACAACCTCGCTCTGGCGGGGGACATCACTGCGATGCAACACTCCCTCCCGGCACCTCAGGCGCCGTAAGTATGCACTTAGCTAAAATTGTCGGGAGTTTGCGACGGGGAGGATGGCTCTGCATTGGCCCCGTGGGGGTGGTTGGGGTAGCGGCACCCACCTCCTTCTCGCTATTCTTTCTGTTAGTCATGTCATCGGTAATGTTTTTGAGGAAATAAATTTATTTTTCTCTAAAAGGTATTTTTTCGAAAAATACTTACCGATGACATGACTCGGAGGACCCTCCCTCCCTCCTGCCCCGCTTGCCGCTGGTGAGCTAAGTATCCTGACTGAGGAATCAGCGTATGACTCAGAACCGGATGGTCAGGCACGGGAGACAACTCTCGGCCCCTCTGGGGGTTCCCCGAGTGCCTCCCGGGTTGTGCGATAGCACAACGGGTTCTTAGGCTAAAATTGTGTGAGTAAGTAGACACTTCCTGTTAGTTATGTCACCGGTAAGTATTTTTCGAAAAAATTCCTTTTAGAGAAAAATAAATTTTTTGCTGCTTTTGGTTCATTTAAATGTGTATGCTATAACATTTTCAGGGTGGCATATTAACTAAGGGTGTTGTCAGCAGTAGGAAGAATATTCTGCTTGGCCAACTCCCTGGGTCGAAATTGGCTGCTGTTGGCCTATGCACAGTTGTGTGTGGGCCAACAGCAGCTGACATCGAACTTACGGCATTTGCTCACTGGTCTATATATAGACATACCAAGAGAATCACTGAACACTGGACAGACTTGTAAATAAACAATAAGATCACTTGGATCTAATTGTTTATATGTTTGTCCTGTGTTCAGTTATTCCTCTTGGGATGTGTTCTGTTTTAGTGTAGCCATCAACATGTCCCTTATGCATGGTCTGTAGGCCAGCAAACATAGTGTTCGTATCCTTGCGAGGTGCTCTGTGTGGACTATAAAAACATTATAAAGTATTGACTTGAGGTTTGCATGCAGTTAATGCCAACAAGGGTAGCTTTTCTAAACAAATCTCTCTCTAAGACTGCATATTAGAAACTTGCACACATACTGATTATAGTATCAGCATCATTTGTAGACTTGTTCACATTATGTCACCCCCACCCTGGTCAGCCCCACAGGGCGGATTTTCCCCTCTATTCTGGGACATGTGTTTCTGTCTACCCTTGGTCCATTCACCTGTATATTTTCCTTTTTTTAAACTCTCCCTACTGTCTGTGCTGCCTGTAGCTCTTGATATTGGATGTGTGTTGCTAAATGGTTTTAGGTTTATTTAGCATATTAGACCGGCTGACAACATACATTCAATATTCTGTTTAGTTGTTTTTTTTTTCACAAGCAGTGCAGACACATGAGAAAGACTTGATGCTGTCTGGAACATTAAGCAATGTATAACCAACCAACATTATGTCAGCATCGTGTGCTGAAAGTCTTTAGGATAGGTGAAGGAAAGTGTTGTCTCTTTGTCTTAGGTGTGACTTATGATTGTAGATGAGTCATTCTTCACTGTTGGTGACTATAAGTGGAAAGGTGGTGTGAATTAAAAATTTGCCTGATCTGTGCAGAAATATGTATACATCAGGCTATAAAGTGGACTTTTTAGGATACTATACATTAAAAGCAATGAGACCAACTGCTTTTGCGTAAAATGAATTTTTCAGAAATTCAAGCATGCATGCATTGTGCGCGTTACACAGTGACACCATCACTTTAGTGTTTAAATGATGAGGAACAAATAAAAAGACAGACTTATATATTTATCATGTGTGAGGCTAGTACTATAAGTGGAGAATTACTCAGATATAAACCTTAGGAAAATTTAGGAAAAATCTCATGTGCATGTAGCAAACAATAATGTAAACAGTACCAATGGCTGCATGTACACGGGGATACTGTTGTTCTTGCTGTGTACAGTCCCGAGGAGAAAATCCGTCAGCTGGAGAAGAAAGTGAATGAGCTGATTGAGGAGAGCTGCTTTGCCAACAGCCGGGGAGAACTACAACTGGTATTTTTGCACATTTGTTCTGTATTGTATCATTTTTACTTACTGCTGATGGGCATACATGAACACTGCTGTTGCAGGGGCTTATGAGGATTTATGTCTCTTGTTAGTGTTCTATGTTCTTTATGCCTAATTTTGTCTCGTTTACATCTGTGTTCTTCAGTCAGTGTGCAGTCTTTTCAGACGCAAAATTCATGATCACCAGCAGGGAAGGGGTTAATGTAAAAATGAGCTGAGATTTACTTATGGGTGTGCTGATGTCTGGAAAATACTTTTTTTAACACCATCAATGATTTTCACGTTTTTTTCATGGGCCATGGAGAAGGTTAAAAAAATGCAGGCCAGAAACATAAATTGTAATTTGTTTGCAGATCAGTAATGTTCACTTTCCTTTTACAGGCCCTGGAGAAGGCAAAAGAGGCCGGCCGAAAGGAGCGAGTGTTGGTGAGGCAGCGTGAACAGCAATCCATGGGGGAACAGATCAATCTGGACCTCACCTACTCTGTAAGTTGTCATGTTTTGTCTGTTTATTTCAACTGGAAAATGTTGTTTCAAGAACATATAAGAAATATACAGCAATGCTACTTTTTGAATTTAGAGGGCCAACTTGATTTAGAATGTGGCTCAGTTGCCTCCCTTTATCTTTGTGTCATCTTCAGCATAAAGACAATTTGAAGGAAATACAAACAAAGAAACAATATGCTTTCATTAGTGGACAATGGATTTTTTCATGCTGTCAGTCCCAATGATGGTCAGTTTTAAATTGTAGCACTGGAATGCCTGAAAATGTAGTGCACTCAGAAAAAACAGGGACAAAAAAATTTACGTGTACTTGGATGTCAAAGATAATTTGTCTTAACCATGGAACTGATTTGATCTATCTCTCACTTACTGCATTATGTCCTTTTTGAATTATTTGACCGTCCATTACTACACACTGATTCTCTCACTCAACCACTTTGTGATTACTTCAGGTGCTGTTCAACCTGGCCAATCAGTATGCTGCCAATGAAATGTATGCAGAAGCCCTGAACACATACCAGGTCATTGTGAAAAACAGGATGTTCAGCAATGCTGGTATGTGCTTTGTCAGTTCCATTCTTTGCTTTGTGAGAAGTGCATCAGCTCATTTGTCAAATTAGCTCATTGGTCAAATTAGACAACAAGTTATAGTCTAATGTCTGGCAAGGACACAAGCTGATCAGACGCAGCCCTTGAACTGTCAGAGTTTCATTGTTAAAGTCACAACAGCTGGTGGCACAGTGCTAACATGCTGACGACCAGACATCAAATTCAGTGTTAACGCCGACACCGTACAGCAGGAGACGGCTTGACCTGGCGCCAAGCTAATCTGGCATTACCCTTGAATTATCATGGTTAAGCCATCTCCTACAACTGGTATATAGACATTAAGTAATACCTCCAACATTTGGAAAATGAGGCTGTGGGGCTAAAAGGGTTAAATCTGGGAACACCATTTGCTAACTTGATCAGACTATTGGAATTTCCAATACATGTTTGCAATACTCTAGAACTGTGACATGTTGGCTTCTTTTTTGTTCTTGTTGTTGTTAAATTCATGTATTCATTTCACACCAGGTCGACTGAAAGTGAACATGGGGAACATCTATTTCAAGCAGAAGAATTTCCCAAAAGCCATCAAGTTCTACCGCATGGCTTTGGACCAGGTGCCCAATACCCATAAAGAAATGAGGTACTGAGCTGTAAAAATGTGTATCATTATAATATGTGTCAAATTATTATCACTAGAGTAGTAGTAATGGTGTCAAAAGTAGTCATCATGTTTACCATGAAAGGCAGATAATACATCTTCAGGGCATGGATTGCTCATGACAGTTCAAGGTTGGTTTTGGAATGGTTTGGCACCTGTAACTCTAGTGAAATTGTTAGTCTGTTGTTTCCAGAGAATAAAAATTGTTTATGCTTGAAGCCTTTCCATGGTTGAGGATAAAACCCTAACAAAAAAAAAATCCTACAACAACAGTTTGCTGTAGCTCCAGTGTTCTTGCTGAAGTCAGCTGATGACAACAGCCTTTGCCTGAGGCACTTTTTGATAGTGATTCTTTTTAACATTTCCAGAACAAAGATCATGCAGAATATCGGCATAGTGTTTGTCAAAATGGGACAGTACAATGATGCCATCACATCATTCGAACACATCATGTCTGAGTCGCCCAATTTCAAGACAGGTTTCAACCTCATCCTGTGCTACTTTGCCCTCGGTGATCGTGAGAAAATGCGGCGAGCCTTCCAAAAACTGCTCACGGTTGATCTCAAGCTGGATGACGAGGACAAATACTTGGCGCATGGAGTATGTATCAGCAGAGATCACACTTGAGCAAAAAAGAAGAAGCATTTTATATGTAGAATTAACCAGCTGTATAGAAAGTTTTGAATGCTATGTGTGTGCTGTATGCAACAAAATGCATTTACAAACCTCCCAAGAATATGTTTGGCCACTATAGCTGGTGTATGATAGTAAAAAATCATGCCTGTATGGGCACATTTTCTTGCTCAGAAAACCAGTTTGTAACAATATTATATATTTTAGCGATTTTCATGGTGAATGTGTTTGTTTGCATGTTACTTTGCATGATGAAAGTGACTTAGTTTGTCCAACAATGGTACACTTATAGTTTTAGCATAGGCAGTTTTGTACAAGTATTGCACCTGGCATAGACAACTTTGGAAGGCCTATTTCAGCCCCTGATTAAATAGTAGTTGTAATGTGTACCAGAAATTAATGTTTGGAAAATTATTCGTGAATAGTTTATTCACCCCCTTGAATGCTACTGACAATACTGTAGCAGTGAACCCATTCAGCCCCATGGCCGCGTTTTCCAAATATGGGAAGTGCCACCTCACAACTATGTACCAGTTGCAGGAGATGGATCGACCATGATAGTTTAAGGATAGTGCCAGATTAGCTTGGTGCCATCATGCACCAAGCTAATCTGGCACTACTTTAGTTATCATGGTTGATCCCTCGCCTGCTGTGGTATGGTGGGGCTAAATAGGTTAATGGAGAATTGCAAGCTTCTGCAATTTATGTTGCACGGTTTTGTTTCATTATTCCCTTCTTTCTTTTCAGGATGACAAACATTACAACTTGCTGTTGGAGGTTATCAAGAATGATTCACTACGCCAGATTGAAAGAGAAAGGTAATGTTATCTTCAGGCCCATTCTGTTAACCCCTTGACTGCTATGGACAATACCACATGATGGAAAAGAGCATGACTACACATCTATCTGCCAAATGGTATCATCAGTAGCAGTTAATGGATTGAAACAAAATAATTGCAAAATTGTTTGTATTGTTTAAGGGCTCAGCTCACGCTGACAGATTTTGCTTCTGGCAATGTGTGGTAAGCAAAAATTTGCCACCTGCCACATCTGCTTTGTGGCACATGTTTCAATAAGTCTGTACTGACTGACCTGCCATTACCATATATGAAACAGCTCTCATGCGCTATTACCGATAGCGCCTCCCTCGCACGATTGCAGTTGAATTATTTCGAGCTGCGGGAGTCCCATATGCATGGGAACTCTTGGACAAGGTTGATCAATTTAACTCATTGGATACGTACCGCATACGGATATGCGGCTATTCACCGCGTTTCTGTTTGTGGCGCATTTCCAATTAACAGTCTCAAAGCCGTAATTCATCTTCTCCACCATTTTTTCTCGGAAGATGAAGAAACGTGACGTGACGTGAGGACTGATTGGCTGAGAGGCAGCAACATTGCTCAAAATTGCAGCAACATTAGAGGATGCAGATGATCGTCTTGGTCTATGCCCGCGTATTTCTCTGTGGGCTGGCGATTGGGTGCCTGATAGGCGGGGGCAGGGGATCTAACTGTTTGTCTGTCCAGCGCTGAGTAATTCCCCTTGGTTTGTGTACAATTCTGCCAGCGCTAGCCTCACCTACCTGGTTTGTGAACATTGCTCTAGCCTTGTGGGCTGCCACAAGAAAATAGACTCGGATTATATCGGGTGGCAAGTTGTGTCAGCAATGTTGCTAGCGCCCCGCAAAGTGGCTGCAACATTGCCGCCACACAGATTGCGGCCAGCAATAGGCGTTTGTGGTAGCGTGTGCCCAGACCTTTAGTTTTATGTAGATAATGTAATATACCTAAGGGTAATAATAGGTAACTCCAACCACAATAGTGTTTCTTGTCCCAGCGTACAAACCCAAGATCGAGACAGAGCTTATAGTGAAGAAGTTAGTTAAAGTGTGATCTAAGGACAGCTTAGAACAGTTGCAGGGATGTTTTGAGTGTACAGATTGGGATGTGTTTCTCGATTCTAGTGTTAGTGTAGACGAGGCTACTGAAGTGATTTCTGACAATGTGAACTTCTGTAAAGATATGATTATTCCATCTAAGACAGTGAAATTGTATCCCAACAACAAACCATGGATTTCAAAGTCTCTCAAAGCCACACTGAATGAGAAAAAGGTTGCATTTCAGACTGGAGACAGAGTAGCAAGGAAAGCAGTACAGAATAAATTAAGGAAGCAGATTTTAGACGCTAAGAAAAGGTATAAAGAGAAAGTAGAGTCACAGTTTGAATCAGGTAGCTTAGCAGATGCATGGAAAGGACTTAAAACTCTATCAGGCCACGCTAAATCAAAATTCAGTAGCAGTATGCTTATGAAAGAACAAACTGAATTTTCTGAAAAACTTAATGAGTTTTATTTTAGATTTGAGAACTATGATTTGAAGGATGACTTAGGTAGCATGATTTCCCAGCTTAAAGTAAATGTGGCAGGAAATGTTGAGGAAGACTTTGAGATCCATGGCGAGGTGGTTGGGATGCTTTTTAGCAAACTGAATGTTAAGAAAGCAGTGGGCCCTGATAATATTTGCGGAAGTGTTTTGAGATCATGTGCCAGTCAGTCTTCTGTTGTATTTAGCTGTTTGTTTAGCTGGTCTCTGAAGGATCGCACTGTGCCTAGACTCTGGAAAATATCTACTGTCTGCCCCGTCCCCAAGAACAACAAGCCCAAGACACTCAATGACTATCACCCCGTAGCACTCACATCTATAGTAACGAAGTGCTTTGAGCGTGTTGTCCTTTCTAGATTGCTCCATCAGGTCAAACCCTATCAAGATCCTTTTCAGTTTGCATACAAGCAGAACAGATGTACAGACGACGCCACACTCACACTCCTGCACCATGCATATACACATTTAGGAAAACCTGGCTCTTTGTTTTCTCAAAACACATTACCGATGGTATTACACTTAGGAAATGGCTCTTAGCTAGCCTAATTTTAGCCAAATTTTGGTTGTGTCCGTATAAGGGGGGTGTTGGCAGGAGTGGGGCGCCATAGACCCTGCCAAACCCGAATAGCCTCCCCTTACTCACATTCGGTACAAGATTACCCAGCATACCCCAGTTTTTAGTTCTTAGCTGGCAGAAGTAGGTTGTGTCTGTTCGAGCTCCGCTTTGGTTCTTGGCCGGTCGTCTTCGACCTTGACTGTTAGTTCGTTGGAACTTGAACTGTGGAGATTGTGGTGTGACTGGGGTTGGTAGTGCTCACGCCTGTGATACCTCGTCGACCTGTGGGTTCTACGGACCGACTGGTTGTCCCATGGGGACTGTGACTTGCGGCTTCCGGACGCTGCTTCGGCCTGCGTTCCTACCCGGTCGTGCCTTGCGGCGTGCTGTTACAATATGGTGATACGTGGGTTTGCTCCTTTTTCCGCCATGGCCAGGTAATATCTCGGTGAATGCCCTCGACCGGCGCCCTTGGGTGGGAAGGAGCGCCGAGCGTCGGCACGCGCTGTACACTAGTTTGATTCGACTACATATTCAATTATGTCCGATTCTCCGGCGCGCGCGCGTTGTTATTGCGTGACCTTAAAGGCCACGCTCGCTCTTTCATCTTGTACCCTCTTGTTGCAGTAACTAGGTTCGTATCTGCACGATGTGTGGCGCCTTTCAGGGCCCCTCGGACGAGCATGCGGAGGGCCTTCCCTGAGCAGGATGCGAGTCGACCCGCACTGGTGATGTGTCCGCCACATGACTGGAAGAGAGATGGTTAAAGCTGGGGGGCTTTACCGCCGTTTGCGTACAACTCTATCAGAGGTCGTCCGACAGAGATGCCCAAGATTAACAAGGAGGGACCCAAGTCAGAAGCAGGGACTTCGTTGTCCCACAGAGAGCGTACGACGCCTATCAGATCGCCGGGCATTGTGTTTCTTCAAAAACATTACCGATGCCATTACTTAAGTGGAACAACCTATAGCTAGCGTAATTTTAGCCCAAAAACTTACGATGTGTACCCTTTGAGCCAGGGGAGGCCACCAAGGGTACCGTGGTCTAGTACCCGGGTAGCCTCCCTTACCCCGCCGACAGGTGAGCGACAGCTCACTACCAATCCAACCAGTTCTTTCCTTTAGCTTAAAGCGTGCAGACGTGTCTGCTTAGCCCTCCTTGGCTGTGTATGGTAGGCTTGGTTAGCGCTTGCTACCTAGCCTGTGTACCTTCGGACTTCTGCTGTGTAGCCTTCGTTGAGTCTAGAGTTCGCCTACGTTAGTCTCTGCGCCTTGTCTTACGCTGTGACGGTTCGTGTGAGCGCGAGTGTGCCAGCTCAGGCGTCGTGCCGGCTTCGCGCCGCTGGGGGCTCTGCCCTAGTCCGGCTGAACTGTTGCGGTTGTGTGTGGCCCCTCGGACTTCGCCTCGCTTCTCGGCTGTTCTGCCGCCTCGTCGGTCGTTTCGCCGTCGGCCTGCCGGTTCCCGTTGCAGGACGTCCGTCCCTGTTCGACTGGCTCCGCCCCCGTGTCTGGGCGCCGCTGCTTCTTCTCTTTCGACCTCAGGTTTCTTTCCCTGCCCTGCGACATGGCCAGGTAAGGTCTTGATTTTTTTTTCTTTGCTAGCGCCTGTGGCGACGTGCGTAGCGGCGGCTTGCCTCCTTGCTTGATGTTTCGACTCAAGTTAGAGGGACAGAAAGAAAAAAAAAAAAAAAAAAAAAAAACAGGGACTTGGGACGGCGTGAGGACGTAGTGGGAAGTGTCGGTGCGCGTTCGTTTCGTGGAAATGCCGCTTCGACCAGTCGCCTTGTAGTGTCTTTTTATGTTGCAGTGCTCACGTCACCTGCACCAGATGTGGCGACTTCCAGTGGCCGTCGGACAAGCATGCAGTTTGCCTCCTCTGCTCTGGTTGTTCCTCGAGCCGCACCTGTGATGTCTGCGCTCTCTGGGAGGAGGAACAATGGGCCCAGCTGTGGCGGGTTTATCGGCGTGACAACACTAGACCGCCGCCCGCCAGCACCAGCAAGCATGCTCCGGCCAAGAAAGACCCGACACGCACCTACGTCGCCGTTGGGGGACGGCAGTCAAAGGCTCCCCCCTTGCGTACCCACTCTCTCGAGTCGGGTCCGCAGCGAGTCCGCTCGCCCCGCTCTGCGGAAAACAAACAAGCCCCAACCCTCGTCGTTGGGGGATGCCTTTCTCCCCCCTTGCGCACCAGCTCGCTCGAGCCAGGTCCGCAGCGAGCTAGCTCGCCCCGCCTTGCGGACCCCAAGCCTCACAAGACCACCGACGTTGTTGGACACCGTGCTCCTCCGTCGCCGGATCCTCGGCTTCGTCCTTCGACCTCGGAGATTCGTCCCCTTGCCCTCGATCGTCGGGAGTCCGCCCCTAGGAAGGACCGGTCGCGTCGCAGCCCTCTTCCGCGCCCTCCGTCTCGGACTGCCTCTTCTCGGCCTCGGACCCGGAGCCCCTCGTCTGCTTCTCGGCCTTCCCGTCTGGTGCGTTCGGCGCGCCCCTCTTCTTCGGTGGCTTCGGGTTCCCGGACTTCTCGCCTCTCTCGTCGTCCTTCTCCTCGCCCTGGGGAGGTGCCTTCGTCCGTGCGGCGCTCTTCCCGTCGGGATGGTTCTCCGTTCTTCCGGCCGTCTCCTCGCCGCCGGCCGTCATCTCCCCCCTTCCCTCCCCGGCTTCCCTCCTCCCGCCGGCCCCGCTCCCCTTCCTGTCGTCGACATCGCTGTCGCTCCGCTTCGCACGGACGTTCCCCTCGTCGGTCTCACCGCTCCCGTTCGCGCCATCGCGGCCGCTCTCCTCGCTCGCGCTCCTCCTCGTGGCGGCGCTCGGCTCCTCGCCCCCCTGTGCGGCGACCTCCTGCTTCGCCTGTGGATGTTCTCAGCATCGCCCTGGAGGACTCTGGCTCCTTCTTGGACCGCTCGGCTTCCTCGCTTCCGCGCTCGCCGTCAGCTCCCTTGTCGCCTTCCTTACGGACGACCAGGACGGAGACTCTTGCTTCGCTGGACGTAGCCGCGCGTCTTGTGGCCTCGTGTCTTCCTCCGGACGCCTGTCCCCCGTCGCCACCTCCCAAGAGGAAGATCTCGGCGTTTGTGGATGCGGATCGCCCCTCCAAGAAGTTTAAGTCCCTCCCTCAGCCACCGGGATTTCTGGGCCTTCGTGACGCCTTCTCCGCGCTCCTTCTATAGGGTTCAGGCTCGGATGCGCCCTTCTTCTTCACGACGCTCGCTGGCCGGCTGACTTGGATATCGCCTTTCAGCACTCCTGGTATGCCGGACACTCTCAGGCCTTCGCTGCTTCCTTACCCGCGGTGGATCCGGCCGCCCAACTGCAAGCTGGGGAACTGCGTGCGTCTCGCCGCTGCATCTCCCCCGGACTGGAACGGACGGCGATTCTCATACGCAACGCCCTCTCCTGCGCGGGTTTCCTCGACCTCACCACGCAAGCGATTGTCAGACTGTTGGAACGGCATGGACACCTCTCGGCTTCGCCGCTCGTAGGGGACCTCCTCGCCTTGGCTACGGCTGCTAACCGGGCTGCGTATCACGCGTCAGTCAACTCCATGGCCGCTGCCGCGAACTGCGATTTGCTCCGCCGAGATGCTGTACTTGCCGTCTGCCCCGACATTCCACAGGACCTGCGGAGACAGCTGCGTCAAGCTCCGCTCGGGGATCCCCTTCTCTTCGGTCCTACCTGGCAGTCGGTGAAGGATGCTAATAAGGACCTCTGGCCTTCCCGCGCCTCCTCCGCCCGCTTTCAAGCAGCCCGCAAGGCTTTGGGTCGCGCCCTGCGGTCCTCCAGACCCGCCCAAGCCCAGCGCCCGCAACGTCGCCGCCTCCCGCTTCGTCGCCCCGCTGCCCGCCGCGCTGCCCCCCCCCCCCCCCCCCCCGACAAGAAGAAGCAGCCTCCGCCCCGGCCTGGCCCAAGCCCGCCCGCCGCCCTGCGCGGGGTCGGGCCCGGTGACTATCTCCCTCCTGCCCCCCCGCCGACCGCTTCCGGGTCTCCAGTCGGCGGGAGGTTGGCCCTGTACAGCGACGTCTGGCGGTCGCTGTTTCCCGACGACCCGTGGATCTCCTCCACCGTCTCCGAGGGCCTCCTGCTCTCCTTTCGGACCCCCCCGCCTCTGCGCCGCACCCCCCTCTGGACGGCCGCCCCTTCGGATGTCTCCAAGGCTGCGGCACTTCGCGAGGAGATCTCCGCTTTGCTGCGAAAGAATGCCACGGAGGTAGTGCAGCGTCACGACTCTCCCGGGTTTTACAGTCGCCTCTTCCTCGTCCCCAAGCCCAGCAACAGGTGGCGTCCCATCATCGACCTCTCGGCGCTGAACGCGTTCATCACAGCTCCGCGCTTCCGCATGGAAGCTGCCAGAGCTCTGCGCGCCGCGGTTCGGCCCATGGACTTCGCCGTAAGCCTGGATCTCGCGGACGCTTACCTGCATGTTCCAGTACACCCGGCGTCCAGACGCTTTCTTCGCTTCGCCTGCGACGGCGTCGTTTATCAATTCCGCGCCCTGCCCTTCGGTCTCAACCTCAGCCCATGGGTGTTCACCAGGATCATGGATGGCGTCGTCGCCAAGGCCAGGCAGACTTCAGCGAGTCCTTCGTCGAACTACCTCGACGATCTGCTCCTACGCAACCAGTCGGCTTCCACCCTGGAGACGTATCGAGACGCCCTTTGGGCCCTCCTCGACAGCCTCGGCTTCATCGTCAACCTAGGCAAGTCGGATCTCGTCCCGTCCCGCCGGTTTGTCCACCTCGGCATGGAGTTCCTCACGGACCTCAACTTAGTGCGACTACCGGAGCCACGGATCCTGAAGCTGGCAGACCTGGCCTTTGCAGTTTCCCAGGAGGAGACGGTCCCCGCCAGAGTTTGGCTGCAACTCTTGGGCCTGATGAGCGCGGCTGCGGATCTCCTCCCCCTTAGCCGCCTCTACTCACGCCCGCTCCAACTTCACCTGCTTCTTCACTGGCGTCCCTTGACCTCCGACATCGAGGCCCCCGTTCCGGTGCTTCCCATGCTCCTTCCACACCTTCGCCGCTGGGCAGATCCTGTCTGGCTCGCGACCGGAGTCCCGCTCCTTTCCCCACCCCCGCAGTTGTCCATGTGCGTAGACGCCAGCCGTTCCGGCTGGGGCGCTCACCTTCTGCCGACGTTTGCCACGGCCTCCGGCTCCTGGCCACAGGAATTCGCGGTCAAGCACATCAACTGGCTGGAGCTTCAGGCGGTGTGGCCAAGCCCTCCTCGCATGGGAAACGACGGTCGGACAACAGGAGCTCCTCGTCCTTTCCGACAACTCCACTGTGGTGGCCTACATTCAGAAGCAGGGCGGGACCCGCTCCCCGTCCCTCTGCATCCTTCTCTACCGACCTTTCTGCTGGTGCGAGGATCGCGGCGTTTCCCTCCGAGCGAGACACATTCCCGGACACCTGAACGTCCTAGCGGACTCCCTCTCCAGGAGCGGTCAGCTTCTCCACACCGAGTGGACGCTTCGCCCGGACATCTTCCGGATGATCTGCTCACAGTGGGAGACCCCCCTTATCGACCTCTTCGCGACAAGGTGGAACCACCAGCTCCCCCTGTTTGTCTCGCCTGTACTGGATCCTCTAGCCTGGGCGGTCGATGCGCTCTCCATCCCCTGGGACGGTCTTTGCGCCTATGCCTACCCCCCCTCAGTCCTGGTACCCAAGGTCCTGCTCAAGCTGAAAGGATGCAACGCGATCCTCTTGCTAGTGGCGCCGTTCTGTTGGACCAAGTCTTGGACCACCGACCTCCTGAACCTCGCCACGGGACCCCCTCTGCGGCTTCCCACCCCTCGCACGATGCTCAAGCAGCCACGGCAGCCGCTCTTCCATCCGTGCCCCGAACGTCTGCTACTTCACGCTTGGAGATGGTGCGGCAAGCCCTCGCCGCTAGAGGTTTCTCGCGTGAGACAGTGGCAGCTATCGCTTCAGCCCGCAGGCCCTCGACCCTCCGAGTCTACGAGGGAAAGTGGAGAGTGCTAGGAGCCTGGTGCGCCCTCCATCACCTCTCCCCTACTGCTCTGACTTCCCCCCAACTGGCTGAGTTCTTCCTCTGGCTCTTCGCCGATCAGCACTTGGCGCCGATCACCATCAGGGGCTACCTTGCTATGATCGCCGACACTTACCGGCACCTCGGCCGAGCGGACCCGGGCAAGTGTAAAGACCTCGCTGACCTCATGGACCACTTCGGCATTCAGCGACCAGCCCTCCGCTCCCTGATCCCACGTTGGGACCTTCCCTGGGTACTCACCTGGCTAAACACTGAGCGTTTCGAGCCGCTTCCCCTGGCAAGCCTGGCCGACCTCACGCGGAAGACCTGCTTTCTTCTCGCCTTAGCCACAGCCTCCAGAGTGAGTGAGCTGCACGCGCTCTCCGTGCTCCCCGCCTGCCTGCAATTCAGGTCGGATGGATCCGTGCAGCTGCTGACGGACCCGGCCTTCTTGGCCAAGAACCAGTCTCCGTTGACAGCCCCCCAGGTGATCATCATTCGACCGCTGAAGCCGGTCGACCCGAGCAAGGAAGTCAGACAACAGGACCCGGTGAGAGCCTTACGAGTGTACCTGCGCCGTACCAAGCCGCTCCGCCGGGGACGCACCCGCCTTTTTCTTCCTTTGTCCCCAGGTAGACAAGATATCTCAGCCCAGACGATCTCCTCCTGGCTAAGATGGGTGATACGTTCCGCCTACCAGGACCTCTGCCCGGACGCTGCCAAGCGACTACACATCCGGGCCCACGAGGTCAGAGCCATGGCTGCAAGCCTCGCCTTCGACCGCAACTGCGCTGTGCGAGACATCGTGGCGGCCGTTGGCTGGCGGACCGAGTCTACCTTCACCCGGTTCTACCTACGTAACCTGGCTGGCCAGCGTGACAACCTGGCCCTGGTGGGGGACATTACGGCGGCGCGACACTCCCTCCCGGCACCCTCGGTGCCGTAGGTAAACCTTTAGCTAAAATTTTCGGGAGCGCGCGCCGAGGAGGACGGGTCTTGCTAGCTCGGTTGGCTACTGGGTTACGCGGCACCCTCCTCCTCTTCGCCATTCTCCACTTAAGTAATGGCATCGGTAATGTTTTTGAAGAAACAAATTAATTTTTCTCTAAAATGTATTTTTTCGAAAAATACTTACCGATGCCATTACTCGGATGACCCTCCCACCTGCCCCGCTAGCCGCTCCTCAGTCAATGAAAGAACTGGTTGGATTGGTAGTGAGCTGTCGCTCACCTGTCGGCGGGGTAAGGGAGGCTACCCGGGTACTAGACCACGGTACCCTTGGTGGCCTCCCCTGGCTCAAAGGGTACACATCGTAAGTTTTTGGGCTAAAATTACGCTAGCTATAGGTTGTTCCACTTAAGTAATGGCATCGGTAAGTATTTTTCGAAAAAATACATTTTAGAGAAAAATTAATATGTCCGAGATTAACAAGGTGGGACCCAAGTCAGATGCAGGGACTTCGTTGTCCCACAGAGAGCGTACGACGCCTATCAGAGATCGTCGGGCACTGATGTCCGAGATTAACAAGGTGGAACCCAAGTCAGAAGCGGGGACTTCGTTATCCCACACAGAGCGTACGACGTCTATCAGAGATCGCCGGGCACTGATGTCCGAGCTAATAAAGTGGGACCCAAGTCAGAAGCAGGGACTTCGTTGTCCCACAGAGAGCGTACGACGCCTATCAGAGATCGCCGGGCATTGATGTCCGAGATTAACAAGGTGGGACCCAAGTCAGAAGCAGGGACTTCGTTGTCCCGCACAGAGCGTACGACGTCTATCAGAGATCGCCGGGCACTGATGTCCGAGCTAACCAGGTGGGACCCAGGTCAGAAGCAGGGACTTCGTTGTCCCACAGAGAGCGTACCACGCCTAGCAGATCGAGGGGCAGTGACACCTGGCAGTGACAAGGTGGGACCCAAGTCAGAGCAGTGGCTTTGTTGCCCACAGAGAGCGTACCACGCCTTTCAGATACCGGGCAGAGACGCCTGACAGTTACAAGATGGGACCCAAGGCACAAGCAGTGGCCTTGCTGTCCCACAGAGAGCGTGCGACGCCTATCGGAGATCGTGGACACGGAAGCAGTGGCTTGGTTGCCACATCCCTTCTACGAAAGAGATAAGTAGTGGCTGATTCTCTGTTTGTCTATTGACAAGGGGTATTTACCTAAAATATTACTAAATTGGGTTGCTACCTTAGTGGCTTGGTTGTAATCAGACCTGTTTACCATACACATTCGGCGTATTAAAGTACACAATTTTGCTTTGGGGTACACATACATGTACACGTTTATGCACAAAATACACATTTTGGAGAAACTGACAACTCACTGGCTTGTGAATAAATACACATGTGAGTCCAAAGTACACACTTAGTCAGTTGAAAGTACACTGACTGCACCCAGGGGGTAAACAGGTCGGCAAGTTGTCACTCAGAGAGCGTTCGGCGTCTATCAGAGCTCACCTGACAGAGACGCCCAAGAGTAACAAAGGGGACCCAAGTCAGAAGCGGTGACTTGCTGTCCCACAGAGAGAGTATGACGTCTATCAGAGATCGCTGGACAGACGCCCAAGAGTAATAAGGTGGGACCCAAGTTGTCCCGGACCAGTAAAGCACAAGATACCTTGTTCTGGGCTCTTGTCAGCAGGAGAGGTAACTGACAACCTCTACTTGAATGGCTAAACCAATGATTCTTCCGCCGGCCCTGTACCCGTACTCTCACGGGACCCGGCCTCGAGAGTTGCCCGCTCCACTGTCCTTCCGCAGGCCAGAGTGGACAAGCAACAGGTGGACAGAGCAACAAGGTGGGACCCATGTCAACGGCAGTGACCTAGGCGTCCCGGCCCAGTAAGCTTGTAGTCGCTGACTGCGGAGGGCTGGCGTCGGCTACCGAACCTACGACACTTCCAGTCCCGGGCCAGACGACAATTCATAAACAGGACATGCAGAAGCAACTGCTCGGCTTCTCAGGACAGTGACTAGTGTCTGTGAGAGCATGTTGGTGCGGTAGCGAACACGTATGAGTATGTACGTTTATCGTGGTGCGACACAGGGGTTAAAAGGCTGCTTTCCCAGCGGCTCAGCGGTTCACCAGGCCGCTGGGACGCAACACCTCTTATCCTTAGAAGGTTAGATTCCTGGAACCTCTAAACCGATTACTTTAGTTCATAAATGGAGATGAGAAAACAGAGGGGTATTCTGTCTCTCATATTTTAATTTAATTAAATAACTTGATTATCCCATAAGGGCAATTACAATCAAATAGTACTCACAAAC
The DNA here is from genome assembly GCA_036245525.1 of Semisulcospira habei. NCBI lineage: Eukaryota > Metazoa > Mollusca > Gastropoda > Semisulcospiridae > Semisulcospira > Semisulcospira habei. The sequence goes on from BTPG01000006.1 coordinate 139,300,247, forward strand.
CAGATAGGTGAGGCTAGCGCTGGCAGAATTGTCAGTACTCAAGCCAAGGGGAATCACAGCGCTGGACAGACAACAGTTAGATCCCCTGCCCCCGCCTATCAGGCACCCAATCGCCAGCCCACAGAGAAATACGCAGGTATATTATTCTATACCTGCGTATTTCTCTGTGGGCTGGCGATTGGGTGCCTGATAGGCGGGGGCAGGGGATCTAACTGTTGTCTGTCCAGCGCTGTGATTCCCCTTGGCTTGAGTACAATCAAATAGTACTCATGCATTAAGCATTGATTAATTTATTTTTTGTTATTAGTATGTTGGGCGCCCTCGCCCGGGCTATTCACCGGCTTTCTATGGCTTGTGGCGACCGCAAGGGCTACAGGACCGCTACACTTCGCAATACAAGATCCCGGCTCAGTGATGTTGGGCCACGCCTCGCCCCGACCATGCAGACGAGAGCCGCTCTAGATGCAGTGCAGAAGAGACGACCTCACGATGGGATCCGGGTTCCGGCATTCGCTCACGTTCTTCAGTTCCCCTTCGGAAGCAGGTGCTCACCTCACAGAAACCAGGGGTACGAGAGGAACAGGAGACGCCGTCCCAGTTCCTGGGCGCGCTACGCAAGGGAAAGACAGGCGCTCCAAATTATCGCCACCGTTCGGGGGAGCGGCCCCCTGAGACTACGTTGTTCCTTCCAAATGCGGGGTCCGCCTTCGTTGGATCGCCGCCGGCCGGAGTTCCCCGGACTTCGGAGGGTTTGGACATCCCTTCTCCTGCGTGCGGGACAGACGGTTCCCGCTGGACGCCAGAGGACGTCATTCGCTGTGGCTGGACGAGGATAGCTTCTCTACGTCGCTACGCTCGCAGTTCCGAGAGGTCTTGCGATCGCCGTCTACTGCGGGGATTACAGGAGAGTCTACTCGGGCCTGGGACGAAGCAGGTCCCCTCATCGTGTCCAAGCATTTCAAGTTCCTTCCCCTCCTGGTCGGCTTCTGTCTCCGCTTCAGGGCGCCGGGGGAGGCGCTGGTGGCTTCAGCTTGATCCTACTTTCTTCCGCTGCCAACGGTTGCTGCGTCCGTCCTAACGATTACGCGCGACCGAGTGGGAGAGTCGGCCACGCAGGGCACCGTGCAGTGGAGAACTTCTTGGCCCCCTGGGCAGACCGATAAGGAGGCTTACAAGGACTGTTGCTCAGCTGATTCACGCTGCTTGCACCGCCGGATGTAGCAGTCTTCTTAGAACACTGTGGACCGGCAGACGGGATTGGCAGGGACCCCTCTTCCGCGGAGGCGCGGTTCGTCTGCTGCACCGGATTGGGTGACTTACATCCGAGAGACGGAGGCGACGTTGTGACGCCAACGGCACAGTCCTGTGAACGTCAGTGGCAGCATACTCCAGGCGAGCGAGGGATAGAGGTCAGCGCGGGTGGAGGACTGGTCCAACAGACTTCACGGCGGGCGCCGTCTTCATCGGGGGTATGCACACAGTTCAGATTTAGCTCCGGCTGAGATGAGTTGCAGCTAGTCGCATCATTCTCACGACGGGGTGCTACTCTTCGCTTGGGCCTGGCCGTAGTCAGCGGTGACCAAGCACTCTTGTCGCCTCCTTAGACGACAGCTTCGGGACCTAGCGGAAGCGTTCGCTTCCCCGGGTGGAGGCGACTTGGAGTTCCGGCAGGCTGCGGCGCCGGACCGGAGCGGATGGACTTGCCCTAGGTAGCGCCTTTGTGAAGTTACCCATTCGGCGCTGTGGATCCTGCGGCCGGGGGCGCAAGTACCGGGAGTTAGACGGGACAATTTGGCTGGAATTAGTTCCTGAGAGGTCGTTGCGCTCGGGCCTGTGGCAGTATGGTCGACGCAGCTCTTACACTAGACGGTGGATTGGAGCACGATCTTCGTCCTTCGACTCAAGTGCCTCGTCATCTTGGCAGATGCCAGACAAAGACCTGAGAGCAGCGGTGCGTCTCCAGGACCTGGGACAACTCGAGTTTTCGAAGTTGTTACCAGTTGGCAAGCCGGGCGGTAGGCTGGGATCATGCCCACTTCGCTGTCGACTAGAGGGCCTATGCTACGGGACAGGTACTACGTGTTTTCTTTGCGGGGATTCCGTCGAGGATGGAGTGCGTGGTCGTCCTGTTCGAGTGGGACTCCCAGTAGACGGGAGCAGGGCAGTGTAGGAGTGACTCTCAGTACCTTCTTCAGCTCTCTTAGGACGGATGACTTGCTAGGGGATCACCGTTCAACCTGACACCTCTTCTGCTTGGAGAAGGAGGGCGTAATTGGGAGAGGCTAGTGCGCTGGAGGCCTGCCGCGCGGGGAGGCGTCGCTGTGGCCAGATCTTCCAACTTCACTGCTCGCCTTCGAGATTGAATGCCGAGTTATACGCTTGGTTGTCCGCCATTACTTGTGTTGCAGGTTGGTGGATGTAGGTGCGCACCCGGAGATTGGGCAGCAAGCCCTCTTCCACAGAGGCTTCCTACGGCGGCCATGGGTGCTACCGAGACAACCCGCAGACCCTCAACCAGTCGAGTTGCGAGGGTAGATGACGAGCGCTGTGTGACGGGAATGACGACAGCCTTCTTCCTCCCGAACTTGACGAAGCCCCAGCTGGCAGAGTGCTTCCTCGGGGTTTTTCATCTCCTAATGACGGCCCCCCTTTCACCGTTCAGGACTATCTAACCATGATCGCCGACTCCTACAGGCGATTGCGCTCATCAGAACCGGGTAGCTGCAAAACCTCACTTTCAGAGGCTCCCTTCGCTTGGAATGCCCAGCTGTGCTGCGCAGGGACCAAGTTCTACCTTGGGGGCTTACGGGATCTCAACCTCGTCCGTTGGAACCCGGCACATGACGCGCCTGACGGATGTTTCAAGGAGGAGAGCTTCAGGGCAGTCCTTGACTCAACCTCCAGGCTCAGTACTATGCACGCTGTCCACACACCCGGCGTGGCTGGCAGTGCCAGTCGACCGGTTCATGCTACAGCTACCTGTAACATCTGCCTGGACGAGACACGGCCTACATGACGGCGACAGTTGTTTCGCCCTGCGCGTGTTGGACGCCACCCGGGAGAACAGACTTCAGAACCCGGTGACAGCCTTACCTCTTCCAGGGTCAGTATACGTACGCGCTGTTGTCACACACACACAGATTGCTGGCAGTTACAGACGGAAGGCGCCGTGCAACTACTAACAGTACCAGCCTTCAGGGCCAAGTCGTGGTCGCCTTGGCTGCCCTACAGTCGATGACTGTCCGCCCGTACGCGTGTCAGATTCCACTCAGTAGACCAGACAATAGGAACCGGTGAGAGCCTTACGTGTGTACCTGCGCCGGACCAAGCTGTTTTCTCCCTCTGTCCACAGGTAGACGTGATATCTCAGCCCAGACCTGATCCTCCTGGTTCCGGGGAGTTTTCCGCCCGGCCTTCCAGGACGTTGACCTGTTGATGCCACATGTTGAACATCGAGGCGCACGAGGTCAGAGCCATGGCCGCAAGTCCCGCTGCGACAGCACCGGTGCAGTCAAAGACTTGTGGCGGCTATCAGAGGGCGAGCGGAGTCCACTTTCGCCCGCTTCTACCTGAGGGACCTCTCCTCCCAGCGACAGAACCTCTCGCTGGTGGGAGACACCGCAGCAGCGCAACACTCCCTCCCGGCGCCCTAGGCGCCGCAGGTATCTTAGCTAAAATTATCGGGAGTGTGCTGCAGGAGGGCGAGTTTGTGGGCAATGTTGTTGGCAGTAGGGGCGCTATAGCGGCACCCACCTCCTCTTTGGGATTCTTCCTAAGTGTAATACCATCGGTAATGTATTTTAAGAAAACAAATGAATTTTTCAATTAAAATGCATTTTTTTGAAAAATACTTACCGATGGTATTACTCGAAGGTCCCTCCCTCCGGCCCCGCTTGACGCAGTTCGCTAAGAACTAAACTGGGGTATGCTGGGTAATCTTGTACCGGATGTGAGTAAGGGGAGGCTATTCGGGTTTGGCATGGTCTATGGCGCCCCACTCCTGCCAACACCCCCCTTATACGGACACAACCAAAATTTGGCTAAAATTAGGCTAGCTAAGAGCCATTTCCTAAGTGTAATACCATCGGTAAGTATTTTTCAAAAAAATGCATTTTAATTGAAAAATTCATTTTGTATGCATTCTTTTTTTATAGACTTTTCTTCAGCCTTTAACACCATACAACCCTATTTCATGGCTCAAAAACTTCTCTGTTACAATGTAACTCCAAGGCTCATCCTATGGATTGTCAACTTTCTTGTAAATAGGACCCAGTCAGTTCGCTTTCAAACAGCTCTCTCATCCCTTAGGTCCACTTCCATAGGCACCCCTCAAGGTACAGTTCTCTCCCCTGTGCTGTTCACAATCTACACTAACGCTTGTAGTGGCACTGACTCTATCTACCCTTCTTATAAAATACTCGGATGACAATGCCTTAGAAGATCTCTCCAAAAGTGATGCAACTTACTTTGCAGAAGTAGAACGTTTTAGTGTTGGTGTAAAAATAATTTTCTAGACCTAAATGTGAGTAAGACCAAGGAACTATTGATAGACTTTCTAAGAAACCCTACCTCTGTCCCTGTTCTAACGATTGATGATGTGTCTGTTGAGCGTGTGACTGAGTATAAGTACCTTGGAACAGTTATAGATGATAAGTTGTCCTTTAATGCAAACACCACCCTCATACACAAGAAATGTCAGTCACGCATCTACTGCCTTCAGAAACTCAGGAAGCTTAATGTGAACCCATCTGTCCTTCAAACTTTCTATTGCTCTTTTATCAAGTCTTTCATCACTTTCGGTTCTGTGTGCTGGTATGGAGGTCTGAGTGTGAAGAACAAGAACGTCCTGGCACGAATGATAAACGTCTGCAGCAAGGTGATTGGCAGTCAGCAAGCAAGTGTGGAGTCCCTGTATGAACAGCGTGTGGTGAGAAAGAAAGGGTAGGCACATAGCCTCAGACAGATCCCATGTCCTTGCCCACCTCTATGAACTCCTCCCCTCTGGCCGCAGACTCCGCACACACAAAGCTAGGACACTCAGACTGCAGAAAAGTTTCATCCCCAAATCCATCACTCTAAACACGCTGTAGGTACATCCACGCATGCCCAAAACTAACTCCTCCCCCTATCCCCCTTTACCTGTTCAATCAGTAGGAATGGAGCTTGTTGATTTGTTTCTTCAAAAACATTACCGATGACATGACTACATGGGAATGTCTACTTCTAGGCTCAATTTTAGCCTACTTGCCCGTTGTGTGCCCACACAACCCGAGAGGCACTCGGGGAACCCCCCCCAGAGGGGCCGAGAGTTATCTCCCCATACCTGCCTTATCAGATCCGGTCACGAGACCATTCAGTCTTGCTACTTCGCTCATGATGAGAAGACGTGGCTGGCCTGCGCTCTCGCTGCCTCGACCGGTCTTCTGCCTACCGACGCCTGTTGCCGACTTCGTGTGCTCTGCGCCCTCTTCTACCCTGCCGTCTACCCTGCCTTCTCTTCCTGCTTCGTTGAGGCTGCTTGCGGGGATTCTTCTGCTGTCGGTGGACGGCGGTTTGCCTACCCTTCCCCCTTCCCTTCGTTGCAGAGGTAAGGTAGCGGTAGTTCCCTCGGCCGGCCCTCGGGCTGAGAGCCGGCTGACTGTTGGGTGCTTCCCTGCTTTCTTTCTTAGTGGTCTTTCTTTCAGTGCATAGTGCCTGATTAGTTCACGGTTGGTTTTTACCATTTCACGCCCGTTTGGCATGTGGGCCTTGGGCTCCTTGTGTGTTAGCCCGTTTAAAGGCCCTTTAGCCCTCCGAGAGTTCCCCATTACGCTTCTCCGGGAGCCCGCTTGCGCTTAGCCATTATGCTTTGTGCTCCCGGTGCGGTGACTTTAACAGACCTGTTTACCATTCACATTGGCGTATTAAAGTACACAATTTTGCTTTGGGGTACACATACATAAAACACGTGTATACAAATACACATTTTGGAGAAACTGACAACTCCCTGGCTTGTGAATAAATACACACAATTAGGCAGTTGAAAGTACACTGACTGCACCCAGGGGGTAAACAGGTCTGCTTTAAGTGGCTGACGGACACCCACTCGGTCTGCCTACCGTGTTCGGGTTGTTCCTCGGGCCGCAGGTGTAAGGTTTGTGCGGCCTGGCCTGAGGATCTGTGGGCGGACCTTTGGTCCATCTACCGCCGAGAGCGTTCCTGCCCGGCTAACGAGCGTCCGGCGCCCGTTGAGACGTTGGCCGCCCTTACTGTTTCCTCTGACCTCTCCCGCACAGGACAGTCTTCTCGTCGGGGTTCGCGTTCCTTGTCTGACCACGGGACCGCCACTGCTGCCACGCCCGCTGACCCTTTCGGAGGGTCTGTTTGCTGGCTTAGCGCCCGTCCCACCGGGAGTGGCCAGCAGCAGTCGGCCTTGAGCCGTCCGTCGTTGACGAGCCGTCCTCACCACTCTCCACGCAACAGGCCCGCTGATCCTTTCGGAGGATCTCCTTGCCGGCATAGTGGCCTACTTCCGGAGTATGGCCCGGAGAGACATCAGCACCGTCCTTCGCGACGCAGCCGCGACCCTGATCCTCACCGTTCCTCCTCTCGACGCCCACGCTCTCGCTCGCCTGGCGAGCGCCGCCCTCGGGATCCTCGCCGCCCTCGGGATCCTCGCCCTCCCCTCGGGCGCCTTCGCGCTCTGCGCCGCGCCGGGCGTCGCCTTCGTTGCGTCTCCGCCCTCGTCGACCCTCCTTGCGTCGTCGGGACTCCTCACCGCGTGCTCGCCGGGCGCCTTCTCGCCCTCGATCCCGCTCCCGGTCGCCTCCTCGCTTACCGCCGCGCTCCCCGCTGCCCTCGCGTCCCCTGTCTTCGCCGGAGGTTCAGCGCTCTCCTGGGACCTCGCTGCGGTCGGTGGTGGTTCCGGTGCCTTCTCGACACCCCCTAGAGGACGACACGCTCAGCCTGCTGTCTGAAGACTCCGTCTCGGCTCTTTTGGACGAGGAGGGTCGCTCGACCTCGCCCGTGGCCCTCGAGGTGGCTTCCCCCTCGGCGCTCCCCTCTTCTTCCCGGTCAGAGACGCTTTTAGCTCTGGATGAAGCCGCCAGGATCGTGGCCGCGACGCTGCCGGCGGACGCCTGCCCAGCTTCCCCGCCTCTGAAGAGGAAGGTCGCCGCCTTCGTTGACGCGGAGAGACAGGTCAAGAAGTTTAAGTCGCTTCCCCAACCGCCCGGCTTTAAGGACCTTCGAGACGTCTTTTCGTCGCACCTGCAGCTGGCCACGTCCCAGGAGCCGGTCTTCTTCTCCAACCGTCGCTGGCCCGCAGATTTAGACATGTCGTTTGCTGGCCACTCCACAGGCCTTCTCCATCCCTCTGCCTACGCTGGACCCTTCGGTTGTGTCGCTAGCCGGCGGCCCGACTCTGCTGCGGCGGTCCCTGCCGCGGGGCCTGGACAAGACAGCGACCTTGGTCCGGAACTCCTTAGCCTGCTCTGGTGTCTTGGAGCTCCTCACTCAAGCCTTGGTCCGTCGGGTGGAGGAATCCTGGCTTCCATCTCTCCCCTCCTAGGCGACCTGCTGGTCCTCGCGGAGACCGCCAACCGTGCCGCCTACCACTCGTCGGTCAACGCGATGGCTGCGTCGGCCAACTGCGACCTCATGCGTCGAGATGCCCTGCTCTCGCCTGCAGTACGTTGCCGCCGGTCCTGCGAGCGCAACTTTGCCGTGCCCCCTTGGGTGGGCCCTTGCTGTTCGGCGACACCTGGTCCGCTGTGAGAGCCTCGGGGTCTCCGGTTGGCGGGCGGCTAGCCGATTCCCGCGGAAATTGGCTCACGCTCTTTGGCGATGACCCCTGGATTGCGACACCGTCTCTACGGGTCTGCGGATTGTCTTCCGAAGCCCGCCGCCCTTACGTCGTGCCCCTCTCTGGACCGAGATTCCCAGCGACCCGCTGAGGGCCGCCGCCTTGAGGGAAGAGGTAGCCTCCCTGCTGAGGAAAGCCGCCACAGAGGTTGTCAGAGTCCCCGACTCACCGGCCTTCTACGGCCGCCTTTTTGTCGTGCCGAAGCCTGGAGGTAGATGGCGTCCGGTCATCGATCTTGCGGCGCTGAACAAGTTCATTTCGGCCCCCTCCTTCCGGATGGAGACTGCCAGAGCCCTGAAAGCCGCGGTCCAGCCTCTCGACTTCGCAGTCAGTCTGGACCTCTCCGATGCGTACCTGCATGTCCCGATGCACCAGGCCTCCAGGAAGTTTCTCAGGTTTGCGATCGATGGCGTCGTTTACCAGTTCCGGGCGCTGCCTTTCGGACTCAACCTCAGCCCCTGGGTCTTCACTAGGCTGATAGACACCGTAGTCGCCTTAGCCCGACAGTCCTCCTCCAGTCCGACGTCGAACTACCTGGACGACCTCCTTTTGCGCAACCATCGGAGACCGCGCTAGCCACGGACAGAGATGCTCTCCTGCACCTCCTGGCACACCTGGGCTTCCTAGTAAACGACGGCAAGTCGGATCTCTCTCCCTCCCGCCGGTTTGTGCACCTGGGTATGGAATTTGCTACCGACCTCAACTCGGTTCGCCTTCCGGCGCCCCGGATCAAGAAGATTGCGGATCTAGCCGACCAGTTAGCTCGGGAGGGTGCAGCCCCCCCCAGAGTCTGGCTTCAGTTGCTGGGTTTGATGAATGCCGCAGCGGATCTTATCCCACTAGGGCGTCTCTACTCCCAGCCGATTCAACTGCATCTTCTTCTCCATTGGCGCCCGTCTTCCGGAGACTTGACGACCGCGGTCCCAGTGTCCAAGATGCTCCGTCCGCACCTTCGTCGGTGGACCGACCCTACGTGGCTAGCGTCGGGAGTTCCCCTGGCCTCTCCCCCCCTCCACAGATCTCTCTTTGCGTCGAGGCCAGCCTTTCTGGGTGGGGGGCTCATCCCCTACCGCGGTTCCTCGCGACCTCGGGCCCCTGGCCCTCAGACTTGGCGCACACCCACATCAACTGGCTGGAGATGCAGGCCGTCTGGCAAGCCCTTCAGGTCTGGGAGGACCTCCTCCGACACCAGGAGCTTCTCGTGCTTTCGGACAACACGACGGTGGTCGCTTACATCCAGAAGCAAGGGGGCACACACTCCCCCGACCTGTGTATGCGCCTCTACAGGATGATGCGTTGGTGCGAGGCCCGGGGCATTATCCTTCGAGCCCGGCACGTTCCCGGACACCTGAATGTCTGGGCCGACTCTCTGTCTCGCCGCGGCCAGCTCCTACACACGGAATGGACCCTGCGACAGGACATCTTTCGGATGATCTGCGCCCGCTGGGAGACTCCTCAGGTCGACTTGTTCGCCATGAGGTGGAACCACCAGCTTCCCCTCTTCGTCTCCCCGATTCCCGACCCCCTTGCCTGGGCTGTCGATGCGCTCTCCATTCCCTGGGACGGCCTTGTGGCCTATGCCTACCCCCCTACCGTCCTCGTTCCCAAAGTCCTCCTCAAACTGCGGGGCTGTTCGGCGATCCTCCTGTTGGTCGCGCCGTTCGCCTGCAACCGCTCCTGGACCACCGACCTGCTCAGCCTCGCCATGGACCCGCCCCTGCTGCTGCCCACCCCGCGGACCATGCTCAAGCAACCGCGCCAGCCGCTGTTCCACCCCTGCCCGGAGCGACTCCTCCTTCACGCCTGGAGGTGGTGCGGCAAGCCCTCGGAGCTAGAGGCTACTCGGGTGCAGCAATGGAGGCGATCGCTGCGGTCCGTAGACCATCGTCCCTTCGAGTCTACGAGGGAAAGTGGCGAGTCCTCTGTTCCTGGTGCACCGATCACGGCCTTACGCCCACGGATCTGACTCATCCTCAGCTGGCGGACTTCTTTCTCTGGCTTCCGAGACCAAGGCTTAGCCCCCATCATGGGATGCGGTTACCTGTCCATGAGTGCGGACACCTATCGTCACCGGGGACGACCCGATCCGGGCGCCTGCAAGGACCTAGCCGACCTTATGGGACACTTCGGCATACAGCGCCCGACACTCCGCTCACTCATTCCTCGCTGGGACCTACCCTGGGTGCTCACGTGGTTGAACTCCGCCCGCTTCGAACCTTTACCTTTGGCCCAGTTCGCGGACTTGACACGCAAGACTTGTTTCCTGCGGGCTCTTGCTACCGCTTCGCGTGCGAGCAAGCTACATGCGCTTTCGGCGCGCCCTTCCTGTCTGCAGTTCTGAACAGACGGCTCCGTCCAGCTTCTCACGGACCCGGCCTTTCTGGCGAAGAACAGGTCTCCTTAACTCCGCCTCAGGTGTTCACCATTAGGCCGCTGAGAGACCGACCCCGGTCCCAGGAGACCAGGCTACAGGATCCCGTGCGCGCCCTTAAAATCTATCTGCGGCGATCTAGGCCCGTCCGCAGGGGACGGTCGCGCCTCTTCCTACCTCTAAGACCCAACCGGCGTGACATTACAGCCCAGACGATCTCTTCCGGGCTCCCCTGGGTCATACGCTCCGCTTATCAGGAGATCTCCCCTCAGGGAGCGAAGAGGCTGCACATTCACGCACACGAGGTACGAGCTATGGCCACGAGCGTCGCGTTTGATCGAAACTGCGCTGTCAAGGACATCGTGGCGGCCGTGGGCTGGAAGACCGAGTCGGTCTTTGCCCGTTTCTACCACCTGGACCTGGCCAGCCAGCGAGAGAATCTCGCACTGGTGGGGGACATCGCCGCGGCGCAACACTCCCTCCCGGCGCCACTGGCACCGTGGTGTGCACTTCGCTAAAATTGTCGGGAGTGTGCGACGGGGAGAACGGCGCTGTTCTGTTGGGGAGTTTTGGGCGGCACCCTCCTCCTCATCGCAATTCTCCCATGTAGTCATGTCATCGGTAATGTTTTTGAAGAAACAAATTCATTTTTCTCTAAAAGGTATTTTTTCGAAAAATACTTACCGATGACATGACTCGGATGACCCTCCCTCCTGCCCCGCTTGCCGCTTTCGAGCGAAGTATCAGACTGAATGGTCTCGTGACCGGATCTGGTAAGGCAGGTATGGGGAGATAACTCTCGGCCCCTCTGGGGGGGGGGGGGTTCCCCGAGTGCCTCTCGGGTTGTGTGGGCACACAACGGGCAAGTAGGCTAAAATTGAGCCTAGAAGTAGACATTCCCATGTAGTCATGTCATCGGTAAGTATTTTTCGAAAAAATACCTTTTAGAGAAAAATGAATTTTTTGAGAAGTGATTATATATTGTGTTTTATCTGATGGTGAAGATGGACATATTGGATTTTTTTTACTGTTTGTTTACCCACTAATTATCTTACTAAGGTAGTTTTTAATTATGCAGCTTATGTAATAATGTGTAATAATGTACCGAGACGTTTTTATATACTAAGTAGTGAGGGTTAGGATTAGGTTGAAATACGCGTATTATGTATGCATGTTTAGAGGTGGGTGTGAATGTGTAGGTGCCGCTCAGTTCAGTTTATAAAGATGTTTATGTGTGAGATATGTAAAAGTTATGTGTACAGATTTTGTAGTGTATACTTATGTCCATTTGGAATTTGTAGTTGTTTAAGTGCAGGGAGAAAAATGTTCATAGTTATGTTATACTGTTTTCATGTCTTGTTTGTACTTTGTTATAAATGTACCTCAAACGAATTTCTCTTTTCGAGATAATAAAGTACTCTTATTCTTATTCTTAAAAGGAGTTCTGTATGGGACTCACAATGCAGCACTGTTATATATGCTTGTATGAAATGACTTGTGTATCATTGTTCTACATACAACAAAGTGGTCAACAATTAATTATGTATATTGTGCATTTTCTCAAACATTTCATTAGTGTGAAATTTTCTTCAGCAGCATACATGGTGATTTTGGACCATGTGGCCTTAGACCGCAGGTCCCAATTCACAGATCAGCACAGGATGGGCATGTCTGCGCTGTGACTGATAGTGTGGGTGCTTAATGTTGATCTTGCAGGATCATGTTTGTTTCTTAGCTCATTAAGCTCTAGAATCTTAGATTTTAGGAGCTGTCCAAAAGATTGGTGCTACCAACTTTAAACAATCATGAATATTTAAAGGAGGTGCCAGAAAAGCTTGGTGCCCAGAGGCGCCAAGCTGTTCTGACACCACCCTCTAACTAGCTATCATGGTCGTTCTGTCTCCAAGGCTGAATGAGTTTAGGAAATTATGACGATTGCTTGTGTCTACAGACAGTATGAAGCTGAGCGCTGCATCAAGTACGCAGCCAAGATCATCTCTCCGGCCATCGAGGGCTCCTTCTCTGACGGATATGATTGGTAAGCGACAATGATATTTTGACGTTAATATTCTCTTCACAATTAGTTCTTAACTCATTCAGCCCTGACACACCACAGCAAGACAAGGATCGAGCATGATAGTTCAAGGGTGGTGCCAGAATAGCTTGGCGCCCATAGGCGCCAAGCTATTCTGGCACCACCCTTGAACTATCATGCTCGATGTGTCTCTAGAATTGTAATACGGTCCTTCAGAGGGCAACTTCAAAATTTGAGGATTGCGTCCTGGGTTAGAATGAGTTAATGAAAGACTAGCTTATGGACTTTATGTCGTTTGCCTTCACAGTGTCACAGGGCAGAAATGTTGTTAGTCAGTTTAGATAGCACTTTTTTGTTTTTCCGTGAATGACTTGCATGATATCAAAGTCAACACAGGAAAGTTATTATGTGGTTGTGTTTTGTAGATTCTGTTACATTATTTTCAGCATCAGTGACAGATTAGTAGCAGTGATCAGTAACAGATTATACATGGGGAGTATTTTTGCAGGTGTAATGAGCAGGTGAAGAATTCCCAGTACCTGGAGTTGGCCCATGACCTTGAGATCGACAAAGCCATCATGTTCCTCAAGCTGAAGGACTTCCAGCAGGTACAGTAAAATTATGAAATGATAAAATTTCGAAAAATATTCCGACTCCATAATAAATGTGCTAGCTTTACTGTGATGTGGATAGTTGTTGTTCTGTTCTTTAGTTTGGACACTATTCTAAATCGTTACAGTCAAACCAGTGTAAGGAAACCACTCAAGAGACTATCATAAACTGGTTACCTTAGCCCATTTAGCCTCAACACCCTTCAGCAGGAGTTGGCTCGACCCTGATAATTCAAGGGTAGTGCCAGATGAGCTTGGCGCCATTAGGCGTCGAGCTCATAAGCTCATTTGGCACTACCCTTGAATTATCAGGGTCGAGCCATTTCCTGCAACTGGTACCACATTGTCTAAAGGTGACACCTCCAAAATTTGGGAAATGCGGCCGTGGGGTTAAAAGGGTTAGACAGGTGGTCTTCTTTCACAGAATCACAGAAAGAAGTCCGTGGGCGGTCTGCTTCGACAGGCAGTCACCTTATACAGGTAAAGGTTTGACTGTACACATACTTGTTGATTTACTGCGTATCTACCTTAATTCTTTGAAGAAGGCAACACTTAACCCTTTGCGTGTCGGTAGCAGTTTTAGTCGCGATGATTCCTGAAGGAATCATCGTGACTAAAACCACTACTGACACACAAAAGGCTAAATGTGATATGTCTGATTTTGCACGTCCCAGCAAAGTCAGTTTGAGGGGAGAATGTTGTGTTAAACACTGTGTGCATTTAAATGCCAATGTACTTTTTTTTGTTTCAGGCAATTGAGACATTGAAGTCATTTGAGAAGAAGGACTCAAAAGTTGCCAGTACAGCAGCGACAAATCTCTCCTTCCTCTATTTCCTCGTAAGTCCTCTTGACTCGTCTCGATTTAATCCTGTGGAATGATGTCACCATCACTTTTGAATGAAAATTTTTGTTGTTCACTAAACCTCACTAGCTTGTAACTGTGTTCTCAAAGTGTTACATTTGGAATATGTGTGTATCTGAGTTAGCTCACTTAGCACTGAGAGTGTTAGCTGGGTAGACCATGATAGTTCAAGATCTTCTTATACTACCTTTAAGCTTTTATGGTTGATTCGATACCCGCAGCTGGGGTGTAGTTGTAAAAGCATGCCACAAAAATACAGTCTCAGGAACAAAATCACTAAGTTCTTGGTATATTTTCATTTATCATGGTTGGTGCATGCATGCTGATATCCTATGATAAAAATGCTTCGTGTTGAGCATACTTATCTGTATGTTTCATTCGTCGTCGACTTACACTCATTAGGTGTAGTTAGATGCACTCATTAGGTGTAGTTAGATGGTATCTGATACTTTTAGATTTTACAATCAGTTTTTTTTTTTTTTTAAAACAGCCTTGAAACTATACATCCTAAGGGAAACTTGAATGTGATGCCTTGTGCTATCTGCTAGGACATGTGCTTGCTAGATCATTCTCTGTTATGTCTGTGGAAAATTTGTGGTTTGTTTTACTGTAAAGCTGCTTCAGTTTATCAAGCATGATGGGCTTTTCATTTAGTTGTCATGGTTTCCTGCTTCTGCAAACGTAAATTTAGCAGAGTAAAATGCTCAGTATCCTTTAACCCATTTAAACCCACGGCTGCAGTTCCCAAACTTTAGAGGTGCCATCTATTGACTGTTTACTCGTTGCAGGAGATGGTTTGACCATAATTTAAGGGTAGTGCCAGATTAGCTTGGCGCCATCAGGCGCCAGACTAATCTGGCACTACCCTTGAATTGTCATGGTCAATCCATCCCCTGCTGTAGGGCATTGAGGTTAAATAGGTTAACCTCACAGACTACGGCATGAGGCGGATTGAGAGTGGTTTGAGCCTCCCTTGGGTTGTCTCCCTTGATAGAGAGATGAATATAGGAGATTACAAGCCCACCCATTTGAGAATCAATTGATTTATTTGATCCTTTCCGTAAATAAACAAACGCACTTGACCAAATACCTTCAACAGCTTTATCTGCCCAGTCAGGACACCCGGCCCCTTGGAAACAAAGGCTAGTTAAAATATCAATGCTGTCACTGTTGGCGTTCCTGAGAAATAGCGACTACATCCTGTACACGTCACCCACCCCCCTACCCCCACACCCCACCCCCCACCCCCCACCAACCTCGCACACACACACACACATACCCACCCGCCTACCCCCACACCCCACCCCCCACCAACCACCAGTCAGGCCACCCGGCCCCTTGGAAACAAAGGCTAGTTAAAATATCAATGCTGTCACTGTTGGCGTTCCTGAGAAATAGCGACTACATCCTGTACACGCCACCCACCCCCCTACCCCCACACCCCACCCCCCACCAACCTCGCACACACACACACATACCCACCACCCTACAAAGCCCCTCACACCACCCAGGCACCCACCCCACCCCCCCACCAACCTCGCACACACACACACAAGCACACACAAACATATTAGGTCAAATTATTCCGTTCTGTGTCAACGCTTCAAATTTATGTCACTAAGCCACTAGGTCAGATTTTTAATGTGGTACAAACCTTAAAAATAGTTTTTTTTTTCCAAATATGGAGCACCAAGTCGTTCCTAAATAAAATAAAACTCCACAAGTGAGGAGTTGTGTGGAGAAAAAAGAATTTTGTTTCAACGTCTGTGTGAAGAAA
>BTPG01000006.1:139315766-139363266 GCA_036245525.1 Semisulcospira habei
AAGTTTTCACTTCACTCATCAGCACATCGTGACTGCTGCGAGCATTAAAAATAAAAGACAAAACCCATAACTCTACTCCCAGTGAGAGACCTCAGTGATTCAAAGTCACTATACACCCACCCTGTTTTACGAGTGTTTTTAGATCACCAACTCAAGCGAGGAGAAAATTGGGTGTGAGTGGTTAGTTTGAAACCGGATCACGGACATCTGCGCTGTTGCGTGCGTTTATTGCCTTTCAACCGGGCCAGAGCAGGAAGAAAATCAAGCCAGACAAGCTTTTGCGTAGTCATTATTATAACGCTTGCGGTGTGTGTGAGTTTATTAGATTGTGTCCCTTTCATAACCAGGAAGGTTGAACTTGGTAGTGAAACAGTTTCCTGTTTATTCTCAGTGGGGACGACCCTGTACAATAGGCCTTTTATTTTCAGTTTAGTCTGAGTTTAAGCACAAGCGTGACGTGCCCGCTAACACGTTCGGATTTTATTGTGATTTGGTGCATTTCTGATTCAAAATGGGCTGTGAAGGATTAAAACCAAAACAACTCAAAAGCTAAGTGATTTTTTAATACACGTGAGCGCTTAGCCTGCTCTCAGAAATGTTTAACTGCGCATCATAAATCAGATATAGATATATATTTATTGCTTTGGCTTTTTCAGTCTTTTTCTGTATCTGAATTGTAATCCCGTCACTGCGGTTTTCGATAGTACGGCCAGAGCCATGAAGAAAATCATCTTCCGTAGAACGCAGATCTAGCCACAGTGCGTACTTGTTTGTCAGGTATTCACCGATTCTTACATCATACAGATGCAGATCCTTACATGCTATGTTTGCTGATTTATCTCTAAGTCTCCCCCCTGCAAAATACTTTGTGATCTCGTCATAGTGCTGGTATCCCATCATTCCTGACGCAAAGACTTGATTTGGGCGTCCTTCGATTGTACAGGATAAATGTGTAATTTTTGGATTATAAAATTTTTCTGAATCTCGTTGATATGGAGCCTCTGGTTCAACAAATAACATAAGAATGCCTTTCAGTGACCTGGCGGGCGTGTTTAGGTTGATGTTCCAAATCTGGTCGCTTTTGTTTTTATTAATCAAACTGTGTCTTATCACACGGTCATAATAAATCGGCAGTCTTGACTGATATTGATTTTGTATGAGTCTAGCTAGTTCAGTGTGTGTGACAATTTCATATTCCAAAGAGATGTTAGAAATCTTATATGTTGCGTCTGTGCCAGTTGATTTGATAACTTTGGAGTAGTCATTAAAGATTAGTTCAAAACTCAGACGGTCATTCAGTGCTCCTTGGTAATAAGGCAAATGCGCTGTTAGGATTTCAAATTCAAGTGGAATGCAAAACCTATTTCCATATGTTTCTGCCACTATAACGTCTTTGACTTCTGTGGTTGTTTTGTCTCCGGCATTGATTCAAATTTTCATAATGCTATCTGACTGTATGCCTTGATAAATTTGATCCTC
Source organism: Semisulcospira habei (assembly GCA_036245525.1). NCBI lineage: Eukaryota > Metazoa > Mollusca > Gastropoda > Semisulcospiridae > Semisulcospira > Semisulcospira habei. The sequence continues at coordinate 139,317,246 of BTPG01000006.1, forward strand.
TCGTTCTCCCCGTGTAAGCCACAGATCTTTGTAACAGTAGAACACATCAGAATCGTCAAGACTAAACACTTCCTGTCCTTCAAGTTTAACTTTAATATTCTTAATAATTGCTCTACCTAGGTTGTTAACTAGTGTTCTTTTGTCATCTGTGTCTGATAAAAGTTCGATATTAAATGCAAGGCGTGCAGTACCAGGAACAATAACGTCACTGGGGCCTAGGTTAGGAAACTTGACAGTAAGGGTTTGGTTTGGATCTATAGTATTGTTAGTGATGACAATTGATTGTCTAATGCCCTTAACACCAAAAGGTTCACGTAGTTTTCTGTATGGGTCTAACTTTGATCCGTAGGACTGTGTCATTTTTATTATGCACAATAAAAAAATTAAATTAATAAAACAATGGCAGCGGGAGGATTTAGCCATGAAGATTTTGAAATGGATGACATGAATGACTATGATTCTAGTGCAACAGATATGACTGGTACAAGAAATACTTTCAGTTTACGCCACGAACTTTTAGAAAGCAAAGTGAACTCATTTTATGATCATGTTGGTGACCGCCCAGACAACATAGATCCTAATCAGTTTGAACTTGATGGCAAGGGCCATTTATATTTAAACACTGTTGACAAAGGAAAAGTACAATTGACTAACAAAAGAGACCCTGGTAAGTTTAGAGCTTTAAGTACAATCAAAAATGAAGGTGGTGTTGGCGCCTTGCATCAACTTGGTATTGGAGATAAACAGTTACCACCTCGTCTTGCTAGTGCTCTTCATGATGCGCAAACAAGGTTGCCAACTGGACAAGAAATTGAAATGACTGAAGTAACAAGACTGCCAGAATTAGCAAACACAGTAATACAAGAAACTTCATTTACAGAAGGGCAAATAAATGAGGCTATGAAAACAATGGGTGACTCTCCTTTGACAATTCAGGAGTTAGTGGGGTTGGATAAAACACTGCAGACAATCAGAGGTGAGCTGGTGAATAATGTAGCCAAACTAGGCGAGCTTGATAATCACATAGAACGAGAAAAAGAAAAACTAGCTAAAGCTGATGATGAGAATTATGACACAGAAATGAAAGAAAGAATACAACACAGATTAAATGATTTGCAGATAGAAAGATCAGCGTGGCTAGAAGTGATTGAAATTGGAAAAGAAAAACTAAAAACACAGATTAACAGAATTAGGGAAACTATTCAGAAAATACTTCACGAAGACACAACGTTGGCTGAGAGATTGAAAACACTTTTCAGAGAGCAGGGTATCACAATTGCAAGTTTAATTACTGCTCTTGGATTTATTATCAGTACTGTAGTGTTAGCTGTAACGGGAGGACCAGGGGGTAGCGCTCCAGCTCCACCAGCACCACCAACTGATCCAAAAGATTTACAGTCGTGGGTAAAGAAACAATTGTCTCATATATCAGACTTACTTAAGAAATTAGCTGTAAAAGCGATGGATGCGCTGCCTGGCATTTTAGGCTCACTTGTCAGTTGGATAATAAATACTGCAGCGAAGGTAGTTGGCTTTATGGCAGAGAATGTTTGGGTCTTTTTGGTGACAGTAGGAGGGTTAATGGTGGGTTATTTAATGAAACAGGTAAAGAAGTAATATACCTACTCCAGTGAGACCTATTGTCAATGCTGTTCTCCCGGAATTATGTGTGGAGTCAGGGGACTGGAGTATTACATCTTGCGTTACTACTGGGGCAGGGGAAGTAACCGCCTGTAATGGTTTTAACAACTGTACATGCGCAGTTGTTCCTCCTAAGTTTACAGATTGATTGAGACCGAGTTTTTGACCAACACCTGCAACTATTATTTCATTATTATAATTTGTTATTGTTCCCATTTGGAGTTGAAGATCAGACGGCAACATGTATAACCCGATGCCAAGTACAAAGTCAACTTTTGATCTCGCATATCTGAGAACGTCTTGATAGCGCTGTATGCTTGACGGGAGATCAACCACTGAGTTGATCGAGTCTTCCAAGTTCGATAAAAACTGTTTTTGTGTGGCAAACTTCTCACTTCCATTCAAAATATTCGATTTTGTTAATGATTGTGCTCCTAGTAAACACCAGACATAAGTTCTGATAGATTCATTTACGTGCTCCACTCCCGCTTGAGTAAACCCGTCACTCTTATCTAAGACAAATGTGGTCCAGGCATTAGACTGTTTCTGTTCTATTGATCCTTACCATACTTGTGATTTTGATGAGAATGAAGTGTAACCAGGGTAGTAATCTTGTGGGTATTGTCTGTGACTCATAGCGTAATACAATGTACCCATGCCATTGTGATCATCAAGTTTTTGTGTGAAGTCATACCCGGCACAGGGGCTTATGTTAAACTCATTACAAATCCATTCAAACGCTTTCATATCCATGGGGTTGTTATACCTGTTGAAACTAGATTCAGTTGGTAGTGGGGTATGCAGTTCTGACAGTATTCTTCTAAGCTGGTAATAAGTGTGGAAACGATAGACAGACTTAATCAGTTTGTTTGGGTGATTCAAATGGTCTGTAAAAGAAATGCCGCATCCTGTAGTACTACACAGTATAGCAAAATTGAGTTGGTTTTGAAACATCTGTAGTAGACTTGAAGACCACTTTCTTGCAGTAGCATCGTCTGTTATTGGAGGGTTTAGGTAATGATCAAAAGGGTTGGGTACTTTGACTTGAAATAAATCTTGTTCACTTACAGCTATGTCGAGTTGATTTAGTTGAATTATTTTATGTTCATAAGTAGGGGCGACATTGTATTTGGCATCCACGTTAAATTGAAATGCGTTTGTAGTGTAATGGTTGGTGATTTAAATTCCATCTTTTTTTTAATGAGATAATAAAAATGTTTATTACCTTAACAAATCTTGACACAAGCAAACCAGTGTGGTTAACTAATGGGATTGATAATCGTGATGGTAGTAAGGCTGTAGCTATCCATGAAATGTTTTATACAGTAAAGTGGTTTAATGTAACAGATGATAACAATTATTCTGTAAGTGGAACTCTTGATGGTTTAGAAAAGGGTGATATTTTACGAGCTGGATATTATGACTTTTGTACTTTAGCTGAATGGCTTCAAAATGAATTTAAAATTAAAGCAACTTTAAACCCAGCTAATTTACTTGTTACAATTGATTTTCCGAAAGTGGTCAGTTATTTATCAATTAGTCTTTTATTATTACTTGGTTTTTTAGGTAAAAAAATAACATATCCAGACGAAGATTGGTCACAATCAGATGGACGTCTACTATCACCAAAAAAATTAAGAATAACTGGCAGATATCCTGTTCATTTGTCAGTACACACAGTGCTAAATGTTTATTTAAAAGAACTGAACACGACTGAAAATATACACAATGGAAAGCCTTCAACTTTGTTAAGATGCTTGCCGACTGGAACTGCCCCATATTGTGAAAGTGTGGTTGCCTAATTTGCAGTTTAAAAAATTAGGTTCTAGTTTCTTTGAATCATTGTGCTTATATGTAACTAATCAGGATGACAAACCAGTTCAGATGCATGATTTTTATGTAGTGTTGGAAGTGAAATAAATTTTATTTTTGTTTTATAAAAATGAGCGGTCTTGGTCCAAACTTACTTACTTACTTACGCCTGTCACCCCTACCCGGGTATAGGCCGTCGACGAGAGACCTCCAGCAACTCCTGTCCTGTGCTTCTCCTTCGATTCTACTCCAGGTGGTTCCCAGTCTCTTGATGTCTGCTTGGAGGTCTCGACGCCAGGAGTTTCTCGGCCTACCTCTTTTCCTCTTTCCCTGGGGGTTCCATGACAATGCCTGCCTAGTGATACTGGAAGCTGGCTTTCTCAGACTGTGACCGATCCATCCCCATCTTCTTCGCCCAATTTCATTCTCTGCTGTTATCTGCTCTGTTCTCTCCCAGAGTCTGACGTTGCTGATCTTCTCTGGCCAGTGGATTTTCAAAATTCTTCTAAGGCAACTGTTCATGAAGGTCTGTACTCTGTTGACTGTGGTTTTTGTCAATCTCCATGTCTCTGCTCCATATAGGAGAACTGCTTTTACATTGGAGTTGAAAATCCGGACTTTGGTGTGTTGTGACAGCTCTCTGGAACTCCACACTTTTTTCAACTGGAGAAAGGCTGCTCTGGCTTTACCGATTCGTGCTCTGACATCTGCATCAGTGCCGCCTTTTTTGTCTATGATGCTCCCGAGATAGGTGAAGGACTCCACCTCCTCCAACGGGGTGCCAGCAAGCAAGACTGGTTCTTCCCTGGTTGTGTTCAGCCTCATTGTCTTTGTTTTCTGTTTGTGAATGGTGAGGCCCACTTGGGACGAGATGTCAGCAAGCCTCGTGGTCTTGTCCTGCATTTGTTGATGAGTGTGGGACAGTAATGCCAAGTCGTCTGCAAAATCGAGGTCGTCAAGCTGTGTCCACAGTGTCCACTGTATTCCACTTCGTCTGTGCTCTGTGGTCATCTTCATGACCCAGTCTATGGCCAGTAGGAAGAGGAACGGAGACAGCAGACACCCCTGCCTGACACCAGTTCTGACCTGGAGCTCTCTGGTGAACTGCCCTTCGTGGATCACGCGACATGTCATGCCATCATAGCTGCTCTTGATCAGGCGGACGAGCTTTGTGGGTACACCGTAGTGTCGTAGGAGTTTCCACAGAGTCTCTCGGTCCACACTGTCAAATGCTTTCTCATAATCCACAAAGTTGACGTACAGCGGGGAGCTCCACTCCAGAGACTGTTCCACGATGATGCGGAGAGTGGCGATCTGGTCTGTACATGATCGGTTCTTCCTGAATCCTGCTTGCTGGTCTCTCAGCTGGGGGTCAACGGAGCTCTTCATTTTCTCTAGGATGATCCTGTTGAAGACCTTTCCTGGTACTGACAGCAAGGTGATTCCTCTGTAGTTGGAACACTTGCTGAGGTCGCCTTTCTTGGGAAGCTTGATTAGGTACCCCTCCTTCCAGTCAGCTGGCATCACCTCCTCTTCCCAGATCTTTCCAAACAGTGGGTACAGCATCTCAACTGTTGTCTCTAGGTCTGCTTTCAGAGACTCCGCTGGGATGCCATCTGGCCCTGCCGCCTTGCCATTCTTCAAAAATGCCACTGCTTTTCTGATCTCTTCCCGGCTGGGTCTGTCACAGCTGATGGGTAGGTCGGTCTCTGCCGGCTGGATGTCGGGGGGGGGGGGGGGGGGGTCGGGTGGGCTAGGTCTGTTCAGTAACTCTTCAAAATACTCGGCCCATCTGTCGAGTTGGTCTGCTCTGTCTGCAATAGGCTTGCCTTCTTTGTCTTTTACTGGTCTTTCTGTATGGCCATACTTACCCGACAATCTTCTGGTAATGTCGTAGAGCTGTTTCATGTTGCCGCTGCCTGCTGCCTTTTCTGCCTCTGCTGCCAGGCTGTCTGTGTAGGCCCTCTTGTCTGCCCTGATACTCCTCTTCACCTCGCGGTTGGCTTCCGAGTATTCCCCCTGTGCCCTTACTTTGGCTGCTCTCGTGCGACTGTTGTTGACCGCTGCTTTCTTCTGCTTCCTCGCTTCTATCTTCTTCAAGGTCTGTGCCGACAGCCAGTCCTTGTGGTGGTGTTTCCTGAACCCTACAGTGTCTTTGCAGGTTGAGTTCAGCGCCTCTCTAACTGCCTTCCACTGCTGCTCTGTGGTGACCGCCTCCTCTTCATTTACTAGCTCCTGTAGCGCTTGAAACCGGTTGGACAGCACCAGTTTGAACTCTTCTCTAACTCCAGTTTCTCTCAGGAGGCCTACATTATAGCGCTGTCTTCTTGTTGTCTCTGTGCGGCTTTTCTTTAGCTTGAGCTTCATTCTTAAGGTAAGCAGATGGTGGTCTGAGGTGACATCTGCTCCCCTCCTCACTCGAACATCTTGAAGGGATCTTCTAAATTTCTTGCTAATGCAGATATGGTCTATTTGGTTCTCTGTTGTATGGTCAGGTGAGACCCAAGTTGCTTTGTGTATTCTTCTGTGTGGGAAGATGCTGCCTCCAATGACAAGTCGGTTTAGAGCACAAAAGTCTACAAACCTCTCCCCGTTCTCACTCATCTCCGAGCCTAGTCCCTGTCTCCCCATCACCTCTTCATATCCGGTGTTGTCCTCCCCTATTTTGGCATTAAAATCGCCCATGACGATGGTGATGTCTCGCTCCGCACATTTGTCCACGGCACTCTGGAGTCGGTCGTAGAACTCTTGTTTCTCTTCCTCGTCACTGTCATTGGTGGGCGCATAACACTGGATGACGTTCAGCTTGAGCTTTTTCTTGGTTCTAAAGGCTGCTGTTATAATTCTTGGCCCAAGAGGTTCCCAGCCCATCAGCGCTCTCTGTGCCACTGGTGACAGCATGAGTGCTACACCTTCTGTATGGGGGGCATTCTCCTCTTCATGACCTGAATACAGAATCATCTCCCCACTTAACAGCCTTTTCTGGCCAGACTGCGTCCATCTGGCTTCACTGATGCCTAGCAGGGAAAGGTTGTACTTTTGCATTTCCGCTGCTATCTGGGCGGCCTTGCCACTCTGGTACATGGTCTTGACGTTCCATGTGCCCATGGTTGTATCCCTGGATAGAGAGAGGCGGCTCGGTCCTGTGGCTTCCGAAGACTTCCGGCTTTCACCACAGGACGTCATAAGTCTTCTAGTAGAAGAACCTTCCTCCTCCAGGAAAGGAATTACTGTTAGTCTTTTCGTCGGCGTTTTTGTAGCTATTTGCTTTTTTGCAGGGTGGGGAAGCTACCCCCACGCCCAACCCCCTTACTAGGAGGACCAGGGGTTTTCTGTCGGGGTCACCTTCCCTTAGACCATGTTGGTTCACGGCACCTTATTTCATTCGGTGCACCCCTCTCACGAGGGACCCCCTATCCACCACCCAGGGGACGCGCCTCAACGCCGTATGGTCCCAGCGCGAGGTCTTGGTCCAAAGCCGAGAATTATTCCAGTTGCATGTCCATCAATAGAGTTGAAAGATTTGGCTGACGTGCAAGATTTTGATAAAGAAGGTGAGGTAGGAGAGGTGTATGGCCTTGAACGTGTGTCCGTTGGATTGTACAAATGAAAGGTAATTGAAGATGTAAAAGATGGCGCGTTTCCTAAACTTAGTCAACTTCGTGATGTTACTGTTCCTACTCCTGTAAGTAATGTGCTCTACAGCTTAAAACATGTGGCTAATAAGTGGGTAATTATTCCTACCCCTGTTCCGCTTGCACCTATTCCCATTGTATGGGACATAAAGTTTGTTTTTATCAGTCCTTATGTTTATTTTACTGATGAAGGTGCCTTAGTATTTAGAAAAGTTGTTAACTCTGAGCCAATGCTTGTAAGTCTTGTGCCAAGCTATTCCGAAACCAATAGCAGAGAAAAACTAAAACTTCAAGAGTATGGGAAATGAAGGTATTTTCTTACAAATAGAAAGGGTAGAACAGATACTTCTATTTCGTTCGTACCAGCAAATTTTACCATAGATAGAGATGCGACAATAGTTTTTGAAATTCTCATGAGATCTGTGGAAGCTGTGAAAGAAGCAGATATCGCACAGGGAATCAAACTTACGTGGGAAAGCTCAGTATCAGAGTCAACAAAGGTTGTTATTGCTATTAAAAAAATCAACACAGATTTTGAAGTTTCGAGTAGTGTCCCTGCTGTTAAGGTAGTGATTGATAAAACAACTCTAGTTTATCTAAGTTTCATAAACCTGGAACACATAGATCTTGTTTCATTTTATTATGCTAGCAAATTGTATACCTTTGAAGAGTTGCAAAATAAATTAGAAGATTAAATAAATAAAAAAAAATATTTTCCACAAAAAATGCCACCACTGTATCCGCAAATACCGCCTGAGCCGCTTGATCCTATTGTTCCAGATAAAACAATACAGGCAGACTCATTCCGTTTAATGAATATTACAGAAGCGTTGAAGTATTTGGAAGGAGAACAAGCAAAATACTTAAGGTGTAAACGACGTTACAAAACGGTTTTCAATTCTGTACACAACACATCAATGGCTGTGGGTGTGGTTTCAGCCGGATTATCTGTAGGAGGTATAGCTCTGTTTGCCACTGGAGTGGGAAGTGTCATAGGAATTGCTATTGAAGGTGTTGGCCTTGCCACAGGCCTGGCATGCTTTGGTATGGAAGCCCTGAACAAAAGATTTTATACAAAGTTGCAGAAGCATGAAGCCTTGAGTACGCTCGCAGCAGCTAAGCTCAGCAGTATGAAACTTATTATCAGTAAATCTTTGGAAGATAATAAAATTGATGATCACGAATTTAAGAGAGTCTAGGATGGTTTGGCCAATTACAAACAACAAAAATCTGAAATACAGAATAAGATGCATAATCATCCCGTGAACGTTGAAGAGCTAAAGAAATCTTTTTTAGAGCAAGGAAAAAAAAATAGGTGTAGAAGAAACTATGAAAAAGGTTCAAGGACTTTTAGGCAAGTAAAGATCAATTGTTCATTAAATTTGTCATACTCTTCGCAAAGAGATGTCATGCCTGCTCATTTGACGCCATCAGCTCCACCACCAGAGTACTAAAAAAAGTTTTCTTGTTGTCCCTGTAACTTGAGAAATCTGTCCGAGTGTCTTATTGTCTTGGGTTAAGAACTTATAAGAACTTATGATAAGACACATAAGAACTTGTGACAACTAACTTCAAAGTTAACGTCAAAGTTACTTGTAAGTTGTAGGTAACATTGAAATTAGTTATCAAGTAAGATCATAAGTTATTCACAGGTCCAAGCAAAGCTGTGTTATTTTTTTTATAAAATGAACCAAGACGAATTACTTCTTCTAAGCGATATCTGTGCTGTAGAAAACAAAGACTTAGACTCGAAAAAACAACGTCTTCTCTCTGTAGTTGTTTCCGGAAAATCAAAAGCTTTTCTTGGTAAACAATACATGACAGAAGACATAGAATCTCTTACCGCTGACGAGCTAATCAAACTACATTCAAAATATGAAAATCACATTAGTTCACTAATGACACGTGATTTGAGTCGATCTCTTGTCTGCCTATACACAAAAGCTGTGAGTCACTTCCTACCTGTTGATAGTGACAGCCTTTCACATGATCTAGAAAGCAACCCCATAGTTTCAAGTTCAATAGGCAAATTAGCATGCCTTATATTTTACAAGTTTGGGAATTACCTTGCACCTGTGGTAACCTTGCTCGTTACTAGTAGTCATATTGATTTCTCTAAAATAAATTTTAAATTAGAAGAAAATGGACGAGACCCAGATGGCTCCACATCAGAGTCCTGTCTTGACACAGGTTCAAACAGTGACTAAGACTAAAAGCCCAGGTTGAATAGAGGCTGGAAAAAGATTTGCTGAATATAACAGACAAAAAATATTACAGCTTCAGACATTAACACAAAAGACTGACACACCATCAACAGCACCAGTGTCACTACCGTCAGGACCAACACACCCCCCACAAAGTGAGAGACAAACAACTGAATCTAAACCTGAAACAACAAAATATATAGTTGCTGGATTTGTTGTCGGATTTGGTTACGTAGGTTACCAATTATACAAAAAATACAAACCACAGACTCAAACAGTGTCCAAAAATCAAGCACTCCAAAAACAAAAGAAGTAGTCGCCACATTACCAGCAACACCCAAAGCCGTGGACCCATTTTACATGTAGTAAATAAATTTATTATTTTAATTTTTGTGGCATAAGAAAATGAGCGACACAAAGAACATAATGAACCTCGTCTATCACTCTGCCGTAATAAGCGGGCTAACAGTTGCTTATTCTATGCTGGGGAAAAGTCTTCTCAAAATGAAATCAGCAGACTTGAGTAGATTAGACTTCGAAGACAGTGCTAAGCTAGTAGCAGTTGTCACAGCATCGATTGCCACAAAAGACCTTCTTGTCAAGCAAGGAATTATTCCAGAAAATGTTTCTATGTAAATAAAAAGTATGGCAACCATAGCTATTATGATTGGTGGGGCCGTTGTTAACGCACTTGCATTTAGTGGTTCAAACTATCTCTTTTCAAAAATGGGTAGAGATAAATCAGCAGAAGAAATGAAGCGTCGCAATGAGGCATCTGAAAAACTGGCACAAGCTCAACAAGATTATGAAAAGCAAAGAATAGAGAAACTTGATTTTATTAATGAAAAACTCAGGCTTGAAGGTCACGCACAGCATACATTTTCAAATGTCGATGACGCGATCAAAGAATATTTTCTTGTTACTGGAGAAGACATGACCATCCCACGACCAAAACTTAGTGACTACTACCAACCAAGCCCAGAACAAAGAAATGGAGAAATAATATTTGTTCTAGTAGGAATGACATTTGTTTATTTTACAGGAGTTTTTATTGCCAGAAGAAATGATCGACGTCAGAAATAAACTATCAAAAATATATTACTCCCCAATTGGCTACTGGAAAGGGAAAACTGCAATAGAAAAATTACATGCAGCTGTGGGTGGGGATGTTACACTAGACCAAATAAAACAGTGGCTTAAAAAGCAAGCAATTTGGCAAATATATCTTCCTGCTCCAAGAAAAATAACAAGACCTCATTTTGTAAACACTATCCCTAATGACACCCATCAAATGGACCTTCTGTTCCTGCCGCATGATACAATAAAAAGAAACGATACAAGTATGCATTAACTGTTGTCGACATAGCTTCAAGGTATAAGGATGCTGAACCCATAACTGACAAAAATGCTGTAACAGTGGCCACTGCTTTAACAAAGATATATAGTCGAGGGCCTTTAAAATTTCCCAGGCTTGTGCAAGTCGATGACGGATCTGAATTTAAAGGCGCTGTTAATCAGTTATTTGCAAAGCATGGAGTGCTAGTGCGGCGAGGCATACCAGGCGTGCATAGATCACAAGCAATTGTTGAGAACTTTAACAAACAATTATCGGAGAGACTTTTCAGCTATCAGTATTCTAAGGAACTCATGCATGACGCACGTAACACTGAGTGGGTTAAGAGATTACCATCTGTGATAAAAGCAATGAATAATGAAGGTCACCCTAAACCTGTTGATGCTATTAAATTAAAAACAATACCGTCAGGGTCAGAAATAAAAACAAAAGCACCTGACACAAGCTTGTTTACAAAACAGGTGAGATATTTGTATCAACCCGGTGAAGCCGAGAATGACGTCAGACACAGGGCAACTGATCCAATATGGTCTACGTCTGTCCACAATATAAAAAAAATAGTTCCTTCCGCTAATGCATCAATTTATTATCTGTATGAGCCCGCCCCAAAGAGGGCATTTGTCAGAGAAGAATTACAGATTATTCCCCCAGACACTGTTACACATTTTTAATCATTTCATCAACTAATTCATCAATTAGTTCATCAGCTATTTCTTCAGATAACTTAAGCGCATAATGCCCAGGTGCATAAGCCTTTTCCTTAGTGTGAAACACTCGTTTTGTGTCTCCAACTGCAAGTGACTTTTTATGTGTTTGGATCATTTCAATATTGTGTCTATTTGACCTCAGTGTCTTGTTTGGATAATCAGACATCAGTTCTCCATCTAATACTTCCTTATAATGTTCATGGCGAATGTCTTTATTCTTTTATCGCTGTTTTTTTTTTTTAATACGTTTGGCTTTGGACTGACTTCCCTTCTGGTGCAATATGGAATACATTTTTGATCTCAGTCCAACGTACTCAACTATAGGCACACCATTCAGTTCGTCCTTAAACTTACCAGGCACTTTTTTGTTTTGTGTGCTAAACAGCGGGTGATCCTTAGGGTAGTCAGACGTGTCATACATGTGTAGTTCTGTTTTCATGTCTTCATAAAAGTCTTCAGTAGGCACATCTATGATCATAGAGTCGGTGTCAGTGTATAACAGACGGCACTCAGGATACTTTGGTTTAAAGTAATCATAATAAAATTCAAGCATCAATAATTTTGATAACTCGAGTATTGCCATACCAATGAATACTGTTTTGTCCAGTTTGACAATCTTTTTTTTTGAGTGACACTGCATACAATGATGAATGAAACTCTTTGTACCCTGTGTACTGTGGCTTGCCTGTAAGTTTAATTGCACCTAATTCAGTTGTTACTAATCTCACATCTTTGCGGTGATGAGGATTTTCCATAGTCTTGCCAAAACAGGCATTGTTCATAAGCTTAAAGAAGTCTTTGTCGAATGCAGTGTTGCCATCCCTCGCACGCAATGTTGTGTTCTTCATTATGTAATCTTTCATAAAAGCACTCTGATCAAATTGAATACCTCTGTGAACTTTCTTTAGTACTAACCCATGTCTGATGTAAAACTGTAACAAGCGATAGTGGCAAACGTAATTAAATTTGTCATTTAAATTTGGCACAAGTTTGGTGTCTTCTTTTTTACCTGTCATACCAGAGCTGCCTACCGTTCCGGTGTACCCGTATTTGTTCCGATTTTTCTTAAAAATAGGATGGGTGTTCCGGGAATACGATAATCGCTGCGGCTGTTCCGGAAAAGGGATTGTGGGAGGGGGGGGGGTGGGTGGAGGCGGTAGAGTAATCATATCACGTATGCTGAATCGGAACCGGTTTACGTTTCTAACCTCTGATTGGTCAGTTATGGTTTAGTTTTGTCACGGAATTTACCGAGATTGTTGTGCGCATGCGCAGAGGATAAAGTGACGATTCAGAAACGAACCAGCAAGCAAAGGAGCGAAGATCGAAGTTGTTAGAATGGCGTCAAAAAGGAAAAAGGCTGATGGCGATGATTCCAAAAAGCGCATGAGATTTCAAGACTTCCGTGCTGAATATACGGAGGAATTTCCTTTTATGAAAGCAGGGAAGAAAGGTGAATCATTTGCGTATTGTGAAATATGTGCATCGGATCTCTCTATTCGTAGTGGCGGGAAAAACGACATCACCCGACACGTGGAAACTGAAAAGCACAAGACAAACGAACACCTACGCAAGAGCCAAGCCACCAAGATAACGGGCTTTTTTGTGAAGGAATCGCCATCTACGTCCCACGATAAGGACCTGGAAGTCATCCGAGCAGAAACAATGATGGTAGACTTGGTGGTGGACTTGAATCTTCCGATGGCCTCTTTAGACAAGCTGAGCAAATGTGTAAAAGTCATGTTCCCGGATTCAAAAATTGCGAAGAATTTTCAGTGTGGTCGGAGCAAAGGAACTGCTCTGGTGAAAGAGATCGCAGCGAAGACCACATTCAACCTAGCAGCCCGCATGATATCCAGACCTTTCACCCTCTCCACTGACGGCAGCAACGACAAAGGTGGTTCCAAGCTCTTCCCCTTGATTGTCAGAACCGTCGATCCGGACACAATGGAAGTGCGGTCAGATGCACTGTCGCTGCCTGCACTTGAAGGGTCAGCAACTGGTAAGTCATTTTTTCCCTCCCATACAATAGAGATTAAATATAGCTTCTCCTCCGATTCGTTTTTTGTTTACTCAAATTACAGAAATTACTGGCACCTAAATGAAGAAAGTTGATTTAAGAAGATTGAATGGACGAGTTTTAAATTAAAACGAGGCTCTGTTCTTAATGTATGTTCGAACACCTTATTTAAGCATTCTGAAAAAATTCAAAAAAAATGTCATTGAATGATTTTCTATTTCAACTTTTTCAAGACAAGAGCTGGCCAGATTGCTTGTATCTGTAGACTGTGCCTTTACCTTATTTTTATCATTTTGTAGGTGAGAGAATCTTCAATCTTATCCAAAACGAACTGGAGGCCCATGGTGTTCCCTGGGAGAACTGTCTTGCGCTTGGTTCAGACAATGCAAACGTGATGGTGGGACAAGATAAGGGGGTGTATGGGTTTATGCTGCGGCGACACCCCAACTTGTACCTCGCAGGATGTGTCTGCCACCTTATCCACATTGCTGCTGAGAAAGGTTAATATCTTGCTTTCATATTTTTAATGTCAGTTTGTAATTGTAGTATTGCCAACTTTTTATCATCTTTTTTTAAATTTCAATTAAAAATTGACATTTCCAAGATGCAATTCCCAGTGTATGCTCTCACATTTTTTCACTCTTGTTTATTGCATTTCTGACAGGTGCTGCTTTCTTCTGCTCCGGTATGGCACTCTTTTTCCCCTGGAATGGCCTTAGCTGTTGCTTTACATATATTTTCTTTCTCTCCCGACAGGTATTTCTAATTAGTACTCTGGAGCGGAACCATCATTTAATTAACGCTCTCTTTCCTTTTAATGACCCTTTTCTGTTCTAACATTTTTCATACTCTCATGTCAGGTGCTGCCTGTCTTCCACTGAATGTGTGCCAGCTCCTCATTGACGTGTTCTACTACCTTGAAAAGAGCAGCAAGCGGCAGGCAGCACTGAAGGCTATGCAAGTGCTTCACGACTTGGAGGCAACTAAGATCCTGAAGCATGCACCAACAAGATGGCTGAGTATTGGACAGTGCCTTCCAAGGATTATCAGCTCCTGGAATGCGCTGTATGACTTTTTCAAGGAGGAGGAGTCAGCTGCGACAGGAGCTGTTGTCAAGAAGAAGCTAGGAGACTTGAAGAGAGTATTTTCGTCTCCAACCAACAAGCTGTACTGTTTATTCTTATCTGATGCCATTCAAGACTTTGAGAAAGTCAACACTGAGTTGCAGTCAGAGAAACCCAAGGTTCATGTCTTGAGGAGGCGCCTGGTATCACTCCTGCGGCAGTTACAGCTAAGATTTGTGAAGCCATCTGCCATGCTGTACAAAGACTCTGTGGATGTTGACTTCAGCTCATCCTACAACCTCAAACAGCATGCTGACTTGATCATTGGCCAAGAAGCCAGGGACTTCATCACAAACTCCAAAGAAAATTATCTCAGAGATGAACGAGTTACAGAGTTTTATGGCAATGTCCAGGCTTTCTACAAGGCAAGCTGCACCTATCTTCTCAAGAAGCTTCCCTTTCAGGACAAACTTCTGAAGCATGTTGAAGTAACAGACCCTTCGCTGCAGCTGGATAGCTCCTTCGGCTCTCTGGAATATCTCCTCAAGAGATTCCCAGTACTGCTGCCGAAAGAGGTCACTGTGACAGACATCCAGAAGGAGTTTGCTGTCTATCAGTGCTCAGACATTAGGACCTGTGTAGAAGGTACTGAGAGGGTAGACGAAGTGTGGGGGAGGATCAGCAAGATGGAGACCAACGGACAGCAAATATTCAAGCTTCTGCCTTCCATCATGCTGTCTGTACTGTCTATACCGCATTCTTCTGCCCACTGTGAGCGTATCTTCTCACTGGTCAGAAAAAACAAGACTGACTTCCGGGGCAGCATGAATCAGGGCACACTGGAGGCAATAATTGTCGCCAAATGTCGCTCAGGAGAAGCTGAGACAGGGTGGCCAGTGACGACGAAGTGAGGGGGTGCTACGTGGAGACAACCTAAAGGATCTGAAGAGTGCATATTGCAGATCTCTTAAGTCTAAGTAACCAGAGTGTACAGTGACAGACCTAAAGGATCTGAAGAGTGCAAGATTTCTTAAGTCTAAGTAACCAGAGTGTACAGTGACAGACCTAAAGGATCTGAAGAGTGCATGTTACAGATCTCTTAAGTCCAAATACCAGAGTGTACAGTGACGGACCTATAGGATCTGAAGAGGGCATATTGCAGATCTCTTAAGTCCAAGAAACCAGTATCTTCCGTCTTCTGATATAATCTTGTTTTTTTTTAAAGGTGGGTGTTCCTGAAAATTACACTTGGTTCCTGATTTTTGTCCGTCTTGTTCCTGATTTGCTCAGGATGGGGTAGGCAGCCCTGTCATACTCATTTTCTCCACAGCCAACGGATAATCATTATGATAATCATGTAGATGGTGTGGGTACTCCAGGTCTACTTCAAAGATCCAACCCTTTGCGTCATTCCGGTCATGAATCATAATATAGTTTGTTAACTGTGTTATGTCATGCTGTGACAAATCATACAGACACAAGTTTTTCAAGGGCAATAATTCACACATCGCGAATCCATACAAATTGTTAGCGTCCAAGTACGTAATGAATGACCTTGACCTTGAGGGGTCAAAGTTTGGGTCGTCCAGATATTTGTTGTTGGCTCTGGCATAATTGTTCGCTGCAATACTAATGCCTCTCCTCAATCCACGTTCCCCCATTTCACCCATCGTACGATCAGACAACAGGTCTATAAATATCTTACTGGATTTTAAAAATGCATCCCATGTCATGCCAGGACTAGTTATGTAGCAAGCAGGGTCAAGATTGTAGTGTAACAAACCCTTTTCACTGTAACTTTCAAATACGTCTGCTAGCAAACAAACGTCAGCTTTCAAGTATTGGTCATGGTAGTCACCAATCGTTTGACACCCTAGTTTACCCCATGCATCAAGTGTGTGCTGGTAATCAGAGTCAGAAATACCTTTGCCAGTTAGTGTAGAATAAAATTTCTCTTTTGGAGGCAGTCTTGTTTCCTCAAACACAACCCAGTCACTGATGTACTCATACGGATACACACCTTTCTTAATCAAGTCTGGCTCAAAATATTTACTTGTTATTGGATACTCAGTCAGTCCTTCTGCGAGACTAGCAAGCCCTAAAGACAAATGTTGCATGGAGTCATAAAATGCTAATTTGTTGTCCAGCCTAAAAGTCAAGTATTTCTCAGTTGTCTGGGCAATACAACTAATTTTTTTGTAAGACTCATCCACAGCCTGCATGATAATATGTGAATCATACCCTTTGAGATTGTGGAAAAAGATAGGCAGTTTGTATGCCTTGGGATCTATTTTTAATTTCAAGTTACAATCACCATGGGCAGCACCTCTGTACCGTCCAGTTATGTGATCATGGTCACGAACTTTATCACCACCCAGAGGTTGTTCACAAATCCAACACATCACTGCTGTATCAAAATTCTGTTTGTCTTCTTCTGTCATCACCAAAGGCATCTGACACTTTTCCAAATAATGTACTACCTGACTATACAGTTGTCTCATTTCTGTTAAAAACTCAGCTGCTGCATTTTCACCTCTGTAGATAACAGGTTGTGTATGCTGGCCATCAGACCTAACAAGAATATATCCGAAAGAACACACCACTTGATCACTCAATTTTACAGACTTTGGTAATGATTCTGGAACAGGACCCTCATACGGTACAACCAGTGATTCAAAATCAGCATACACTACAAACGGCAGCTTTTGCTGATTAACATAGTTCTTAAAATAAACCTTGCTACCAGGATCTGGATACCTAAGTATTGTTTGAATGTCATCAGCTGACCTACAGTGCAGGGTATGTTTATGTGCCACTTTTATAGAGGAAAACCTTTGTAAGCATCTCTTACATACTTCCTGTTTGCCATTGTGTTTTGATACATGGTTGTGAATTAGTCGTGACATACTCCTAATAATTGTGTAGTGAAAGTTATCACCAGAGCTTATTAGTAACATATCAACATGCTTATCTTCTGACTGACCGTAGGTTGGGGCAATTGGTGACACTCTAATTGGTTGTAACTTGTTCTCAGACTCATTATCCCATACATACACATTCAGAGATATCCCAGGATTTAGTTTTTCAAACAGATCTATATCCTCCACCTTAACAGGAAAATCTATGCCACTGAAGTTGAGTTCATTTACAAATATGGTATAGTTAGATACACGTTCAGGTTTTGTTTTTACAAAATGCAGTTTGGCAAGCACACACCACATGAAACAGAAATTATCTTTGTTCTGAACATTGACGACAGCCTTTTTGTCTGCAACCTCAATTGGTAGTGGCAGCCATGATTTGCCTAATATAGGATGATATCTTGACTGCTTCAGTTGCAGTTCATGTACACGGCCTTCGTGCCAACCAGATCCCTGCATTTTTGCTCTGTCAATTGCTTCTAGAAAGTCAGGCAACAGTCTTTCTGTAAACACTTTTTCCAGTTCCTCTTTTGAAATAACTGTGTGTTGTCTTGTCGAGATATATGAAACAATCACTTCACCATCTACCCTGGTAAATTCTGTTTTCGCAACAATCTGAATCTTTACACTACCAGAAAGAAGATTATCTTGTATGACCAAAAAAGACCTTTCTATTGATTCATAAACACTGTAAGTGTTGGATATAGGCAAGTCTGTTGTGTGAAACACGTTTCTTAAGCTTTGGGCATTGTCCGTCATTTTTATTTGACCGAACCCCACCCGGGTCTTCCCTGGGGGACTTGGGTGGGGTTAGGTATTTTTTAGTTCCCAGGGTCACCCTGGTCAGCCCCACAGGGTGGGTTTTTCTCTCTATTCTGGGGCATGTGTTTCTGTCTACCCTTTGTCCATTCACCTGTATTTGCCTTTTTAAAACTCTGCCTACTGTCTGCACTGCCTGTAGCTCTTGATATTGGATGTGTGTTGCTAGACGGTCTTAGCTTTATTTAGGCCCCATGTGTTAGGTTTATTTAATGTATTTGACCGGCTGGCGACATACATTCAATGTTCTATTTTTTTTTTTTTTTTCACAAGCAGTGCAGGCACGTCCTGAGAAAGCCTTTTTGCTGTCGGGACATTAAGCAATGTACAATCAATTTTTATTTGACCGACAAAATAATAAATAGGAAAAATTACACCTGTGTAATACCACTTTATTGACTGTAACACCTAAAAAACAAACATTTAGTTTTTTTAGTTGTTGGTGCATGTGTTCGCACACTTTTATAAACCAGTCATCGTCAACTTCAAAGGTATTTGTCTTAAAATTACCAGCAATGCTCCCTCCAAATAAAAACTCATCAATATATTCCAAAGTCACATTATATGTCACATATATAACCGCTGGTACCGCTATTGGTGTTATAGCAAGCACAAATGGGTTTTTGTAATGTATTCTTATCTCTTCAAAGTGCTGGATATATTGAAAGTAGTCTGTAACATCAACCACTTGCGCTTGTCTGTCCATCATTTTTTGATGGACAAACCATAAGTATAAATTAATTTACTAATCCATACCCAGTGGGCTGATCTGTTTTTAAAATAAGCTTTAGATGCTTAGTCAATTTCAGTTTATTTTTCACAATGTCTCGTTCATGTTTATTTGGTATGACATCGTTCTCTCTGAGACAGTCTTCAAAGCTGTCACGATCTTTACAGTAAAACAAACAGATGAACTTTAACTGCTCACGAAAATCTTTCAGTACAGCATTATATTTCTGAGTGAGAATCCATACACTGATGTTTGCATGTCTGCCACTGAAGGCCAGTTCTGCCAGTGTGTTTCTCTTCTTAACAATATCCTTATCTGCAGAGCAGTCATCAACTGTGAACAGGGTTGGCTGTCCTTCAAATTGCTTGTAAAAATACTGCAGGTAGTCGTTCAGTTTCTTCTCAGGATCAACTAAGTAAATGTTGCTGTCAGTCCAAATGAATGAATGGTTGTGATAAGCTTTGTTGTGTTTGACAGTAGGACATAATATCACAATGATTTCAAAATGATGAATGTATCTTGTTTGTAATAGATTAAGTACAAATTCAGTTTTTCCACAGCCCGTGGCACCAACAAATAAGCCACAGTGTGGGTCAAGCGTCATTAAGTCCATTTTTAAAACACAATATAAACTGTGTGTACAAAACACTATGCATGCCTTTCTGGTCATAAAAGGGGTGCATTCTAATAAACTCACTCACCCACACAGAGCAGGTGTTATATAATGACTACGCAAAAGCTTGGGCATAAAAGGTCTGTTGTTCAGGGTCGTCCCCACTGCCCGGTTGAAAGGCAATAAATGCACGCAACACAGATCCGGTTTCAAACTAACCACTCACACCCAATTTTCTCCTCGCGTGAGTTGGTGATCTAAAAACACTCGTAAAACAGGGTGGGTGTATAGTGACTTTGAATCACTGAGGTCTCTCACTGGGAGTAGAGTTATGGGTTTTGTCTTTTATTTTTAATGCTCGCAGCAGTCACGATGTGCTGATGAGTAAAGTGAAAACTTTTTCTTCACACAGACGTTGAAACAAAATTCTTTTTTTCTCCACACAACTCCTCACATGTGGAGTTTTATTTTATTTAGGAACGACTTGGTGCTCCATATTTGGAAAAAAAACCTATTTTTAAGGTTTGTACCACATTAAAAATCTGACCTAGTGGCTTAGTGACATAAATTTGAAGCATTGACACAGAACGGAATAATTTTGACCTAATATGTTTGTGTGTGCTTGTGTGTGTGTGTGCGAGGTTGGTGGGGGGTGGGGTGGGTGCCTGGGTGGTGTGAGGGGCTTTGTAGGGTGGTGGGTATGTGTGTGTGTGTGTGCAAGGTTGGTGGGGGGTGGGGTGTGGGGGTAGGGGGGTGGGTGGCGTGTACAGGATGTAGTCACTATTTCTCAGGAACGCCAACAGTGACAGCATTGATATTTTAACTAGCCTTTGTTTCCAAGGGGCCGGGTGGCCTGACTGGTGGTTGGTGGGGGGTGGGGTGTGGGGGTAGGGGGGGTGGGTATGTGTGTGTGTGCGAGGTTGGTGGGGGGTGGGGTGTGGGGGTAGGGGGGTGGGTGATGTGTACAGGATGTAGTCGCTATTTCTCTGGAACGCCAACAGTGACAGCATTGATATTTTAACTAGCCTTTGTTTCCAAGGGGCCGGGTGGCCTGACTGGGCAGATAAAGCTGTTGAAGGTATTTGGTCAAGTGCGTTTGTTTATTTACGGAAAGGATCAAATAAATCAATTGATTCTTAAATGGGTGGGCTTGTAATCTCCTATATTCATCTCTCTTTGATTCATCATGGTAGTTAATCGAGGCAGTTAACCTACATGGGATTGAGAAGGATTTGATGGGGACTGATGGTCCACAGTCTATCTGCCAGCTCCATTCTTCAGCAAGCATAGATTCTCTTGAGCCCCTGCTGCTGCATGGGCTCAAGAGAATTCATGTCTCATGCTTGCCAAAGCTAGCCTCACCCTCACCGAACCTCAGAGCAGCTGCAGAGGGTGTAAACATCTGTCTTTCTGGCGGATCACCTTTTCAGGAAAGTGGGGGAGCTGTAGAGGTCAAAGGAAAACCAGCCAGAGAGAAGTTGAGTAACTGGTGATGTGCGTGCATTAGGTGGAGGGGACCAGGGCGAGTGTGCTAATATGCTGGCTGTCGGTAGCGCTTTTTGTCAAGATGATTCCTACAGGAATTGAAGCTTTACCGACAGTGGGTTTATATGATGGACTGTGATTTTAAAAGGGTTTTAGTGCACGCTGCCAAATTGTTTCGGTGTTTTGTGAGGAGGTGGGAAATTGGCGTGAAATCTTAATCCTATGGCTGTTGGTAGTAGTTTTTGTCTCATATCCGCAGGAATCATTGTGACAAAGACCACTACAAACAACCAAAGGGTTCAGTGTATTTTGATGATGTGTTAACCCATGGGTGGGACTTTTCCCGGCTACAGCCGGATTTCCAGATTTAATTTTTTAATATATTTTTATATTTTTTTCACTTAAAAAGTGCCCCAAGACCTTCGCTTCAGGATTCAACTTTTTTTTTCGGTCCCACCCATGTGTTAACCTTTTGACTTCCTGAGCCAAAGGGTGATTTTAAAAAAAAAATCTGAGGGAGAATCAGCATAAATTTATTAGATGGTTTGGTTGCTACAGTTCCAAAGTAAACCAGAGTGGGTAGAATGTAGTGCTGTTTTTTATTTTTATTTTTTATTGATGGTGTGTGAACAAAGGAGATGGCTGATGGATATGCTGTTTATTTTGTATCTGTGGATGTGCACACACTTGCCACCCAAGCTCTTTTTTTTGCATTTTTTAAAAATAATTTTAGGGGTTTGAATGTGATAATACAGAATGATTCATGTTTCATATTGTGGGCATTGACGTTTGATAGATGTTTGTTTGTTGGATGTCTGTCATACAAGAGACATGATATGAATGTAACATTCTGCAGTGGCTGATTACAGAATGTTTAAATGGTATCATGTTTTTATCATGTGCATGGTTCATCCGGAATCTGAAAGTATCCTCGTACAAGAGAAAATATTCATTTAAATGTCATGCATGGAAATCAGCATCGTTAACCTTTGGGTGTCAGTAGTGGTTTTTGTCGCGATGATTCCTGCAGGAATCATCGTGACAAAAACTGTTACTCACACTTAAAGGGTTAATGATATCATGATCAGTTGCTAACAGAAGGTTCCGGTCAATGTAAAGTTAACATGCACATTGTTTTTCATTGCATTGCATCTGACGGGAATAGCAACATGAGGTATTCAATGGCAATCTTTGCTCTCGCTTCCAGATACCTTATTTACATCCTTCTCTCCTGTAGCCTAGCCTTACCCAAACCCATCTGGGCCACTAGCATTGTGCCTAGAGAGAGTGTGAACTTTTGCATCTTTTGAAGCCTGTGGTGTGACTGTGAGTGCGGGCTCTTACCTGGCTTTGTCTTGGGCATGCACCTGCTGCAGCAGAACCTGTCATGAGCAACGACTCTTATGTGAGATCACCTGTCATTAAAGACCATCATTCAGGTGGCTGTCGCCACCTGAATGATGGTCTTTAATGATAGGTGACACTTTTGCCATTCAAAATCTCTCTTGAGAGAGCAGGTGAATGCAAGACAACATGTGTTCTTACAAAATAAAGGTGTGTTGCACAAAACAGGTTCTACATCATGATTTGATGCAGTATGCTGTGTGTGATGTCATTTATATAATACTGCATATACAGCGCATTGTAGAGGTGCTTTATCCCAGATGTGAATTGACTCAAAGCACAGTTTGAATGATGATGTATCACAGCCAACCATGTTCAAGGCATTGCTAATTAAGAGACCGCACTACGGGAAAAGTCAAATTTTAAAAATGAATATAACAGGATCCTCAAACATATTAACTGAAGTTACAAATCCTTTGTGACAGCCGTGAGTCTGTTCTCAGGCCGTTTTTCGTATACAGGATTCGTTAGTTGGCATGATCGTACATCACATCCACTTTTCACCCTTTTTGCAACCTTGCATTTTTTAAAAATCTCATTAGCCCATTTAATCAGTGACACATCATCAAATACATGCTGGTCTGTGATTTTAAACTTTATGACAAAGCCATAAGGTCCAAAAACAGAAACCAGTGAACAAATATTACCTTGCTCAGAACACCTCTTTGCTTGCATGTGGTGAATTGTTCATATTTACTGTAAAAGCATACACATCTGTCTTTCAGTTTTATTTTCTCTTCTCTTACGTGTATACACCCTGGTTTTCTTCCTGCATTCGCTGTTCGAGGGAGACAGCTGCTGATACAGCTGTAGCAGATGGAGGGTGACAACCAGTGTGATGCATGTGTTCACACTTCATTCTGTGTACATCTTGCCACTACTGCATGCTTCTTTTAATCATTTGCTTTTGCTTTTTTTCTGGTCATTGTGGGATTCATTTTTTCAAGTCTTATACAAATTAACCCATATCATACTGAGGCTAAAAGCTTCAAATTTGTGCACTGCCATATGCAAGCTACATTATAGTACTTAAATATAAGGATATAGACCAATGGCTTTAGTCTTAGTTTTATTTAGGCCCCATGTCATAGGTTTATTTAACGTATTAGACCAGCTGGCGACATACATTCAATATTCTGTTTAGTTTTTTTTTCCAAGCAGTGCAGGCACGTCCTGAGAAAGTCTTGTTGCTGTCAGGACGTTAATCAATGAACAATCAATCAATCAAGGGTGGTGCAGGAATAGCTTGGCGCCTAGAGGCGCCAAGCTATTCTGGCACTACCCATGAACTATTTTAGTCAAACTTATTTCACACACTGGTGTATTCCGAATGATAAGTGTTAACTGCATGATTGAATCTGTGTTATTTTTGTAGTTAGACAATGTATTGATCTAGTTGCATACCTACATTCATTATCAGTTTTATCTACAGATGTAGATAGAGGTCTCATTCTTAAAAAAAGAAAATCACTAATGAATCAAGGTAAAAGTGTCGTTAATTTCGTACTTGTGATGTTTTAGACTGCTGTTCAAATACAGGCATCGAGTCAGTATATAATTTTGTGCTGGTCCAGCTGTAAATGCAGACCTTCCCAGTGAGCAAAAGTCCTGGGGCCCACGACGGCCAAAGTGGGCCCACGCATGGCTGTGTGCGGGCCCACTGTGGCTGTCTTGGGCCCGAAGACATTTTGCTACTGGGGGTTGTGACTGAGAGTCAGATCAGCCATCGCCCATATTTTACCACAAGCATAGGTGTATACCTGTACAGTATTTTGAGCAGCATCCCCTTTTGCAAGAAAATATGGTCGTACAAGACAGGTGCTCTCTCAAGGGAAGTCTTGAAGGGCAAACAACGTCATGTGTCATTAACCCTTTTAGCCCCAGATCCCTACAGCAGGAGATGTCTTGACCATGATAATTCAAGGGTAGTGCTAGATTGGCTTGGTGCCTGCAGGTGCCAAGCTAATCTGGCACTACCCTTGAATTATCATGGTCAAGCCATCTCCTGCAACTGGTACCTAGTCGTTGGGCAACCCCTCCCAAATTTGAGAAATGGGACCTTGGGGCTGATAGGTTAACCCGTTCAGTGACTGTGTTCCTGCGATCTGCGTTAACCCAACACCAGAGAAACTCTAGATGTCGCAGAAACATGGGTTCAAAGTGGTGTCAGCAAGAGGCACAGATTTTCATGAGCCCCCGCAACTGCGCTTATTGCAGCTGGATGGCGTTCACATTTTCTCGGCACTGAACGGGTTACAGATCATCACTTAGGCGGCTTCAGGCATCTAGGTGATGCTCTTTAACCCATTCGGCCCTGACACCCTACAGCAATAGATGGGTCGACCATGATAATTCAAGGGCAGTGCCAGATTAGCTTGGCGCCAACACTACCCTTGAATTATCATGGTCAATCAACCTCCTGCAACTGGTGCATAGTCGTTAGATGACGCCTCCCAAATTTGGGAAATACGGCCATGGGGCTGAATGAGTTCAGGACAAGTGACCTCTTTCAGAACAGGTTCTGCTGTACAAAGTGCACACAGTTTATGATTGCCACATGGTTCTTTTTGGTCTGCTGGCTGTGAAAGGCCCAGCGTTGTCCATGAAGATCATTTCATTTCGTCACAACAGTGTGAATAACGTGTGCCAGTGCATGAAGATTTTTTAAAATATTTTTATTGTTACACTCTGAACATTATTACAATTCATGTACATGTAATACACCGAGGCAGATGCATTAGATTGACAACAAGATCAATCTTAATATTCGCTGTTCTGACATGCACTGTGGGCAAGTTTGTTGTTGACAATATCACAAGAAAGGGTGTTTGGAAAGGGGGGACGGGGGTGGGGGGGGGGGGGGGTGGGGGGTGGGGAGGGGTGAGGGGTGGCAGGGGGGGGGAGGGGTGGGGGGAGGGGTGGGGGGGGGGATGGCAGGCATATGGCAACAGAATTGTGCTATGCTAATGAAACCTTTAGTTGTCAGTAGTGTTTTTTGTCACGATGATTCCTGACAGAATCATCACGACAAACACCACTACCAACAGGCAAATGGTGAGCTAGTTTGTGATTTTGAACCATATGACTGAGAGACGTAAGGTCCAAAATCATAGAGCAGCACATAAATACATGCAGAACTTGACCAGGTCATGAGCATTTTGTAGAAAGATGGATATATATAGTGCATCTAGGAGACAGATCATTTTCTGGATTGTCATTTTTTTTCTGCTTTTGTGTTTGACAGGAGGCAGACTTGGCGCAGGCAGACAAGTATGCCGAGGTGGCCATGACAGCGGACAGATATAACCCTTCTGGTATGTGTACAATTCAGATAATTGATTTCCAGTTGGTTTTATGAAAACCATTTGTTAACAAATAGTTTTCACTCAACTAATTGAAAATAGCAGTTTGAATGTATTTATGGCGGGAGCCATAAAGTGAGACCGTGTCATTCACAACCACGCCATTGTGCTGCCAATGTTACATAGACTTGTGAAGAAAAACCACTTGGCAAAAAAAAAGATCCTCGGGACAGCATCGGCCATAGCTGGCCTGTGCATGGGGCAGGTAAAGGCTGACGTCAGCCCAAGGACATTTTACTCACCGGCATGTAATGCGCGCATTATATCTGATATACTGAGCACGTAAGACAGAGGCTAACCTGTACTGATGAAGGAGTCAACTGAACTGTTATTCAGCCCTAACAAAATTGGGGATAGGATGTGGCTTGATTAACCCTTTTTATTCTGATACACCCATTGCTTAAAATAAATTGGACTGATAGTTCAAGGGTGGTGCCAGAGTAGCTTGGCGCCTCAGGCGCCAAGCTATTCTGGCACCACTCTTGAACTAAAACAGTTGATCTGTCTCCTAATCTGTAATGTATAGCCTTCATAGGACAATAAGCCAAATTTTTACAAAATCAACCTCAGGATATAATGGGTTAACATAAGAGACTCATCTCCTACAGCCAGTACCTTGTTAACCCATTCAGCCCTGACGCACTACAGCAGGAGATGGGTCGACCTTGATAATTCAAGGGTAGTGCCAGATTAACTTGGTGCCTGTCGGCGCCAAGCTAATCTGGCACTGCCCTTCAATTATCATGGTCGTCCCATCTCCAGCAACAGGTGCATAGTCGTTAGATGATGCCTTCAAAATTTGGGAAATACGTGCGTCGGGCTGAAGGAGTTAAAGGACCTTCCCACATTTCATAAACTCAGTCAGAGCCAGGGTTGAAACTGGTGAGGGAAGAAACTGTTTCACAAAATTAAGCGTCGTCTGGTTGTAATTTTACATTTTATTTCTTTTTCAGCACTTGTCAACAAAGGGAATGTGCTGTTTGCCCGCAATGACTTCGAAAAAGCCAGGGAGTTTTTCAAAGAAGCGCTGTCTAATGACTCCTCATGTGTGGAGGCCCTATATAATCTGGGTGAGTACTTCAGAAAGAGAGTGTATCAGCATTACCATTCATTGTGTCATGAATATGTTTAACTTTGTACTTATAATATTTTTAGGTCCTGTTCTGTATTTCTATGAAAATGAGAAATGGGTACGTACGTCACAGTTACCATGTGATTTTTGCAGGCCTGACTCACAAGCGTCTGGGTCGCATGGAGGATGCGCTGGACTGTTTCTACAAGCTGCATGCCATCCTTCGCAACAGTCCTCAAGTTATGTACCAGGTGGCAGACTGGTATCCTTCATCCAGACATTTTGCTGTG
This sequence comes from Semisulcospira habei, assembly GCA_036245525.1. Taxonomy (NCBI): domain Eukaryota; kingdom Metazoa; phylum Mollusca; class Gastropoda; family Semisulcospiridae; genus Semisulcospira; species Semisulcospira habei. The sequence continues at coordinate 139,344,379 of BTPG01000006.1, forward strand.
GAGTGTATTAATTCTTAAAGGGTCAGCTAGCTGCCAAATATGCACCTTCAGATTAGGCGCAGTGCAAGCAGTGCTAATATGCTTTCACACTGATGGCTAGGATTAAAATGATTCATCGGGACTGCACACACGCTTATACAGGCCAGCTTTCACACTTTATACATCATTTGGATATACAGCAGAACCTGTTTTTTTAGTGACCACCCTTATGAGAGATCACCTTAACCCTTTCAGCCCTGGGACCCTGCAGCAGGAGATGGATTGATCATGATAATTCAAGGGTAGTGCCAGATGGGCTTGGCGCCTTTAGGTGCCAAGCTCATCAGGCACTACCCTTGAATGATGATCAATCCATCTCCTACAACTGGTACATAGTCGTTAGGCAACACTTTCAAACTTTGGAGAAATGGGACCTTGGGGCTAAAAGGGTTAAAGTTTTCTCTTGCCCTTTAAGTCTTCTCCTGAAAGAGCACCTGTGTTTTAAGACCACTTTTTCTTTCAAAAATGTGATTGCACAAAAAAACAGATTCTACTGTATCAATGCTATGTTTGTAAGTCCCAACTACATGTTGTGTATGAAAAATACTTGCTTATATCAAACCTGAGATATGACAACAAAATGTAGGTCCCCTAGCGTTTATTGTATCAGAAGTTCTCTGTAAGGCCTTTGGCAACTTATGGAGGCATCTGTCAAGATTTTGTACCTGCTGTGGGAGATGGATCAGCCTTGTTACGTCAAAGGCAGTACCAGATTAGCTTGGCGCCTATCAAGGCATCAAGCCATTCTGGTGCTACCCTTGAACATTCATGGTCACTTAGTCTATCTTGATTGATCTTGATAAAAAATTGTCAGTGACCTCACATTGGTGATTCCCTTTCTGCTGCTGTGTCTTAATGTCACAGATGTTAAGGGGGCATTGTGAGAATAATGTTTCAGTGTAAATTGTATTTCCTTCACTCACTTCAAGCCATGACCAGCTTGGAGACACAGCTCAGGCCACTGAATGGTAAGTGTGACATTGATATCTGGCGGTAAGTGTAAATTGTTACCCGCTGGGTTTAGTTGATATCTTCAACCTACTAGAGTCAGTGCATATGGTGTGCATGTGTGCCTGTGTGCAGACTTTTGTCTAGTTGATCTACCTAAAACTATTAGCCTGAATTTGTTGAAATTTTACCCGCAGATTTTCCTGGCTGGCCTAGTGAAGGGATCGTTAATGTCTGTCATTACTGATTCCGCATTAACTCTTTCTTTGACGGCAACAAGGTATGATGTATCTTGAACCATGACAGATTTATAACCAGTTAAACCTGTTTGCCTGAAACATGCAAATATGAACGAAGTCAGCAAGAGACATAGATCCTCATGAGCCCCTGCAAATGTCTCTTGCTTTCAGCCCCAGAGTGAAGGGGTTAATCTGAACACTCATCGTTATTTTGGCTGCTGTTGCAGGTTCATGCAGTTGATTGGCGTAGTTCCGTCAGACCCAAGCGTGCTGGCGCGACTGGGCGAGCTATACGATAACGAGGGAGACAAGTCTCAGGCCTTTCAGTACTACTACGACGTGAGTAGTTAGCATATTGCATGGCCACAAATACGTCGTCATGGGCATGTGACATGTTGGGGTATGAATCCCTGAACATGCATGGCCACCACGCTTGCAGGGTGGCCAGACACAGGAATTCAGCTAAAAAAAAAATCAACCCCGTAACTACTGAGAATAGGTGAACGCAATCCAGCTGCGAGAGGCATAGATCCTCATGAGCCCCCACAGTTTCAGGGGCTCATGAGGATCCATGCCTCTTGCTGACATCACTTTGCATCCATGTTCCTTGGTCGGTTGGGGTTTTTGGACATTGAATTTACAAAGATTTCAGAAACGCAGTCTGGGACCTCTGGCAGTGAAGCTGTGAATGTCCTGACACTACGAGATATGGATCAACCCCGATAGGACAAGGAAATTGAACCTGAGGGTTCAGCGTGTTAACTGTGTTATTTTTTTTATCATTTATGTGTATGATATAAAAGTTGATTCCAAGAGAGAGTATGTTCTATGAATGGTTACACTGGTTACCTCCATGGAATCTGACGTTAAGGAGGTAAACATTGTAGCAAATTGAGAGAGGTAATCATTAAGAAGAATCATGTTTATGTTATTTGTTTATAGTCATATCGCTACCTGCCATCTAACATCCCAGTGATAGAGTGGCTGGGTGCTTACTACATCGACTCCCAGTTCTGTGAGAAGGCCATCCACTACTTTGAGCGTGCTGCCATTGTCCAGTAAGTTCTGTGCTAAACTTAGTGCTATAATTTTTTCTGTCAGTCAAGTTTGGTAACTGGTTTATGCTCAAAACATAACCCATTCAGCTCTGACACAGTGCAACAAAAGATGGATCGACTGTGATAACGCAAGGACAGCATAAAAATTCCTTTTCACATGAGCCTCTTGCAGTGTCCTTATTGTTAATGCATTTGAGGCTGGAGCATGGTCATCTACATTGCAGTGTAATCAAAAGCAATTAATCACATAATACTTTCACTATGCTTGTTGATCCTCAGAGTGCTTTGCCCAGGAAATCAACCACAATAACATGTCGATCATATTTGTTACTTGCTGAATATGTAAATATGGAACATTTTTTCCAGACCTACTCAAGTCAAGTGGCACCTGATGATCGCCAGCTGTTACCGACGTAGTGGTAACTACCACAAAGCCCTGGAAACCTATCAACATATCCACAGGAAGTTCCCAGACAATGTGGAATGTAAGTAGTGCTCACTTATTAGATTGCAATTTTGGCCCTTTTTCATCAATATCAGTTATCTATGGTACTGAAAACAAAAGTAAAGGAAAGAGAGAGGAAATCAATATGCATAGAGGTAATAACGAGTTTTGAATTCTTTCCAGCACATTAGTAATTTGAGTAGACAAGCTGCAGGAATCATCGTGACAAAAGTGTTACCAACAGCCAAAGGGTTACTTCTGTTTGTGGATAACTTGTGTACACCTGACATACTACAGCGGGTGATGGATGGGCAATGATAGTTCAAGGATAACACCCGAGGTGCTGCACTATTCTGGCATCAGCCCTCAACTGTGCACAGTCGAGCTGTCTCTTGTACTTAAATGAATTCTTCAGAAGACAGCTCCCAAATTTGGAGATTTTGACTTTGGTATGACTCTGTGTGTTAAAGTTTAATGTTGTGTGACAGGTCTCAAGTTCTTGGTGCGACTGTGCACGGATCTGGGCCTGAAGGAGGCTCAGGAATATGCCAACAAATTGAAGAAGGCGGAGAAGGCCAAAGAACTGAAAGAACAGGTATGTGTCTTAGCCCCTTCACTGCCTGGTGGACGCTGATTGTGTTTCTGACATGCAAAGAACTCCAAACCTTCCAACGCACATAGATACAAAGTGGGGTCAGCAAGAGACATAGATCCTCATAAGGATCTATGTCTCTTGCAGTTGGATCATGTTATTTTTTTCTCTCTCTTTCTGAAATGATTCACCTCCTTCTGCATGCAGTACCGATGTCTGCATCCACAAGGGGTTAGCTGTTTATGTCCCATTTTACTAAGAGAAGGTGTGTTGTGTAATAAACTGCACATTATGAGCAAGAGATGTTACTGCTTCTTAGAGAGTGCCTGACATTATTGCTGTACATGTATTTTGCTCAACGTTGAAGTCTGGGCAAATCTACTGTTGATACATGTGTATTTATTAGAATGTTTAGAATGTTTATCTTTTTTTTCTTCTGCTGTATTCATTTCTACTTTAACTTTTCATTGTCCGCGGTGCTTTATGTTGAGGTGATTCTGGCCAAAAGTGCTATGGACAACTAGAGCGTTAAATCCTTATTTCCTTTCCTCCTTTATTGCGGAATTCTCATGCATATACGTATGAAGGGCTGTCCTTCGTCAACACCCCTTGGAAAAAATAGAGTTGTAAAACACATTTTACGCTTTTCTCTTTAGACTTTCTGAGGGAAGTGTGATGAAAAGTAAAATCGTGCACAATTATCCGAACAATAAGCCTTGGGTGTCAAGGAATTTAAGTCAGTTCTAAATGAGAAAAGTTTGCTTTCATGCAGGGTGACAATAAAGACAATAAAGGCAAGAACAGGGAAAAGGGGAAAGAAATTAGAGGAAAGGTAAAAAATGCAAAGCTTAGATGTGAAGACAAGGTTGTGAGAAAGTTTCTTACAGGTAATGCAGTGACGCTTGGAAAAGGTTAAACTGTGTGATGGGAAGACAGCAACAGCAACAGACACATAACAAGGGCATTTCACTGAAGTTAACAAGGGAACTCAAAATGCTTTGACACAAATAACTTCAGCTCGTGTCCTATGAAGGCTACATTATAGATTAGGAGATAAGATCAACTGTTTTAGTTAAGGGTGGTGCCAGAATAGCTTGGTGCCTGAGGTGCCAAGCTATTCTGGCACCACCCTTGAAATACCAGTCAAATTTACTTCAAGCAATGGGTGTATAAGAATGATAAGGGTTAGAGTACTTCCCACCCATAGAAATGTTTTTATTAGAAGTCGTTCATGCCAGCTGCCAAAGTTTTGTTTAAAAACTTTTTGTTTGGTGGACATCCTGTGTGCCTGTGTTTTCGACTAAGCATGAGTGTGGGCATGGTGGGGTGCATTTGTGCCAGGTGGTGGGAGTGTGGTTATGGATAATATATGGGATAGCTACTGCTTGCCATATTTACACGCACCTGCTGTATGATTTATTTCTTCAAAAACATTACCGATGACATGACTAATAGGAAGTGTCTACTTACTCACACAATTTTAGCCTAGGAACCCGTTGTGCCCCTGCACAACCTGGGAGGCACTCGGGGAATCCCCAGAGGGGCCGAGAGTTGTCTCCCGTGCCTGCCCATCCGGTTCCGAGTCATATGATGATTCCCCAGTCAGTCTACTTAGCTTGCACTGTTCAAACGTGTTTGCTTAGCCTCCGGACTTGGTTTGGAACCCGTGCTGGGCTGTTGTTGGGCCTGCTTCCCCTGCGGTGCCCTCCTTGCCTTGTGCTTCATCCAAGGAAGCTTCTGGCCTTTCGTCAGGGATGGTATTCCGGACACTCCCAGGCCTTCGTCTGCCCCCTTTCCACAGTGGACCCGGTAGCCATCCTTCAGGCGGGCGGCCTCACCCTCCTAAAGTGTGCGATTCCCCGGGGTTTGGATAGTACGGCTACGCTCGTTCGCAACACCCTCGCCTGCTCGGGCTTCCTTGAGCTGCTCACCCAAGCCTTCATTCGCCGGATCAAAGACGCCTGGCATCCCTCCTTGACTCCCCTCCTAGGAGATCTCCTCGCTCTCGCGGAGGTGGCCAAATGGGCAGCCTATCACTCGTCCGCCCACGCCTCCGGATGCCCCACACCACTGCCCCGCCTTCGGCCGACCCGGCCAGGTTAACTCCCTTGCCCCCACCCGGCCCCGTCCTGCCCGTCGCCCAGGGCGCGGGCGGGCTGCCTGACTCTTGCGCCCCTCTGTCCCCACCGACCGTCCTGGGGTCTCCAATCAGCGGGAGGCTTGCCCAGTTCAGCGAAGTGTGGCACTCGCTGTTCCCAGACGACCCCTGGATTCGGACCATCATCTCCAACGGCCTTCGGATATCCTTCCGCTCTCCGCCTCCGCTTCGTCGCTCCCCTGGGTGGACCTCCGTGCCCTCTGACGCACTGAAGGCCAGCGCTCTGCACGGAGAAGTCACCGCTCTCCTACAGGAGGCCGCCACAGAGGTTGTCGTGCGCCACGACTCTCCAACCTTCTATAGCCGCCCCTTTCTGGTGCCCAAACCGGGCGGCAAGTGACGCCCAGTCATCGACCTCTCGGCGCTGAATGCCTTTATCGCGGCACCTTCCTTCCACATGGAGACTGCCAAAGCCCTCAGAGCCTTCGTCCAGCCTTTGGACTTCGCGGTGAGCCTGGATCTATCAGACGCGTACCTGCACATCCCCATTCACCCCGCCTCGAGGAGGTACCTCCGTTTCACCTGCAATGGGATGGTCTACCAGTTCCGGGCCCTGCCGTTCGGTCTCAACCTTAGCCCTTGGGTGTTTACTCGCCTCATGGACGCAGTGGTGGCCAAGGTCTGGCAGTCGTCCAGTCCAACATCCAACTACCTCGACGACCTCCTCTTACGCAACCAGTCGGTGGCCGTCCTAACAGGGGACAGGGATGCGCTGATGTGGCTTTTGGCTCAGTTGGGGTTTCTGATCAACGCGGGCAAGTCGGATCTCAGACCCTCTCGCTGGTTCGTCCACCTCGTCATGGAGTTCGCTACCGACCTCAACAGGGTGCGCTTGCCAGAGCAGCGGATTCAGAAGTTAGCCTCCTTGGCCAGCGACTTAAACCAGCTGGACACAGCCCCCGCCAGAGTCTGGCTTCAGCTCCTCGGAGTGATGAATGTGGCTGTGGAGCTCCTCCCACTCGGTCGTCTCTTTTCCCGGCCGATACAGCTGCACCTCCTTCACTGGCTCCCGTCCTCAGCCGACTTGACAGCCCTGGTGCCGGTCACTCCGATGCTTCGCCCCCACCTGCAGCGTTGGATGGATCTGGCGTGGCTGGCTTCCGGAGTCCCCCTGGCATCTCCTCCACCCCAGCTATCCCTGTGTGTCAACGCAAGTCTCCGGGTGGGATGCCCACCTGCTACCGGACTTTAGCACGACGTCCGGTTCCTGGCCCCCAGAGCTGACTGTCAGGCACATCAACTGGTTGGAGCTGCAGGCAGTTTGGCAAGCCCTCATCGCTTGGGAGACAAGACTTGGTCACCAGGAACTGCTGGTCCTCTCCGACAACGCGACAGTGGTGGCGTACATCCAGAAGCAAGGCGGTACTCGCTCCCCCAACCTGTGCATGCTCATCTACTGTCTGATGCTCTGGTGCCAGGACCACGGCATTTCCCATCGGGCACGACACATTCCTGGTCACCTGAACGTCTTGGCCGATGCTATCTCTCGTCGTGGCCAGCTGCTACACACGGAGTGGACTCTTCGCCGAGACATTTTCCAGATGATCTGTGCGCACTGGGAGACCCCTTTGATCGACTTGTTCGCCACGAGGTGGAACCACCAGCTTCTCCTCTTCGTCTCCCCGATCCCAGACCCCCTGGCCTGGGCAGTCGACGCACTCTCCATCCCCTGGGACGGACTTATAGCTTATGCTCCTCGTCCCCAAAGGCCTCCTCAATTTTTTCGTGGATGCAATGTGGTCGTCTTGCTGGTCGCCCCGTTCTCCTGGAACCGGTCTTGAACCACCGACCACCTCAGCCTCGCCATGGGACGCCCCTGCGGCTACCCACGCCGGGGACGATGCTCAAGCAGCCTCAGCAATCGCTGTTCCACCCATGCCCGGAGCATCTCCTTCTTCATGCCTGGAGATTGTGTGGCACGCCCTCACCGCTAGAGGTTTCTCGAGTGCAGCAGTGGAAGCGATCTCTTCAGCCCGCAGACCCTCGACGCGGCGCATCTACGAGGGAAAGTGGCAAGTGCTGTGCTCCTGGTGCGAGGACCAACGCCTCTCCCCCACCGATTTGACAAATTCCCAGCTCGCGGACATTTTCCTCTGGCTCTTCAGAGACCAAGGTTTGGCCCCTATCACCATCAGGGGGTACCTGTCCATGATTGCTGACACCTACCGGCACCTCGGCCGTCCGGACCCCGGCGCCTGTAAAGACATCGCCGACCTTATGACTCACTACGGCCTGCAGCGTCCAGTGCCCCGCTCACTCATTCCTCACTGGGACCTCCCCTGGGTACTGACGTGGCTAAACTCTTCCAGATTTGAACCGCTGCCATTGGCCCGCTTTGCGGACGTGACTTGTAAGACTTGCTTCCTGTTGGCTCTTGCCACCGCGGCCTGAGACAGCGAGCTACATGCGCTGTCAGCGCGCCCGGCCTGCCTACAGTTTCATGCGGATGGCTCCGTGCAGCTTCTCACAGACCCTGCTTTCCTTGCCAAGACCAGGTCTCCATTGACCGCGCCACAGGTGATCACCCTACGGCCGCTGCGTGGGAGGAACTTTGGGAGACCAGGCAACAAGATCCCGTGCGCGCCCTACGCGTTTACTTACGCCGAACCAAAGCTGTCCGAAGAGGATGCTCACGCCTCTTCCTGCCTCTAAAGACCGGCATTAGGTCCGCCTACCAGGACCTCTTCCCGCAGGGAGCGAAGAGGCTCAAGATACGCGCACACGAGGTACGAGCCATGGCCACGAGTCTCGCATTTGACCGGAACTGCACTGTCAAGGACATCGTGGCAGCCGTGGGCTGGCGAGCTGAATCGACCTTTGCTTGCTTCTACCTCCGGGATCTGGCAGGCCAGCGAGACAACCTTGCTCTGGTGGGGGACATCACGGCGGCGCAACACTTCCTCCCGGCGCCTCAGGCGCTGTAGGTATGCACTTAGCTAAAATTGTTGGAGTGTGCGACAGGGAGGATGGCTCTGCATTGGCCCCGTGGGGGTGTTGGGGTGGCGGCACCCTCCTCCTTCTCGCTATTCTTCCTATTAGTCATGTCATCGGTAATGTTTTTGAAGAAATAAATTCATTTTTCTCTAAAAGGTATTTTTTCGAAAAATACTTACCGATGACATGACTGGGAGGAACCTCCCACCTGCCCCGCTTGCCACTGGTGAGCTAAGTATTATGACTGAGGAATCATTGTATGACTCTGAACCGGATGGGCAGACACGGGAGAAACTCTCGGCCCCTTTGGGGGTTCCCCGAGTGCCTCCCGGGTTGTGCAGGGGCACAACGGGTTCCTTGGCTAAAATTGTGTGAGTAAGTAGACACTTCCTATTAGTCAGTTAGAGAACAATTAATATTTCTTTACACATTGGCACGAGGTCTCCCCACATGGAGATGCTGCTACAGTATGTTTTTGTTCAGATGTTGATGTGTATTATGCACAATAAGCTGGCAGGTTTTCACATTTGTCACAGTGTAGAATGTTTGTGTGTTTTTGTATGTGTATCTGTGCGAGTGCACGCATGTGATATTGTTTATATATATATATATATTAGAATGAAGTTTTTTTTAACCTTTAGTTAAACTATTTGATGTGATTAAAAAAGAATTCTCTTCTTGGGACAGTTAAGTATTTTTGAATTTCAATCATTTAACCCATATCATACTGATGCTGAAAGCCTCAAATTTGTACACTGTCATATGCAAGCTACATTATGGTACTTACAGATAAGGATATAGATCAATGGCTTTAGTTGAAGGGTGGTGCCAGAATAGCTTGGTGCCTAGAGGCGCCAAGCTATTCTGGCCCTACCCTTGAACTATTTTAGTCATACTTATTTCACACACTGGTGTATTCCGAATGATAAGTGTTAAAAAACAAAATCCTGCTTGCAATGCTTTTCTTCAGAGGGCCACAAGTGCTGGTCGTCGAGGGAGCGGTCGTGCCCGACGTGAAGGGAGTGCTGGCAGTGGTGAGTCATTTCATTGATGAATTTAATTGGCAATTGCAATATGTAAAAACAGGCCAATGCAGTGCCGAAAAAAAAAGGTAATGTATTTCAGATGCTCAGTTCATACTTCAAATATTTCCACTGCCTTCCACATACAACAATACAACATGTATGCTAAGTCTCATTTTATGTTCAAGTTTTAGATCATTTGTATCTACAGTCAAACCTGCCACCTAAGGGATAGGACAGATGTGACCACTACAAACAGGTGGCTGTTTAATACAGGGTGACTAGATAGCAAAACTGAAGGGGAGGTATACTTCTTAGGTGGCTGCTATAGACTGGTGGCCGCTACATAAAGGTGGCCACTGTAGGTTTGACTATAATGTCAAAACGAATTTGTGTGTGCAGATTGTGGAAAAAGCTACTAAAAAATGCCCTCAGAATGCAAAAAAAAAAAAATCTATTTATGAACAACATATGCATCCATCATAGGTTTTGTATTATGGCTGCATGTTACTTTTATAAATAATAGAAAACTACATTAGAGCTCTTTTACATGCTGTATGTGAAATTGTGTCCAAATAATAGAAAACTGCTTCAGAGCTCTTTTACATGCTGTATGTGAAACTGTGTCCAGACCGTGAGGGAAGTGCAGGTGCAGTTCGGCAGCAAGGTCGCGGTCGCAAGAAACCGACGTTTGATGATACTGATGAAAGGCAGGCATACCAGCCCAGTCAGAAGCAGGAAATAGGTGAGTGTCGCATTTAGCAAACAGTCCTTTCCGGCCTTTTTCCGGCCTTCCTCACTCCACCACTCTCACTCTCCAGTGCGTCCAGAACAATGCTGCCCGCCTCGTCCTCAGAAAGAAAAAATCCGACCACATCACTCCCCTGCTCAAGCTCCTTCACTGGCTCCCCATCCCCCAACGCATCCAATACAAGATTCTGTCTCTCTGCTACAAATCCCTGAACAAGTATGCTCCTACCTATCTCTCCAACTTACTTCACCCCTACACTCCTTCCCGCTCCCTCCACTCCGCCTCCGACCCTCTCCGCCTCCTCATCCCCCACACCAAACTCAATACTTTCGGCCCCCGCTCCTTCTCAGTATATGGTCCAACCACCTGGAACACTTTCCAACTCTCTCTCCGTCAGAAACACTCTCTCTCCTCCTTCCAGTCCGCCCTCAAAACTCACCTCTTTCAACAGTTCTAGCACTACATCTCCACACTCCCCACCCCAAGCTGACCGTCGTAATGTATTTTCACTATTTGTGGTACGTGAGTCATTGTCTAAAGCGTGCGCATGCGTGTGCGAGTTGTGAGTGCGCGCTTAGAGTTATAATTATTATAAGATAAGCGCATTATAAATACCGGAATTATTATTATTATTAGTCCTGTGGCCGATTGGTTAGAGGACAATTTACTGATAACTGTGAAGTAATTTGTTCTGGGTAGCTGGGGGGGCATTCAGGGGTGTGTTTGTCTCACCTATGACTTACAGGTAGTGCTAGTCAGACTTGTAAAATGTGCTCTATGTGACTATAGAAACTAACAGATTTTGTTATTGACTGATTGGTTGATGGATGATGGGATTGATTGATGAATTGATTGATTGATGACTGATTGGTTTGAAGTAATTATTTTCTGTGAATTCTAATTTTAGATGCGTCCTACAGTGACCCGTTGGGCCCTCAAATGGAACGTCCCAAGACAGCAGCTCGTCGTAAAGATCCTAACGAGGATGAATTTGGAGATGAAGAACTTGGGGAGGATTTACTTCCCGAGTAAATTTGTCTCACACACATTCCACCAAGACAGTCCATCAGTTATGCGCAAGAGGCATAGATTCTTATGCTGCAGGGGCTCGTGAAAATATTTGCCTCTTGCAGATTTAGGGGTTCAGGAGAATCTTTGTCTTTCGTCTGTCAAGGTTGATACAAGTGGCTCTTCAGATTTAGGAAGTAATAATCGTTCATGCGCATAACTGAAGAAAGTATCTCCTTCCGGAGAAGACAGACATCAAAGGCATTATAATTTATTACATTCAGTATGTTTTGTTTTGTTTTTGAGCTCAAATGGACATTTCATTATGTTACAGGTATTGATACCCAGGAAATGTGGTTTGTGACCAGGGAGAAATGTCTGTGAATATATGTTCTTTAAATGAGAAAATCCGCGGATAGGATTAAAAATTAGATGTCAGTCAGACTTTGTACGTTTTTTTGCAGGACGGATATTGTAATACGACACGTGACACATCCACTCTCATATGTGATATTTTGAAGTGTCAAACAGAACATCTTTACACACGTATGAACTCTAATTAGATCTGGCCATGCTTGCAGCGGTTTTGAACACAGTGCAGTATGCACTGGTAGGTAATGAGTTTGATTTTGATCTACAATACTTCAAACAAAACTGTATGGTGTCGGTGTTTGAAATCCATCATTGCACTGTGCTGTTTTGTTAGCTCATTCAGTCCTGACAAGCCACAGCAAGATATGGCTCAACCATGATAGTTCAAGGGTGGTGCCAGAATAGCTTGGCGCCTATAGGCGCCAAGCTATTCTGGCACCACCCTTGAACTATCACGGTCAATATGTGTACTAAATTGTAATGCAGTCCTCAGAGGATAACTGCAAAATGTGGGTATTTCATACCTGGGACACAATGAGTTAAGTATGCATCATCCATCTAGAATACATTTCAATTTTGGTTTAGGATCATATTGTGTCACATGTATCATGTGGTGGTGTTTGGTATGGATGGTATGGATTAATTAACAGTTGTTAACAGCGATAACGGTTACACACACACACACACACACACACACACACACACACACACACACACACACACACACACACACACACACCGCACACACACACACACACACACACACACACACACACACACTCTCTCTCTCTCTCTCTCTTTCTCTGCAGGGTCTCGGTGGTGATTTTGTTTTCTCAAAACACATTACCGATGGTATTACAACTAGGAAATGTTTCTTAGCTAGTCTAATTTTAGCCCAAAAATTGTTGTGTACGATAATGGCCATGATGGCAGGAGAGGGGCGCCATAGGTTAGGCGGAAACCCGGTAGCCTCCCTTCCGGTTCAACCACGCATGTGCTCAGTGCTCATACAACCAGTCAGTTTCTTCGCTAGTCGCGTGAGGTTGTGTACGCTGTGGACTCCTTCGTTCGTTGGCTATCGTTCACTGGCTTCGACTTTCTACTGTAAGAGACGGATTGTGGCCTTTGGCTGGGACGCTTTCGTGTGTGCGTTGTTTCGAGAGGACTTCCTAACGACGCTGGTGAGCTGTGCTCACTGTCGGCCGGTCGCCTTCAGCTTCTGGTGCCCTTGGGGTTCGTCCTTGGCCTACCGCGTGGGAAGGCCTTGTTCTGTGGCGGCGGCGCTTTCCTGGTCGACTCGGGTGACTGTCGTCTCTGCGCCTGGCACCGGTCCCGTCGCGGCCTGTCGGAGTCGGTTGGCGCCTTGGTAGGACGGCTTCGGGCTTCACCACTGACACCGCTCTTCGTTCCTCTCCTTTTCCCAACATGGCGAGGTAAAATCTCGGTCACTGCTTCCGTACGGCGCTCAGGGAGGGTTTGAGCGCCGCACGCCAGCATACGCCGTATATCCTTCGTTCGTTTCGCGCGTTTCGTTGCCTGCCGGCTGCGGCAGGTTCGATTACTTTCAAATAGATGGTTCTGCTTTGTGTTGCAGTTGGCAAGTCCGCACCTGTATCAGATGTGGACAATTCCAGTGGCCGAGTGATGGACATGAGGTGTGCCTGCCCTGTTCATCCTGTACATCTTCCCAACCGTGCCTGGTCTGCGCCCCCTGGCGGGAAGAACAATGGACTCAGCTATGGGGTTTCTACCGTCGTGAACTGCCGACACCAGCACGTATACAGGGCCATACACCGGTAAGAACCACAGACCCGACTAGTGGGTATTACCTGGTGAGAGGACAGTCTACGCCGCGCCTTCCGCCGCGAGCCCGTCCTCCTGGGCCGGCAGCGAACACAGACCCGACTAGTGCGCGCTGTCCGGTAGCAGAGACTAGAACTGAAGTTTCAGTCAGGCCCGCTTCTTTGAGCAATAAAGACACGCCGGTAATCACCACAGACCCGACTAGTGGTGCTTATCAGACGTTAGAACGTTCTCCATCGCGACTTCGGTCGCTAGCTCGTTCTACTACACCGGCAGCAGGCACAGACCCAACTAGTGCACGCTGTCCGGTTCCGCTGATTCTATCGGCGCGAGAGAGAGTACAGTTACAGGCTTCAGTTCCGGTAGCGGTCTCGACTCAGGAGAGGCCCGCTTCCCAGCAGAAGGATTCTCCGCCTCCACGCATCGACAGAGTTCGGCGTTCAGGTACGGACCGTATCTTACCTCGTTCCAGAGAGCAGAAGCACCGGACGGTCTCCCGCTCTTCTCGCCAACGTTCAGTCTAGGGACAGGTCACCGCGGCATAGGCATGCCTCCAGATCTTCCCGCACCAGTCGGCCATCGCGGACGGTGTCCGGGGTCGGATCTCCGCAAGTGGTTCGTCGGTCCAGACCGCATTCCCCAGTTATGAGACATTCTACTCGGAGAACGCGTCAATCATCTACTCCACCCTCTAGGCCGTCGTCGTCAAGAGTCAGTCGACGTTGCCGCCGCCACTCCCGTTCTAGGAGTCCCCGCTCTCGCCGTGAGCCCTCCCCGCGGGATAGGAGATCGCCTCGACGCTACGCTCACCGTTCTCGGTCTAGGTCTCAAGTAACCTCCCCGGTCCGTTCGTGGCGTCACCGCTCCGAGAGATTTTCTCCGGCCAAGGCCTCGGTCACATCCCGGCTCGTCGCGGAGGCTGGGCCCCCACACCCTTAGCTCGAACCGGCCCCACCCACCTCCCTATGCAATTAGAGGATGACGCGCTCAGCCTTGCTCCTGAGGACTCAGTTTCGGCTTTACTTCGGGACGACAGCCCCGCGCACTCTATCCCGGCGCCCCCTGACGTGGATCAAGATGAGCATGAACAACATCCGTCAGCAGTGGGACACAGGTTGGAGACTCTGCGTGCCCTGGACGAGGCAGCTCGCGTCATCTCGGCGTGCCTACCGCCGGAAGACTGTCCTTCTCCGCCTGCGAAGAAGAAGGCCGCGGCCTATGTAGATGCGGAACTCCATACCAAGACCTTTAAGACGCTTCCTCAACCTCCGGGTTTCAGCAGCCTACGGGACGCGTTCTCGGCTCGACTCGCTCAGGGACACTTGGGCGCCGCTGGATTCTTCAATGACTCTAAGTGGCCGGCGGACCTACACATGTTTTTTAGGCAATCTTGGTACGCGGGACATTCTCAGAGCTTTACCTGCGCACTACCCAAACCGGACCCAGCTGCTTGGGCCCTGGCGGCTATTCCGGCACGGACCCCTCTGCTTCCAGGAATCGATCAGACAGGTAATCTCATACGCAACGCCTTAGCCTCCGCGGGATTTCTTGACCTTCTGACTCAAGCCATGGTTCGTCGCGTAGAGGAGGCTTGGCATCCGTCCCTTACGCCGCTGCTGGGAGATCTGCTCGCTCTAGCCGTCTCTGGTAACCGGGCATCCTACCACACCTGTGTCAACGCTATGGCTGCGGCGGCCAACTGTGACCTTTTGCGTCGGGATTTCCTCCCTCCGCGCTCCTCCGCCCTCCTCTCCCCAATGACACCTGAAAGCTTCAACTTCGTCCAGGCGCGCCCCTTGGCGGAGAGAGCTTCTCTTTCGGCCCCACACGTGGTTGGCGGGTTTAAAGGAGGCAAAATAAGGACACCTGGCCAAGTCGTACAGTTCCTACTCCCTTTCAGCATACCCGCAGGACCCAGGGTCGCCCCCTGCGGGCGACTAGACCCGTTTCCCGGCCTTACACCAGAGGTGGACGTCTTCCCCCCAGGCCTCCTGCCTTCCCCCGTTCCCGTCCTACTGCAGGATCCTCTTCGGCTCCCGCTTCGAACAAAACCTGGCCCAAGCCTGCCCGATGCCCCGGGCGGGGCAGGGCTTACTGACGTTCTCCACCTTCGGGCCCCGTCGACCGCGCTGGGACCTCCGGTCGGCGGGAGGCTCTCACGGCACAGCGCCGCCTGGCGGGCGCTGTTTCCGGACGACCCCTGGATTCTTTCAACCATCTCCCTCGGTCTTCGGATCTCGTTTCGCTCCCCGCCCCCACTGCGACGTACTCCGGCGTGGACCTTGGTTCCGACAGACCAGCTCAAGGCAGACGCTCTGCGCAACGAGGTGGCCGCCTTACTTCGAAAAGCAGCGACAGAGGTGGTGACACGACTCGACTCCCTAGCCTTCTACAGCCGGCTGTTTGTAGTTCCCAAGCCAGGCGGCAAGTGGCGTCCGGTGATCGACCTGTCGGCGCTCAACAAGTTTATAGTAGCTCCACGTTTTCGCATGGAGACAGCGCGGGCCCTTTGCAATCAGCCTGGACCTCGCGGATGCGTACCTTCACGTGCCCATGCACCCAGCGTCCAGACGTTATCTACGCTTTGCCTTCGAGGGTGTGGTATACCAGTTCCGCGCACTTCCCTTCGGCCTCAACCTCAGCCCATGGGTCTTCACACGCATCATGGACGCAGTGGTGGCCAAGGCACGACGGACTTCCACGAGCCCCACGTCCAACTACCTGGACGACCTGCTCCTGAAGAATCAGACCCCTGCCACCTTGGAGGTGGACCGGGATGCCTTGCTTCAGCTCCTCAAGACGCTGGGCTTCATAGTCAACTTCGGCAAGTCCGACCTCGTTCCGTCGCGCCATTTCTTTCACCTAGGCATGGAGTTCTACACCGACCGCAATATCGTCCGGCTGCCCGAACCCCGCATTCAGAAGCTGGCGGATCTAGCTCGGCAGGTGTCCCAGAAGTCTTCGATCCCCGCCAGGCAGTGGCTTCAGTTGCTGGGGGCTGATGAGCGCTGCAGCAGATCTTATTCCGTTAGGGCGTCTCTACTCCCGACCGCTGCAGTTGCACCTTCTGCTACACTGGCGACCGTCGACCTCCGACCTAGAGTCTCCGGTTCCGATTCCTTCGTTGCTCCGTCCTCACCTTCTACGCTGGGCGGACCCCCTCTGGCTCGCGACAGGAGTGCCGCTGTTCTTGCCACCGCCATCCCTCTCCATCTGCGTAGACGCGAGCCTCTCCGGTTGGGGAGCACACCTTCTACCCTCCTTTGAGACGGCCTCCGGCCGGTGGGACCTGGACCTTGGGGACCGACACATCAACTGGTTAGAATTGGAAGCCGTCCGGCAAGCCCTTCGTGTGTGGGAACCTCGCCTGCTTCACCGGGAGCTCCTGGTGTTGTCGGACAACTCTACGGTCGTCGCCTACATCCAGAAGCAGGGCGGAACCCGCTCCCCATCTCTCTGCATCCTCCTTTACCAAGTGCTCCGGTGGTGCGAGGATCGGGGCATTTCTCTCCGTGCTCGTCATATCCCGGGTCACTTGAATGTGCTGGCCGACTCCCTCTCCTGTCGCGGTCAACTACTACACACCGAGTGGTCACTGCGTCCGGACATCTTTCGGATGATCGGCGCTACCTGGGAGTCACCCATGATCGACCTTTTTGCCACGAGATGGAATCGCCAACTCCCTCTGTTCGTCTCGCCGATTCCAGACCCCTTAGCCTGGGCAGTGGACGCCCTCTCCATCTCCTGGGATGGACTGGTCGCCTACGCCTACCCACCCACGGTCCTCATCCCCAAGGTTCTTCTCAAGCTGAGAGGCAGCAACACTATCCTGTTTCTGGTGGCCCCGTTTTGTTGGACCAGGTCATGGACGACCGACCTCCTGAATCTGACAACGGCCCCCCCACTACAGCTACCCACTCCACGTACGATGCTCAAGCAACCTCGGCAGACTCTGTACCACCCTTGTCCAGAACGTCTCCTCCTCCACGCCTGGAGGTTGTCCGGCAAGCCCTCACCGCTAGAGGCTTCTCAGGTGCGGCAGTGGACGCGATCGCTACAGCCCGCAGAGCCTCGACCAGACGAGTTTACGAGGGCAAGTGGAGAGTTCTCAGCACCTGGTGTGACGACAGGCGCCTCTCCCCTACCGAGTTGACAGTCCCTCAGCTGGCGGATTTCTTCCTCTGGCTTTTCCACGACCAGCGTTTAGCTCCCATCACCATTCGAGGTTACCTGGCCATGATCGCTGATACTTACAGGCATCTGGGACGTCCCGACCCGGGCGCCTGCAAGGACCTCGCCGATCTGATGGGCCATTTCGGTCTGCATCGTCCCGCTCTACGTACACTGTTGCCACGTTGGGACCTACCTTGGGTCCTTACTTGGCTCAACTCGGCCCGCTTTGAGCCTTTACAGCTGGCGAGACTACCGGACGTGACGAGGAAGACCTGCTTTTTGCTAGCCCTCGCCTCAGCCTCCAGAGTCAGTGAGCTGCACGCCCTCTCTACTCGCCCCACCTGTTTACAATTCCGGACGGACGGTTCGGTGCAGCTGCTTCCCGACCCGACCTTCCTAGCCAAGACCAGATCTCCACTCTTGGCACCACAATTGGTCACCATACTACCACTCAGAGAACCACGCTCCAATCGAGAGTCCAGACAGCAGGACCCAGTTCGAGCGTTACGTGTGTACCTGCGCCGGACCAAGCCCCTCCGCAGGGGACGCACCCGCCTTTTTCTTCCTCTGTCCCCAGGTAGACAGGACATCTCAGCCCAGACCATATCCTCCTGGCTTCGGTGGGTGATTCGATCCGCCTACCAGGAACTCGCCCCTGATGCAGCAAAACGCATGAGGATCAGGGCGCACGAGATCAGAGCCATGGCCACGAGCCTTGCATTCGAACGCAACTGTGCGGTCAAGGACATCGTGGCGGCTGTGGGCTGGCGAACGGAGAACACCTTCGCTCGCTTCTACCTGAGGGACCTCTCCGGCCAGCGGCAGAACCTAGCGCTGGTGGGAGACATCGTGGCGGCGCAACACTCCCTCCCGGCGCCCTAGCGCGCCGTAAGTATTTTCACTAAAATTAGAGGGAGGTTGCGTGGGGTGGACTTTTCTAGTAGCTTCGATGGCAGGGGTAGGGGCGGTTAGCGGCACCCACCTCCTTTTCGGGATTCTTCCTAGTTGTAATACCATCGGTAATGTGTTTTGAGAAAACAAACGTATTTTTCTTTAAAATAAGTTTTTTTGAAAAATACTTACCGATGGTATTACTCGAAGGTCCCTCCCACCTGCCCCGCTCGCCGCTGCTCCGCTAAGAAACTGACTGGTTGTTTGAGCACTGAGCACATGCGTGGTTGAACCGGAAGGGAGGCTACCGGGTTTCCGCCTAACCTATGGCGCCCCTCTCCTGCCATCATGGCCATTATCGTACACAACAATTTTTGGGGTTAAAATTAGACTAGCTAAGAAACATTTCCTAGCTGTAATACCATCGGTAAGTATTTTTCAAAAAAACTTATTTT